>OY744544.1:44253983-44303983 GCA_963556195.1 Sepiola atlantica
TTACCTTAAGATTTCAGCTGTTTTTATAATTGTCGTCCGTTGTATAGTCTCAGTCTTCCCTTTGATTCCAATTTCTCCCAGTCTTTTTTCCATAGTGCTCTGACGATTATCGGTATTATATTAACCTTTTTTGATGCTCCATATCCCTTTCAATTCTCTGGCAAGTTCCGTGTATTTGCTTCGTTTTTTTGTTTCCTTGATCTTCACACTGTGGCCTGCTGGGACGGTAAATCTACGACTTGGCTGGATTTTCCTTCTTGTTAACAGTTTTCCAGTGCTGTCTCTTGTTTATGTTTGTACTATTTGTCCACGTGTTTGAAATGCAGCTGTTTGCATAGTTCCCAGTGTATTACTTTCCCCGCACAGTCATGTCTGTTCTTGTATTCTTTTGGGGCTAGTTTGCTGCATTCACTTATTATGCGATTTACTGTGTCGTTCACACAGGTTCACACAGTCTGCATTTACTGTTTTTCTGGGTTTTATTTATTTTAGCTTTTATCCTTATCGCATTGTTCTGTGCAGCCGTAAGTAGAGATTCCATTTCTTCATTCAGGTGTCATTTTTTAGCCATGCTCAGCTATTTTCGTGCGTCTCTTCTCTTGTCATTCCTATGAAACGTCCATGTAGTTTTTTTCTTCCCACTTTTGTTTTTCTTGTCTGTTTGTTTCTGGTTTCGGTGTTTCCAGAGTTGTTCGTTGAGGCGGTGTCTCTTGCTGCAGTGATCAGCCTTTCTGTGTTCTGGTTTATGTATTTCTCCAGCTCTTTTTTAATGTCATCCACACAGTCTTCTATACTTACCAGTCCTCTGCCTCCTTTGTTCTTTTCACGTAGAGTCTGTCTGTATCGTCTTTTGGATGTAGTGCGTTGTGTATGGTCATTAATTTTCTAGTCTTCTGGTCAAGGTGCCAGAGCTCTTCTTTAGTCCAGCCTATGAATGGTCCAGAGCATCTTATTAGTGATACTGTTCATGTGTTTATTCCATTTACGAGGTTTTTGCTATATAAGTTCGTTTCTAAAGGTTTTCTTGTTCTTCTCAAATATTCTTTTTCAATCTTCTCTCAAACTTCCAAATAGTTATAGCTATCCTGTTCGCCTAGTGCCCTAATCTCCTCCTGGTTGGGCAGTTCCGTGCCCTCAATTGTCTCCTGCTTTCTCTTTTTCATCTCTAGCAGTGCACATTTTTCGATTCTGAATTCCATTTGAATGTCCATTTGAATTATTTTTATTATTATTATTATTATTATTATTATTATTATTATTATTATTATTATTATTACTATTATTAATATTATTATTAATATTATTATCACTATTACTATTATTATTATCATCACTATTTTATTATTATTATTACCATTATTACTATTATTAACACAATTATTATTAGTACTATTATTATTACTATCACTACTATTATTATTATTATTATTATTACTATTATTATTACTATCACTATTATTATTATTATTATTATTATTATTATTATTATTACTACTACTATTATTACTATTACTATTATCATTATTACTATTATTACTACTGCTACTATTATTACTACTACCACTATCGTTTACAATCCCAACATTAGGCCTCGATTGAAACCTGTAATATTATAACTTATTTCTCTTAAAATTTACACTAGTTCACTGAAATTCTACTACATAATAACAAATTATACTTATCCAGGGATGCATTAATTTTCATGCTATATTGTCAAGTTATTTATGTTAAATTCTCTAGATTGTTTACAAACTTATCCAGAGTTAACCGTTTGAAGTGCCTACAGTAAAAACTTATCTCATCTCGTTGATTAAGTAGACAACTTTTATCAGGGAACATAACAATGGCCAACTTTTCACTAAGACAAAGAAAACAAGTGGAGTTGTTTTCTTTGTCTTAGTAAAAAGTTGGCTATTTGAAACCGACGGTACCGATGTTGTTCTGATCTTCTGTAATATATATATATATATATATATATATATTGATGATAGGATAAATTCATGTATACTTTTCCTGTAATTTAAAATTCGTTTCTTGGCTCAAATAATGCATTTCTTTACATTTGACAAATAAAAATTAGCCTTATGGAAAACGTCAAATAATTACACCTATAATTTTACGTTTTTATAAAGTTTTTTTTTTATTTGTCAAATGTGAAGAAATTCATTATTTGAGCCAAGAAATGGATCATCACATATCACAAGTTAATTGAAAAACAAATATTAAAGTGCTCGATCGTAGATTCTATAAAAACTAATATAAATTATGAGCAAACTTTTCATTTTGTAAATTATTTTATGTAAATACTATACATTACAGTGTCTGTTGGGAATTCATGGGTTTCATCAATCTGATCATTCTGGATTTAGGATATAATCCGTCTGGTCATCGCAGAAAGATTTGTCAGTCTTCCTTGATATCAGAGTTTCTGATATCGGGCCACATTCTTGGTACCAACCGTTATTAATGCCAATGCAATTAAAAAAAATTATTAATCTTATTATCATTATTTAATTTCTAGGCGTTCTCACACAAGTCATTGCCAGTGATCGCTCACTGGTAAAAGCAAGTAGTGTTCCCTGGAGTCTGAGTGACAACAAGTCTCTCTTGATTTCCAGTATTCACTGCTTATTTTGATCACCATTGCAATTCATTGTGTGTTATCAGAACGGACGTTTACCATTGAGTTCTTACTTATGGCGTTCTCTGAAATTTAAATGACCATAAGCCTCCTCAGAATTCCAGTACTTTCTATGCCTTTCCAGTTGAGGCCTGGTTTTTGTCTCCTCGTGTTGAATAATATGAGGAAGGGGAGGGGGAGTTGCCCACCAGCCACTGTGAAAGGAGAGGGTGACGTCATGAGTCATGGGACTTTCGTTTTCCAGTGAGCTTAGTCTTTTTAGTTAGGGATTTCGTCCATATCGGATCGGACGTCTGTCAGCCAGCGGCTAGTGTCTAAGTTGCTGCCCCCCCCCCCTCCCAGGAGGACTTAAAACCGATCACAGTTCCCCAGAGATTGACTTTTCTGGAGAAGCCAATAAACTGTGTGAATTTATTTGTGATGTCCTGTGGTTTGTTTTTGGACAGTTTTTCTTTTTTCAACGTGATCGACAAGAAACCCTTCGAATCAAAGATGATGGATAAGGCAAGCCAACAAACCGTGCACAGACGAGAATCGAGTCCGGTTAAAGCATGGAACGGGCGACCCATATCCAACACTCGTCTCTCTATCCTCTCAGATTTGCACCAACCATTTTCTGTGGTATCAAGCAATGTTGGTGCCACTTCGTGTTTTAAAAAAAATATATTGGGTGAAAAAGATGGTGTCAGTTTATAGGATTTTATTTATTTATCTCCCGAAGTAATCTCAGTTCCCTTCGGTTGATCTTCGTATGTTCTATTTATATTTCTAGTTATATTTGCCAGGTGCTACGTTGATCAGTATTATCTGACTATGTTTTTTGTTTTTTAATTTTTAATTTTTTATTCAACTCAAACAAGGTATATTACCACTGAGATGGAAGGAGCTACTGTGATTACGGGCCAGATTTAAAGAGAGGCATCCTAAGCTGTGCAGCAAGATGTTTGCTCGCATGACATTTAAATTTTTGCATATTGGGAAACAGAAAGCAGTGATGGAATTCCAAAGGCAAGCAATCCGAGGAAAGAAGCTATTAGAGTAAGAAGTTTTCTAGCATCTTAGGACCTCTGCAGTGAAGGAGTAAGATTTTGCTGCTAGTAGAGTTGGTCGGGGGTATTTATATTGAGGAGGGGGGTAAAAGTAAGTTTGGGGTTTGATTTCCACATTCAAGGATTTTTCTTAGTATTTTGGCTCTTTACATTAATACCATGGTTTGTCTGGTGTCAATCCTCCCTCTGATTCCAATTTCACTAGATTTTTAAGTCTTGTTCCTAGTGCTACTGCAGTTATTGGTATTATTGTAGTTTTCTTCATGCCCCATCTTCCCTTCAGTCCTCTGGCATGGTCCATGTATTTACTTAGTTTTTCTATCTTTTTCAGCTTCACTGTGATCAGCCATGTTTTTTCCTTCTTGCTGACTATTATCATGCCTAGTTTTCGTCTCCTGATGAGTTTGTTCATTTGTATTTTCATGTCTCATTGGATTTTAGGCCTTTTATTTTGCAATAGTTTTTGCCTGTATCATTTGCCTGCATTTTCCATGTGCAGTTGTTTTCAGAATGCACAATGGTCGATCTTCCCAACCCAGTAATGTCTATTTTTATACTCTTTTTTGGGCTAGTTTTCTGTATTCTTTTATAATGTGGTTTACCGTTTCGTCTCTTTGTTCACAGAATCTACATTTACTGTTTTCCTGTATCTTATCTATCTTGGCTATTATGCAGTTTGTTTAATGTCAGCATTGTTTTACTTTCAGTAGCAATTCCGTTTCTCTTTTCATATGTCCTTTTTGTAGCCATATACATGTTTTTTTTGTGCACACTTTCTTTAGTTACTGATATTTGCCCCATTTTTCTTTTCCAGCCTTTTTCCTCTGTTTCATAGCTTTCTGTATTGTTCACCTTGGCATTAGTTTTAGTAGAGGTAACTGACCTCTCTGTATTTGTTATGTATTTCTGTAATCCTTTAATTGCATTGTTTACATAATCTTCAATACTATCTACTCCTCTTCCCCTTCGTTTATTTTTACATAGAGTCGGTCAGTATCATCTTTTGGGTGCAGTGCATTGTGTGCAATCATTAGTTTTCTGGTTCTTTGATCCAGGTTACTGAATTCTACTTTTGTCTAGTTTATCAAAGGTCCTGAGTATCTCAGTATTTTTTGTTATTCAAAATTCCATTCCTATAACCTGGCTAAAGATTCTAGTCGTGTTTATTCGTGTTTCTAGCTCCTTTTTGTTTTTGTGTCAGTAGTTATATAAATAGTGATTAAAGAATCAGAAATATGTGTAACTCTACAAATGATAAAATCAAATAAAAACCTTTTCACAAATGACACCAAATTGAATTCTATGAAGAAACAATCTTAATAAAAATTTAATAATTTTGTAATTATTCTTGGGTGTCTATGTTGGACCTCCATAGAAAAAAATGACAATTCCAGAAATTTAAAACTAATAAAATTATGATTGACTAATTCCACATATCCGGCGTTGGCCGGGATGCAATGAAGTCATTTTAGTTTTTATTTGTTTGCACATTTTTAAAACTTATACAGAAAAAGAAATAGATTTTTAGTTCTAAAGTAGGCAACTTTATTATATTCTTCCATTAAAATACGAGTTATTGCATTTGCTGATTTTGATTTTCAGTGATTATTTAAAAATGTTTCCTATTACCAGTCGTCTGGGCTAGACTAAGTAATTTTTCAAATAAATTGTAATGAAGTATGTTATTATATTGTCGATAGAATGGCACAAGAATAATAAATGAAAATTGATGAGCCATAAGGAAAGTTTGATTTGTCAGTTTAAAGATTATGTGTGTCTAACTTTATATGTTAGATTGAAAAATAAATTGGAGGCAATTACCAAACATTCTTTGATTTTCTTTCACAATGTTTTATTAGAAAAAATGTAGGAAAATTGCTAGGAATCATGTGTTCTCTTTTAGACCCCATCCCCCACCTGTTGTGTATGGCATGTAGGCACTAATAAGTAAATAAATGTGTAAAAATATATACAATCATCATCATCATCATCATCATCATCATCATCATCATCATCATCATCTGTCGCATAGCCCTTTAATAATTCATACCTTCGTTTCTTCTCGGTTTGCTCTGTCGTCTAGTGGTTGAGTTCTTTCTTCGCCTCTGTAGTGGCCATCTCTGCGAATTGTCTGTAACAAAAGACCTTTCTCGCTTCATAAGACAACAATCTTTTCATTTTAATTACTTTTTATTCGGCGTCAGTTTCTATTGCCCGTGGAGATGTTTTGCTCATCGTTGAAAGAGAGAGAGAGAGAGAGAGAGAGAGAGAGAGATTTACGAATATCGTGGTTAATTCTTAGCTAGCTTATTGTCTAATCAGTCCTTTGTTATTTCAGGAGACAGGGGGGAAGAAGGACATCTCGTACGCCCGTATTCTTTTTTTAGGGAAAAACATTTCCCGTTCTGACTTGGCTACATCGTAATTCCTTCATCCGACTTCTGCGCCTCCTAACCGAACTCCAATTTTCTCACACATGAAAACTGTGACGGCACGAAATCTCGTGATCACCACACAGGTGCAGGATGACTTTTTGAACTAGGGGTCATCCACTGTCTCGTCACTTGTCATATTTCGATCCCCAGGAAACAACATCGCACTCTATGCACCCGGCGGCCCGCACTAAATCGCACAAGCCAAACCAACGACCTCACACCCGTTCTCCACCACATACGTCCATTATCATATAACATTCATCACCACCACCACCACCATCATCATCATCATCATCATCATCATCATCATCATCATCATCATCATCATCATCATCTGGTTTAAAATCTTCTTTACTTGTCACAAGCATTCAACGTTTTGGTAGTTTTGGTTAAAGCACCTTTCCAGAGTGTTCGTTTCAAAATAGGTTTTGGTCGAGGTTTTAGGCTTTCAAATAATCTCTGATTACGTAGTTCCAGATCTTACATGGATGTCCCCGTTTCTGTTAACCAGGGTACACACATCGATTGGTCAGCAGGGACGACCAGAGTTATTTCTCTTCAGAGTTATCTCCCTTTGAGAGAAATTATTCTAGGCTACAATTAAGTCCCTTGTTAAAAAAAGGTTTATAACCCCTTTCATAATAAAGGGAATCCCTAAGTCTCATCAAACCCAAATCTTGTGGCAACACTCATACAAACATGTGATCAAGAATTAAGACCATAATTCGTCCTCTTTTGCTCACTGAACGTTTGTGTATTTCATCAGAAAACGCGACGGGCATATGAAAGTTTTTGCTTAACACATGCTTTTTACATCTATTATGTGTATTTTATCTGTGTGGAACTAATGTGTTTAATTATGCGCAATCAGATTTTCGTTTGTGGTTTTTAATAGTTTGTTAAGAGAAACTATTAATAAATGTTATATCTTTGTTAACACAGGTTTTTTATTACCGATGTGTGCACAAATAATGCACAAAATCCTTAGCGGCACTTCATGTCTTAATAGGATTCATTTCATGCTGGAAATCTTGATAGAACAAGAATATCTAATATTCATATTCTTCAGGTCAAATCACCAAACCAGTGCAGTCTGCATGATCTTAAAACAGAGTCGAATGCTGGTATCTTTAATTTTTGGTAAAGAGATACCATGGGGATTCTGTCTGAGATTTTGACACTACATATCCATTGAACCATATTATTTTCATTTCTCTCCAGTCTCAATTTGCTATCATTATTGATGGTATACGGTATAATCATGTTGACACACCGATTCTCATCAGATTTCTGAAGTTAAGCGACATTAAGCCTGGTTAGTGACCATTTGAAAATACTAGGCGCTGTATGTGGAAGAACAACGACACCTCCCTGCAAAAAAACTGCTAAACCTAACGTTGTTAAAATTATCTCGCCTGGTCAGGTTATACATGCGACCGGGAACCACTTGTGAATTTGATATTCCCTAGATACTTCAGAGGAAGCCAGCTAACCCCTCTCCCTCAGAACGTGTAGGCTTGGTTGACCAGACTTTTTGAATGAAAAGCAGGAAAATTTCTAGCTCAGAGTTAAAAATAAAAAGTTAAACGTTAACCATATCAAATAAAAAAAAAAATAAGGCAACTACGGTTTGATATATTTTGACAAATGTTTATTACAGAGAAAGTGTCGAATCGTACAGAAATCAGATATGAGAATCCCTGGTGATGCTGTTCTTATGTAAGTTCTGTACTAGAGAATAAATCTCTCTCACTGCAATAAAAATACATTTCCTGTTCTCAAATTCTTTTCTGTTTCATTCATGGCTAAAATCAGAGACATCTCTAGGGCTGCCTGGTCAGTATATAATGGACAGGAGTAAATAAATGAATACACCTATGCAGATATACTATATCTGATATATATATATACACAATGCATATTATAGTTGATTTATAATTTTTGTTTGTTCTAACCTATACATAAATCTGTGGGATGTGATGTTAAACAACACCATATGTTATATTCTATTCTTATGATTAGGTGGATAAATACCTACGACACGTTTCAAGACTCCAAGCATAGTTTTGGGACACAATTGTCATTTTAGGTCAATTTTCAAAACAGATAATGTATAAGTGTTATACCATTTTTCTAAACCAAAATTTCACGAGGAATCCAATAAAACAAAAACGAATACAAAATTTTGATGGGAAACCATGTTTTCAAGCAATTCTTTCATGACGGCCGGAATCGCACAACTTCCTTCATGTTAAGGGGAGGATTTTTCACACCTGCTCCACGTGAAAACCTTCTTTTCAGTTCACCCATAACACTTGAATAATTCATGAGGGTATTCCTTGACTTCAAACAATACGATGGAGCTGTGAAGTGTTACTTCTATACATCCAACCTATACTGCCTACCATGACATATAAATCCTTCACAAGGGAAACCCTCAAAGCAAAAATGAAGGGTGAGTCACTTAGTTTTCAACCCTGTTGGAGGGAATAGTTGTGGAAACCTATCAGAAGTGATATGACCACTTTGTTAGCACATAATTTGGTATCAACTGTGAAAAATACTGCTGGGGGACAAATTTGGAGAAAAAAAATATTACTGTAAAAAAAAATGTACGTCTTCAATTTGGCCAAAATCAAAAATTCCTGATATACAAGTTGTTCAGATTGATATTTGTGACAAGTTGTATAGAAGGGATTTTTGATTTTTCGAAAATTGAAGGCAGGTTTTTTTTTTTACAGAAAAAATTATTTTCGGCTTCACTTTTCACCCGGTCAAACAAAACGTGCAATATTTTGGGAACCGCTAGCCGGTTGCTGCTGTTCTAAAGCTTAAATGAAAGCTAACTGATCAAGGTTACTGAGAAATGGCCATAGGGACAGTGTTTGCTTCGTTTGTCATCATTTTAGAGGGATCTTTGCCAAAAAGACGCATTTTTTGACCAAAATCGGGAAAAAATTGTCACAGCCTGTAATTGAGGAGAATGGGTAAAATTCGAAGAGAGTTCTATGAGCAGCGTTTTTTTTTGCACAAATGCAATTTTATACTATTGTTGAACGAAAATAATTATTTACTTCCCTTAGTTTCATGTCTAAAAGTGATTTTGGCTCTTCTTTGTGGTGAGGTAACAAAAATTGTCACTAAAATATCTCCATTTTAGGCCTTTTCTTCAGTTATATCGTTTTTTTCCGGTTGAAAACAGGTATATTAACCATATAAACCTATGATTTTCTGAAAGACAATTTAGTTTTGCCTCACATATCACAAGAATAGCTTTGTAGATCATTGTGTGACTGATCAGTGATTTTTGACTTCAATTGTCCCAAAACTATGCTTGGAGACTTAAAACAGGTCCTACTTATGTTAAAGGAGTCGGTTCAGCTCGATAGCACAGCACACACATCATGTGACAATCATTTATCGACATGCCACTACTACTACTACTACTACTACTACTACTACTACTACTAATAATAATAATAATGTACTACATCAATCTGTATAATTTAATATGTTAATAATAATATTCCTTTTAAAATAATAAATGGCTGTCAGGGTTAATACTATTAAGAAGAGATGCCATTTTCTTCTTCCCTAAAAATAATTGTCATTGTCAGCAAAGTATACTTAAAATAAATAAAACGAATATATCTCTTCTTTCTTTATTTATTTATTTATTTATTTAACATTATAAAAATGTAATTCTTTTTAAAACAATAAATATTTTCTGTCTTCTCACCATAAAAAATAATTATCAACTAAATATTCTCCAAATAAATAAAATGTTTTGGAATGCATTTATTTAAAATTGTACTGTTTTAGTTGGTGAGATGACATAATTTGATCTTGGAACAATTAATTTCAAAATGGGTAACGTCAGAATTTTTTTTTTTACTTTAGTGACATCAGATTAATCACAAATCGCCATCTTTGCTGATCAGACAATCTCATTTTTTTTTAAAAATGTATGTGAAAGGTGATAACGTACGTACGAGTATGAAATGTTTTAGCATATTATTATATATATGTATGTAACATTTATAAATCTAAGCTTGATGACATTCAAATTTACTGATGGAGTCAAACGCCGGTCTGCTACAAATTTTCAGTGAGAAATCCTATTACCAAATAGTATGTAATTATTTTGTTAAGTTCATTAAGTCTAGTACTGATCAATTATCGTTGGTTTTACCAAATATGGTTTGTCGAGCAATGAGAAAAATACGGTCATGTAAAGTGCAATAAACTGAGAGGATTAACGCTGTTCCACAAGCTTAATGATAAAATAGAACAACAAGTAGCAAATTTTGAAATGCTAATTCCAAACGTTCGTTTCGTTTCTAGATATAATTGACATTATCATCAAATAATGTCAGTTGATGAATTTGTCAGCAGAATACTTTAAAAATCAAAACACAAACACACACACACGCATATATATATATATATATATATATATATATATATATATATATATATATATATATATATATATATATATATATATATATATATATCTAGGGTGGGCAAAAATAAGGGTCCTATTTTTAAAAATTCATAACTTTTTTATTTATTGATTTTTTATTTATTTTTTTTTTTTAGAATAAGTAAAGGACCCCTTCCGAAGCAAGCATGAGCCGTATTAGCCCTAAGGAACGTACCCTCATTTAGAAAACATTATTTTTGCTTACAAAACTCAAAACAGTGTAAAAAACAATACTTTAGTTTTTGTAAGTTTTAAGAAGTGTTTTTCGGCTAAAATTTGTTTTGTTTATTTCAAAAAATCTCGGAAGGGTCAGTCTACACACACATAAAGTTTGGTGAGTTTAACTTTTATTTTGTGGAAGTTATTCAAATTCAAGTTATTCAAATTTAAAGATAGGACCCTTATTTTGGCCCACCCTGTATATATATATATATATATATATATATATATATATATATATATATATATATAATTTATTTAGATACTGTATATTACATATTTCAGCAATGTACCGCGGTTTCATCCAAAAGGGCAGATTTAGACATTTTTAGTAAATCTGCCCTTTTGGATGAAACCGCGGTACATTGCTGAAATATGTAATATACAGTATCTAAATAAATTATATTAGCTCTCTTATATGATCGAGCACTTTATTTGATTTCTTTTCATATACAACCTGACACACTATATATATATATATATATATATATATATATATATATATATATATATATATATATATATATATATATATATATATATATATGATCCCTTAAATAATGTTAAGACTAGCGTAAATTCTTGGAAGCAAACTAATATAGTGACTGTAAAAAGTTAATTGACTTACAAAAAAGTGATTTTCCACCGAACGACTTGAGACTAAAATGTTTTGTTTTTTTCCATATAGTTTTAATGGTTGAAAAATTCCGAGACTATATATATATATATATATATATATAAATTATTTAAAATCTTTTAAATTCCCACAAAAGTTGGATTAATAGCTCACTAGTGTATACATTACTCAATTTTTTGTGTGCTTAATTTGATGGGAAAAAATTAACTGAAGAAGCGTTTTGAAAACATCTTGAATTTATTATCAGGAAAAAAATGTATGTTTTGAAAATCAACAGAAACAATTGTATGAACCCAAATGTTTTTTCTTAAACAAATTCGTAACACACACACACACACCCACACACACACACACATATATATATATATATATATATATATATATATATATATATATATATATATATATATATATATATATATATATATATATAAACGTGGATGATTACATAAATCATTTTCTATTTTTCATTTTTCATTCTCCATAACGTTGGAATATGATTTCCATAATTGTTGCGACCTTGAATGACCGATAATAATTAAAACAACACGATGGTATATTTACAAGAATGTATTTACAGAAGTACATAATAGTATATTAGTGAAAGTCTGCGTCCGATACTGTGGCTATGAGTGCCACAAATGACTGCCGCCATGGCTGCTATGACACATTGTCGTAACTCTGTTCATAGTCTCTGGAAGAGTCCATCTACTCCCGAAATAGTGTAGATCACATCACTACATAACCCCCCCCCTTTTTTTTAGCCTTTTTCCGTGTGAAGTCAATACTTTTTTCTAAACGGATTTATTTTAATGAAGTCTGTAATCTTACGGTTTTTTTCTTGATGTGAAGATTTTTTTTTTTCAAACGCCTTCTGGCATTTTGTCGTCCAGATCCAATCTTTCCTTTTTTTCTCTTTTTAAAAAATATATCTCATTAAGTGAAGCTCGAAAATCTTGCATGTTTTGAATAAACGCTTTGTAATAATTTGCAAAATCAAAAGAACTTTGCAGAGACGATACACTTGCCGGAGCTGGCATATATTTTTTTTTTTGCACTCGCTTGCTCTTGTTCTGATCTTTTAACATTCGACTAAGATATTTTCTTTTCTTTTTCTTTTCGTAGAATGTACGCGAAACTCACTTGTTTTATTCTACATCCAATTTTTTTTATCTTGTCAATCTTTTTCTTGTCAATTTTATCTAATGACACGAATGGAACATTTTTCTTTTTAGAAACTGGTTGAAATATTTTAAATTCAACTTTGTCAGTATTTTTTTATATCTTTCAAGTCTACCAGAAAGAACTTCCGAATAGCCTTTTTTAATTTAATATCCCATAACAGAAACTTTTCCATCCAATCCGTGCTAAAATGTTGCTTGAATTGTTCATAACAAGCATTTTCAATTATAAAGTTTTTCCTTGTAGTATAACTGTAGTTATTAGTTCGCCCTCAAATTTTATTTGTTCTCCAATGACGCATTTGGCTACTTTTTTTTAGTCCTCATCAAAGTCGGTTTCCCAATTTTCTTCCAAGTTTGAAGATTTATGATCGACAATTCTGATCCTGAGTCAAGTTGGATTTTAATATTTCTACTCAATATTCTTACTTATACAAACTTTTTAATATTTGTCACATTTAGCGATTCTAATAAAGCTTTTTAAATTTTATTTTTTACTCTGCAGTGTATACTTTTCTGAGACGGTCATAAAGAGGAGGATAAAGTCTGTGCATCCCTTTTTATACGAAGGGAAGATAAATCAGGTCTGACGCTCTCTAGCGGAGAGTCTGTGAGTGTGGTTACGACCATTGGTCTCCTCTGGCATTTGAGCGGCAGTAAGACTCTCCAAGATCCCAGTATTCTCTACACTCTTCCAGTGGAGGTCTGCTTAGTGCTCTCCCTCTTCGGTCTTCCCATCCTCCTTGGCCTTTCACGACTATTTTGTGTGGTATCAGCCGAGGCTGGTGCCATCTGGGTTTTTTTTTTGCGAGGGGGCAGTTTATGAAATTTCTTGCAGTTTTTGTTCTTTGGGTTCATGTGGTGGTGTTCTTCCTGTGGTTTTGTTTTCTTCCAATTGTAACTTCCATATGACTAGTTACCGTTCGTGGCTTATGTGGTTGGTTTCCGCATTCTAGGATTTTCCTTAAGATCGCAGCTGTTTTCATCATTGCCGTCTCCGTTCCAATCGTTCCTAGTCTTTTTTCCACTGTTCCTAGTGCTCCTATGATTATTGGTATTATATCGACTTTCTTCATGCTCCATATTCATTTAAATTCTTTGGCAAGAAAAGTTTTGTTGTTACAAAAATTCTATAAGCATAAAAATGTGAAAGAAATTAAAGAAATGTATCAAAAGTAAATAAACATGAAAAATTTAGAATATTCATTTCTTACTTTATTAAACGTATCCATTGGATCAACCTCTTTTAACTAAGACATACTTCGGGCTAGATCATCCAATATCTACTATCTGATATGACCCACGTTAATCAATCTGACACTAACCTTGTATCTAGATCAACATGTGAACCTGGAATTAAATTCTATCAATCATTATGGCACCATGGTTGGATCAGACGGTGGCTGACGATATTGTTTTGTTCAAAAACACTTTAAGGTTTCATGTTGTTTGCAAAGCAGGGGAAAAGTTACACCTGCACATTTGAATGTATCAAAACAAAACTATTAGAAAGTCGTTTTTAATATATGAATTTTTGAAGTTAAGCAATGCCTGTAGTTCGTTGGATTGGCTATGTAACGTGGGAAGGAGTATATTTGCCACCGGTAACGAAAACTCAGGTCATTCTGGTTGTCTAAATCCGTTATTTGGAAATCCTGAATGTAAAAGAAAGTCTCTGGAGAATCTAATCAGAACGTCCTAAAAGCAGAAAAGGGAGCGACTCTTATTTTGATTATAAAAGTATAGTAGTTAAGAGACAATAGCAAGACGACAAAGAACAAAATAATAATGGTGAAAGCAAGGAAGAATGTAAGGTGCTGACAGTGGCTGTAGATCTGAGCATGTGAGTGAAAATTACTCTGACTTCCTATTTTAAGAGAAGCAGTCAAGCCAAAAAAAATGTAGAAATTATTGAAAGCAAACGGAACAGCCACATATTTTCTGCAAACTCATATTAAGTATTGGCCCAAATCGCGACCATAGTGGAATTCTATATATCGCTTGTATTTACACAAAACTAATAGTCAATAAAATAGGAGAAAAATTAACTTTACTTTATTATATAGATGAAGTTTGAATTCTCTATAGTTTGTCCTAATGATTTGGATAGAATTGGGCAGAATACATTGCATGCTCTTCTCAGACTGCACCATGGTCACTGGTGACATCCCCACCTGCATTACTTTGTGTGTCTTATTGACGTGCATCTTTAAACTAAATTTCAACCCTTGCTCAGTTGAAAAAGTTATAAGTTTACATATATGTCATATTTTATAGATCTGTTATCTAAACAACAGTTCACAGCAACTTTATTCTCCGTGATAAACACAGCTTTCTAAAAATCAAAGCATCACCAAATTCAGATTTGTGAAAAGACTTTATTTATTGATTATAAAATAATGATTATCAAATCGATTAAAAAAAATAGGTGAAGTTTGTGTCATCCATATCTATCTTAATGTCCAGTGTCTGTATGTATAATCCATAAAATAAGCTATTACACACACACACATATATATATATATCAGTGTGTTACAGTGTTAATGATAAATAACTCAATCAGCAATGGATTAGCTCAGGATCAGTTGCTGACAGAGCAGCTCTTGATAATCCAACCTAATCTTCATGTCAGGTACATTACAGCGACATTACTGGGGGATGAAGAAGGGTTGAAGACCTCTCCAACCACCACCACCGCCACCACTTTTTGATTGAACAGAGAACTAAACAGATGACTAGATTTTTATTTTATCATATGTTGGCCCGAATCCATGACAATACTGTTGAGCTAGGTGTTTATTTAAAACTAACTGATATACTTGTTCCAGAAATGGTTTATGATACTGAGACACCCTTAGACCCTTTTGTAAATGCATGTAATCGGACCCCCAAAAATTGTCTTTTTATGGCATACCAACCATTTTTTATTTAGCTTATTTGTTTTATGATATGCCAACCTTTTATGGTTTTGTTTGTCTTTTCTATGGCATGCCAATCAGTAGTGTGCAGAGGTAAGGGGTGGCGGTGGCCCTGAGCATCCAAATTGGGGGGGGGGGATCCAATCGTATTCAAACTATCTTCCTTTCTCATAATATTTCTTAGTACTAGGTCTTATACTTCAGTCTCTGAGGCATACAGTCAAGGAGTTGACCCCGAGCATCATCAGGGCATCACTGATGCCAACCCTATTTTGTTTCTGTTTTTTTTTGGGGGGGGGGGGAGGGCGATCTGTATTATGCCATATCAATCTTTTTTGTCTTTTTACCCATTTTATGACACATCAAGCCTTTTTTGTTTCTGTTTATCTGTTTTATGGCCAATCAACCTTTTGGGATTATTTAATGCTGAAGTAAACATCAGGAAGATTGAGTAATTGACCCCAATAAAGATGAATGTGAAACGATCTGTGTCGATGGATCGAAGCTTCCAAAGGAATGGTTTCAAATATCTTGATTCAACTATCAGCAGCGACTGCATTATCCTTAACCCATTAGTGGCCAATTTTATTTCTTTAATTTATTATCAAAAATCTTTTGTAAATACAATTTTATATTTGAGCAAAATTACTTTCAAAGATTTACTTGACTTTATAAGATAGTTAGAGCCTTCATTTATACTATGGATATATATATATATATATATATATATATATATATATATATATATATATATATAATTCTTACATAGGTTTCACTTCCACAACACTATCCCGAAGACTCAGCCTACATCTCTCCGACACTAGCTCTATATGCCAACACCTAAAAAAACATAATTGCACCCCCTCCCAATATAGAAACATCCTTGTTAACAATACCAAAATAATACACCATGATACCAATATCAAAAAATTAAAAATACTCGAAGCCCTCTACATAAAAACTAAAATCCCACAATTAATAATGTCAATTATGAAACTAGTCGCAACATTTTAAAGTGTCTAGCATAATAATTAACATTACCAAATTCTTAGCCATTAGGTAGTTATGCGTTTGAATTGTATGCATTTTATTTAACGTCATACATTTCTTAACGGTTTCAACAGTCAAACTTTAAATCTCTCGTATGTGTAGAACGCCATCACGCTCTCATGTACATTTCAACTTTACAGACGCGTTTTCAAATATAAACTACTTGCCGTTATAATTCAAAAGTGAGCACAACAGTAAAGACACTAAAACTAATGCCGCCTGAAGATGATTTGACGATTCAAATCGAAAGTACCTGCAAAAAAGAAAAAAGAATGGAACAAGAAAGCCATGGATCATATTTATATCAATTTGACCGACACATTAGATGGACAATTCGGAAAATTGAAAAAATAAAAAAAAGTCGCATCAAACAAAACCACTCCGTGTTATTTAATAATGTTTGCCTAAATATATATATATATATATATATATATATATATATATATATATATATATATATATATATATATATATATATATAAATGTGAGTTAGCTATAAGGGCAACTTACTAAAAAATATTTGATTAAATAATAGATGTAACTGATTGTAGATTTTCACAGTATACTGAAAACTGAGACATCAGTGTTGCCAATATACATGAGAGAGAAGGTGTAATATTTGAAAGACACTCCAATCTTTATGACTAACGATAGAAAAATCTGAAAAATACAGAAGTTGCTAGAAATATGGTTAATTATCCTTCTGGTTCTAAAATATCACCACTTGAATCAATGCCGGATAACTGAAATGGCGTACTATCACTGGAGTCCTCTGTGATCCATGGATCAGAAATTGACTGAAGTCTAAAATCTACTGGACTGTGGTATGAGCTGCTGCTTTGTACAGCTCCAAGTGTATACCATCGACAAAAAAAGCAAAAAGAATGCTATCGGTCATGGAGACAATGATGTTGCATTGGACTTCTGCTCTGGCCAGTTTCGACCATGCCCAGAATGTCAATATTTGCCATCGCTATGATGTTATACCGATCTCAGATAAAATGAGGAGAAATCGCCTGTGTGCCAGTATGGAAAGGTGCACAATCGATGTCACGAAAATGAGATTCAGTATTGAAAGGGAATTTGAAATGGGAAAAGGCTAAAAGGACGACCGAAGCAAAGGTGGTTGGATACCTCTGTTAGGAATAAAACATTATCAAATAAAAGAATGACAAAGTCTATCTATACAAAATAATTGATTTTATTTGACAACTTATTAAGACAATAAAAATGAAAGGTTGGTAAAACTTGAGAGTTCAAAGAGTCTGAGAACATTCTCGTGAAAGATAAGTGTTTTGTTTGTATCGAGAAATTGGATATAAGTGTTTGTTTCGGCTGGCACTGTGTGCGTTTACGTGTGTGTGTGTAAATGAATAGGCATGAAGATGTATATTGTGCTTTGTTAGTGAGAGAGTGTCTATAAACTTGTGTACATATGTGTTCCTTAAGTGGCATTGAATATTTCTTACCTTTTGATTGGTTGAAGGTAACTTCTGATTTGAGCTTTTGTCCAAGCAAGAGTCGATACGTTATAACATAATCACTGCTTCTGGCTCTCCGAACACCCTACGCCAAGATTTCAAGATTTCAAGATGGCTGGACTTCATTCTGACCAAACATTTGAATGTGTATCGTAAAAAGAGAAGTCCAATGACGACCACATTTCTAGGATAAATGTAAAAGTGTAAAAGAAAATAAGAATACTAATGTACAATTAATTGTATACGATTCATCGAACACAAATTGCTATTTTAATTAAAAATTTAGCAAATTTAATTATAATTATTTGATTTAAAAAAATATCATTTAAATATGGTCGTTTGGGCGAAAGGACTCCCTTCTTGTTAGAGAGCTCCCCCTCTACTAGAGAATACTGCGTTCAATCACTGTTTGTATTAACTCTAAACGACCGATAAGTTAAATTTCAAGTAAGAAAGTTGTTGTCGTTGTTATTATTATTATTATTATTATTATTATTATTATTATTATTATTATTATTATTATTATTATTATTATTTACTTTTGTTCCGCCCAAACCAGGTGTAGGGTTGAGGTGGTGAGAAGCCTGTTGGAGATAGCCATTTTGTTTTAGGGTCGCTGCATCTGTATCCATCTTACTGACATAAAAAAAATAATAAAGAAAATAAAAAAAAGGGTCACCAAATTTTCGGTTAAAAGGACAAACCATTTCTCTACAATTTAAATCAATTTTATTCAACAGTTTCGTCAACACAAAACATGGTGCAGAAAGATTTATTAAAACAGGAATAGAAGACAGGTTGATCCAGCCGACATGTATGTACTATAGAAATGGAATTTAGTTTCATAGCGTCTAGAGGCGAGAAGAGAGATATACGTCTTTTCAAATAATAATACTGATCTACAGTATCTATCCTAAACAATTAATTGTATACGATTCATTGAACACAAGTTGCTATTTCAATCATTATTTTTCATTTTTTTTATTTTGCTCCCATCGTATTTATATCTAACTGACAAGGGTTTTGTGAATCAGAAAGCGATCTGATTTGAATTAGAATAAAACAATGCCAACCCTTTTTTATGAACCTTATAGTAAACATTGACATGCATTCAGTTTTATTTGCTAAATTAAGAACATGGCAGTTTTTTGTTTTCTATAAAACGTTAATTGAAATTAGTAGTTTGAGAAGTGAATAACTGAATTTTGAGTGCGTTTCGCTTGTCACTAATTACAATACATGAACAATACATGAACAATGCATGAACAATACATATATTCATACGCGGTAAAAACGTGCAAAACGTGTCAGCTGATACCAAGTCAAATAAGATTACAATCCAAAGTTAATCCGCCGATATATCGTTACTTGTCAAAAAGTGGCTTTGTGATCCAAATAGTGCATAGAATCCAATAAAGAAACCTGAATAAGCCTGACATAATTAAAAGGAAGGGGAGGAAGAAGAAGAAGAAAGATGGCGGAGGAGGATGAATGAGAGGAGGAGGGGAAGGCTTATGTTTAAAAAGAATTCGAAAAGGCACTTTGAATTCAATTAACATTATTTGATAATTTATATAGCATTTAATTTTATTTTTTAACAACAGGGCGATCATCTCATTATCTCCTTATTCACTAATCATGAATATCACAATACTCTATTTTTTATTTATTTTATACGTACATAAAAGTAATCAATGGACACGTGTTTCTGGCTCACAGCCGTCATCAGCATGACTAACTTAGACAGAGATCAGACCTTCGATATTGATGTCTACCACTGGACCAAGACGCTCTGTCTAGAAATATGTACGATTTTTATCACCTAAATATTTAATGTATTTTTATGTAATTATTTTTATTGGTGATTGTTCGTTGTTATTTTGAGCTTTTTCAAAAATTAAAAAAGTAAAAGACAAATAGTAAATGCACTGTTATCATATTTATTGTAAGTAGAGGTGAGGGAGCTCTCTAACAAAAAGAGATTTCTTTCGTCCAATCGATCATATTAAATAGTATTTTTTTTTTAAATCAATTAATTCTAATTAAATTTGTTAACTTTTTTGAAAGAATTTAAAATTGCAAAACAAAAAAACAATCAAATATAGTATTGTATTTTTATGGAATTATTTTTATTGGTGATTGTAGCGTTCGTTGTTATTTTGCTTACTATTATTTCGATTGTCTAACTTTCCTAAGTGATCAAGATGCAGAAAATTGCATTATTAGTCGCCCTTAACTTCATAGGACGTATTTTCCGTTAATATATATTTTTTAATTTATTTTATACGTACATAAAAGTAATCCATGGACACGTGTTTCTGGCTCACAGCCGTCATCTCTGTCTAAGTTAGCCATGCTGATGACGGCTGTGAGCCAGAAACATGTGTGATGCTGTATAGAGGTGAGTGCTGGGTCCCGCCCAGTCCTCACCTGTCTATCTTCAGCATGATGATAGAGCGATGATCAGATGGATATGCGATGTCGGTTAGATCGGCTCTGATGCCCTTTTGGTGTGGATGAATATACCAAAGCTTAATGGATTCCTGACGCTTAGTAAGCTATGTTGGTTTGGCCATGTTGAGAGGAGCAACTCTGGGATAAAAGGATGCAGGGACCTTAAGGTGGCGGGATGACCCAAAAAAAACTCGGATGCAAGCAATTAACAAGGATCTTGGACGGTGGAGTTTGAACAGAATCAATATTCAGGACCACCAAGCTTGGACACTGAGATTACAGGCTGTCAGAAAATGTCTATGTGGATTATTTTATTACCGAAAGAAAGTTCAATTCTTGCACATGAGAATGTAGGAAGATTCCTGATGATAATCGCTGAAATTGAAGGAACAACAACAAGTGTGATAATTTTAGAGCAATTTTACTTGTCCAGCAATAAAGGTATGTATACAACAGAAAAATGGTGATTGTACAGAACGAAAGGTTATGTTTGCAAATACGTGCTTCTCAAGAACTTATCTGGTTAAGAATGTTTGAGTGACTGCTTGCACATTGGGATCCCTCAATTCTATAGGGTGGGCAAAAATAAGGGTCCTATTTTTAAAAATTCATAACTTTTTTATTTATTGATTTTTTTTTTTTTTTTTTTTAGAATAAGTAAAGGACCCCTTCCGAAGCAAGCATGAGCCGTATTAGCCCTAAGGAACGTACCCTCATTTAGAAAACATTATTTTTGCTTAAAAAACTCAAAACAGTGTAAAAAACAATACTTTAGTTTTTGTAAGTTTTAAGAAGTGTTTTTCGGCTAAAATTTGTTTTGTTTATTTCAAAAAATCTCGGAAGGGTCAGTCTACACACACATAAAGTTTGGTGATTTAACTTTTATTTTGTGGAAGTTATTCAAATTCAAGTTATTCAAATTTAAAGATAGGACCCTTATTTTGGCCCACCCATGAGCTTCGTTTGCAATGGTGTCAGGCCATTAACAAGCAAGGGAGAAGAGATTGGGTTACCTATAGGCCAGTTCATGATAGACTAATCCAAAGAGAAAAGGGAGACAACCAATCAATGAGAGTCAGATAAATAAACTGCAATACATCAAATCCCTGACCAAGGGAAATAATACAATAAAATTGATGATGATGATGATGATGATGATGATGATGATGATGATGATGATGATGATGATGATGATGATGAGTGTGCCGAAGAGGCTATTTCAATCAAGCTAAAGGATATGCATATTCACTGTCTATTTATGCAGATAAGCCATATTGATGATTCTACAGTACAAGATGTGAAATGGAAAGAATTGCCTTAAAAAATATATATTCTCCGCTTATTTTGCAGAAATACGAACCTGTTTTGACTACTCGATATGTAGCGAAATTGAAAAACTACACCTGAAAGATATTTTCCTGGTTTGTGTTCTGATCGATTTCCACTCATTTATGTATTCGAATAATACTCTGAAAGTTTCCCATTCTAGAGGATTGCCGTTCAAGAGTGTATCTGAAGATTCTATAATTTGAACTCATGATTCCTGGATGATCAGATTGAATATCGGGTCAGATGTCTTATGATTTTACATTTGCTGATCTTGTATATACTTCACGCTTTTTTAATTGTTATATCATATAAAGTTGCTTTTTGAAACCTTCATATCGGGTGTGTTGTTAGCTGACACTCGTACATACGATTCTCTCTGTTGATTCCAGCTTTCATTTTTCTTTCTTTTCCTTTGAATCTGGTGTTCATATTTGTATGTTGCCAATCCGTAACAAGATAAATATGTGACTATTTCTCCAAAAAGGTTATCTTGAACTTTTCAGCTTTAAGATGGCTGCCAGTGAAAGCAACATTATCTTAACCAAATTAGTTCTAGTTTTATAATAATTTAGTTCAATCAATAAATTAATGACCAAACAATACCGTGAAAATATAACCTAAGTATTACGGTATTACTTGGTCATTATATTATTAATTGAACCAATTTATTATGAAACTGGAATTAATTTGGTTAAGATAATATTATTTTCGCTGGCAGCCATCTTAAAGCTGAAAAGTTTAAGATAACCAACAAAAAACACCTTCTAATTCAGGGATTCCCAAAGTGGGTGGTACTCACCCTTATGTGTGTCGTTGGAAAAGAGGAGCAATTAGGAAAAAAAGTCATTAAACCAAAATTATAATGTTAACAAATCTAAGAAACATAAACAAAAGAATAACATTAAAAAAGACTAACATGAAAAAGGTCCACACTGCCAGAATGAACTAAATCTAAAAAGGACTATAAATAGTATGTAGTTCTTATTTGTTAGAGAGGAGAACTAAAATATTATTAATATATAAAATTAAGTCGGACTTAAATTGCATCGCATCTGCACATCAATATTTGATTCTGCCTAGCATTTTTCTTGTCTGTAACGTTGGTGCATGTTGTTAAGACTAATACATTTTCATTTGATTTAATTTCTTTGCAAATACAATTTATCCACTTATTATTATTTCTTGCTAGGAGAACATCTTCCTATTCAGCAGCAGATGTACATTACAGATGGTAGCCATTTCTTCTATCAGCAGCAAATTTTGCTATTCATAATAAATACTATAACATATAAATGCTTTCGATTATTACTATTAAATGACTTTTTAAAACATTACATTTTTAAAGCACATTTAACAGATAGAGTAGTATGTTGACAAATGATTGTTACATGACTAAATCACAAATGGGAGGTAACTCTGAATTCATATTTATGGCTATCAATAATTCAAGTAGTACTCAAATATAATGTAGCATTTACAAACTATTTTCTTTTGCGCAAGTTTACTCTTTCACACAGAGGGATTAATACATTATCCAATCAGAACACTTTGCATGAGAGGCACTTCCACTGAACTGTTTGTACACTGTTTTCCCACTTTTGAGCAGTCGGATAGTGAACGTCAAACTAAACAGACATGCAATGTTCACATCCCGGCTGAACTAAAGACTTGACATGCGCAGGATAAGTGGATGCAACTGGGCAGTTGTACAAGCACTCGCCTAACGTGTGCTATGATATTTCTTCTTAACGTCTTAAACCCATTCATGGTCTCTTGCTGTTTAATAGTGAAACAATGTTTGAATAAAACTGATTTAAAAATGTAGATGAAGAGTTTGTCTTTATAATCGAGCTAATGACAATCTATAATAGTAACATCGAAATTCTTTTTGCGATTTTTACATTTATTTACATACAATTCTTTCCAATTAATTGCTGTAATAACACGTTTCATATTATGTTGAGGAATTTTTTAGATGAGGATTGATAATTTGTATTATTTGGATTATTCAAACTATTGTTCTCATTCATCCCAGATGAGAACAGTAGTCTGAATTATCCAAATAATCCTAACATGTTTCAATTTAATGATTTCCTTCTCGCAGATTAACTTCCTGTTATACCATATTTCCATTAAATAAAATCAGTTAAAAAAACTGAATAATAAGTATTCCTTCCATGTGCTACAAACACATAAGTTTATATCATAATAAAGAAAGAGAGGGAGAGAGAGATGGGGGGGGGGCTCAAATAAAGGTTTTAACACACACAAGCTGGATCAGTACAGAGACTAATATATAGTTTTCAAACCTTCTATTCAAGTGTATTTATTCCTGTTAACTGTCAGACTACAAAACACCAATTTGGATCAAAACATTTTTATGTACTTATAAGTCACTGCCTATCAAGGCCTGAGGGTCACTCGAGGATAAGAGGTAATTAGCTTACCAGATGGACGATGAGACAAACACCATGAGGATTCGAAAGAATGGTCGAAACTGGGCAAAATTTGATTATTTAAAAAGACTGCTCAACAAGAATTTGTTAAGATTGGACTTGAAAACGACCATGTTGTAGTCAGCTGGGAAGCAGCCCCGTGGTATTGTGTTCCACAGACGAGTAGTTTTGGGAAAGAAACTCTGCTCATGGAAGTTTCGTTTAGCTCCAGGAACACATAGGAAGAAAGGTAACTTATTTACAGTGATTGTAGTTAGCCGAGTTTTTGCTGTGAATGTGTAGAGATTGGAGCCGAGTCGAATATCCCCCACTAGATTTCGAAGTCGATTTTGTACTCTGTCAAGGCAGGAAAGAGTGCTCTGAGTGATACCTCCCGTTGTCAATCTATTGTATTGTAGTAGAAACAAATACACAAGGTTTGTAAATCAAGTATATATTATCCTCCTCTCTAATAAATGAGAAATACACACTATTTATACTCCTTTTTGGAGTTCATTCTGGCAGTGAGAGATGTTGATCACTTCACGACATCGTCAAAAATCAAAGTTTAATGTTCAAACACTTGTTTGTATGATGCTGTTCGAAGAAACAGTGGCAGTGAATGTTGTTTTATGTACCAATTCTCGATTGGACAAAATCTCCAATCAGCATTTTATTTAAAATGAGTTAGCTCTCTTGCTGATTTTTATTTTTAAGTGATTATTTAAAAATGTTTCATATTAGCAGTCGTCTTGCCCAGGCTAATAAATAAAAAAAATAAATAACGTTATTATATTGCCAATAATATAGTAAAACAATAACAAATGAAAATTGGCTAGTAAGAATCAAATTTGATTTGTCAGCTTAAATGTTATTTGAGTCTGACTTTGAAAATCCGACAAGATAACTTTATATGTCAGATTCTTTTTATTTATACTTAACACTTATTGTGTTATTTTTATACTTAGTATTTATGCATATCTTTTACCGTATAATTTTTCTTAAAAATAACACATATTTTCTTTGGACTTATATGCATGTATAGTTGTAGTAGTGGGAAGTTGTAGAATTTAGTATTAAAGGAGTTTGCAAACGCTTGAGCAGCGTCTCTTCTCTATACATGTTCTGCAATTACAGCGAAACAAAGAAAGGCATTTATTTGTTGCAAACCTGAAATCACTCTAGTTAGATTGTGTCTGTAAAAATACTACATAGTTCCAATAGTCTGAAAAAGATGTGTACTAATGCGTGTGTAGAAGTTGATAGAGAAATGTCTTACATACCGTTCTCATGTGAGGCGAAACAGGAAGACAGAGAGAGAAAGATTTTTATGTGTTCGTTATGCGCACGTGTTCCCATACTAGGTGGGGGAGGAAAAAAGAGAGAGAATTTCCTTGTATGTCCCTTTTGATATCAACCAATTTCAACGCCACTTACTACTGCAAAAAAGGAGATAATTGGGTCTGAAACGCCCTCTAGTGAATACATGTGTAAATGAGTGTAGAAAAGAGGGAGGCAATTCGACAGTATTAAGTGATATAATCTTAACACCCGACACTACGATATCGATATTATCATTGATTAAATTTTGTATACCTATATCTACTTCTATCATTTTTAAAGTCCAACAATGTTTATCTTGAAACTCCTCTTAATCGTGCTAAAAAATATTATATAAATTTTTTAGTATTTTTAATTTTCTAAACTTAAGTTTGTTACACACCTCCTCTTGCTTAATTTCATGTTGTTGTATTCTTAAATGGTGATATTATCTTTTGAAGGTTTGATAATATTCCTCTTATCATTTATTAAAGTTGATTTGGCTTTACAAGCGCTTCTTCATCGCAATTATTTGAGGGAACACATTAACTTTTTAACGTTTATAAAATTGAACTTTTATGTCGGTTTTTTTTTACGTATTGCAGCCATTTTCTTTTTGCTAATTTGTTATTTTTTAGCATAATGGTTTGCTGGTGTTCAATAATGGTTTGCTGGTGTTCAATCCTTGGTCAAGTCGTACCAAAAACTCAAAAAGTGGTACTTGATGACTCCTTGCCTCCTTGCTAGACATTCAGCATAATAAGGTGAGGATCAAGGTTAAGTGGAGAAATCCGGGGAAAGGAGTGGCGCCCTCCTCTACACTTTGGTGTAGTAGCCAACAAAAAGGGAGCCTTCAGGTTACCCTCGACTACTTATAATTATGTCTACCTTTCTCACATTTCAAGTCGGATACATGTTCATCTTATAATGCACTATTTGCATTGCAAAATCTCTTAGGATATTTTCTATCTGATCACTCAAACCAGTGGGAAAATGTCACGTTCGATTTTCCCTCCAAGAAACTCATGAGAACAATTATATGTAAAAATGATACACTCTGAAAAGATTCATTCAACGTATTTTTCTAAATAACTTTACGCCATCATACATATTAAATTAAGGCAAGTAAAATTCATCTAAAATCTTTCTCTATATATAACTAGTCGGAATACCCATCCCATAATGGTGTTACATATTATTTAGCAGCATTATGCTTTTGCATTTAAGTGTACATTTGATTTGCTAAATATATAAGGTTATTAAGATATTATTGACATGGTTTGACCCCAGATTCAATCATCGCCAAGTCCGATTGGTTGGTTTTAATCATGTGATTAGATAGAAAGGATTTCACGTAAGAATCAGTTACAGTATAAGTTTTAGTGAGGAAACAATGTAATGTAAAATCATGGTAGACAGAGGTGTTACACCGCTTGTGTCACGCCTGAAGATTCTTCTTCTTCTTCTTGTGTGTGAATCAGATGATTCTGGTGTTGGCATTAGTTTTCCCGATGTTTTTCTAGTTAGAAATCTTTCTGGAAAGACATCGGGTACTTACGGGAAGAACCACGAGAAGGTTGCCAACATCCCTAAGTGAAAGTGGTACTGGATTCGAACTTGCAACACTCAGGTCTTCAGTCCGTGTTGATATCCACTTAACCACCGTCACATCCCACGTCTGAAGATAACTAGAAGCAAGTCAAAGTTAAGGAAAATTGATCCATAGTTAAGTTAATAAAGTATATTAAGATGGAATGGTTACCGTCTCCTTCTTCATGCATGAATATGTTCCCATGATATGTCCAAGAGAAGTGAATAACTTACGTGCACCCATCATCAAGGGATATAACTGAGACACCTTTTGACTCTTTAATAGAGCTTACACTTATGAGCAAAATGTAATTTTGTAAACCAAGACATCAGTCTACTTCGGATCTTCGATAAAATCTTTGAATCTTTAATCAATCTAGCGATAGGCCAGCACCTCGTTAATGCTAAACATCTTTTTGACCATCAGTATGGATTCCAGCAAGCACGGTCTACTGCGGATATCCTAACGGTCATCTTGAAACGCATATACCATACACTGAACAAGGCAGGTGAAGCTAAGGCGGTAATGCTCGATATTTCCAAAGTCTTTGACAAGTTCTAACATAAAAGGCTTCTCATAAAAATTAAGTCATATGGTACAGTACTACTGGACGGATATTTAATATAATTAGATTCAGGTTGTCCTTGATGGCCGTTCATCCAAACAACATGACATAAATGCTGGTGTACCCCAGGGATCTATCCTTGAACCTCTACTGTTCCTGATTTTCATAAACGACCTCTCTGATGACATTGTGCCTGAGATGGGTGTATTTGCTGATGACACCACACTCTACTCTCGTCATATGGGCAAAACGGATGCACACATATCCGAGGCAATGGCTGAATCCCTAGAAAGTAACCTCCAGTCTGTAGTGGAATGGGGTCATAAATGGATGGTAACATCTAATGCTGCTAAGACAAAGCTCCTTTCTTTCAACAACTACAAGAAACCTCTTTAACCACAAATTTCCATGGTAAATAACACCTTACCTGAGAATTAAATGTTTAAACTCCTCGGCCTAACATTCACAGGAAGTATGAATTGGAACAAATACATAGAAGATATTGCCAAGGCTGCTGAAAAGAAGGGGGGTTCCCTCTACCGTGCTAGAAAATTTCTCACACCTGACAGTATCCTATATCTCTACAAAACCACCATCTACCCATACATGGAGTATTGTTGTCACATCTGAGCTAGTGCACCATCTACTAGTCTCTTCCTCTTAGACAAGGTTAAAAAAAGAGTCGCTTATCTAATAGGTCCCTCACTAGCCACTAAGCTCCAGCCACTGCCCCATCGCCACAATGTTGCATTCTTGTGCTTGTTTTACAAGTACTTCAATGGAATGTTTTCCAATGAACTTGCTGCTCTGGTTCCCCCTCGATGTAAATACACTTGACCAACCCGACAATCAGCTAAATCCCATCCATTCACTGTGGAGGTCGCTAGATGCAGGAGAGCCTTCTACTTCAATAGCTTCTTTTCTTGTGCTGCCGGCATTTGGAACTCCTTCCTTGCTCCCTGTTTCCCCGACTGTACCGACAAACAGAAATTTAAGATTAATGTGAACAAGCATCTTGCTGCACATCTCTCAATTTAGGATGACCCCAAAAAACTTTCACCCTAATTCTCAGTAGCCCCTTATGCCTAAATTGGCAGCTTGCTTTGTTTGGGGTGAACTATGTTAAAAAAAAATTAAAAGAAAAAAGTACACATAAAAACTGTTGAGAGAGACTGTGGAGCGATTTGAAATGGAACAACAAAAGGGAGCAGCTAAAACATATAGATACATATTTTTTTGTGGAGAGGCAGGTATAACAAAAAATAACGTCACAATTGATGGAGATTATCTCCCTTGGATGACAATTCTCCAGTCTATAGATAACTATATTGAAGTCAGCCTTAAGAGATGGCATAGGGCCATTGGTTGATGCATCATGATCAAAATTATTATAAGTCTGCTGTTCTAATTAGATAAAATGCTCTTCCTTTGTAATATGTCATTCAGTTGTCTAGCATGTAACTTTCGCTGTTGCTAAGGTTGCTGGGAAAATGCTTGGATCATTCTACCACATTAAATAAGAGTCAGATACGTCCTAAGATAAAGTTCTGCTGCCACATCTGTGGAGGTGCTGCTTGGAGCACTATTTCTTGCCTTGACAGAGTACAAAATTGACTTTGATATCTAGTGGGAGATGATCTCTTCTTTTCAGCCCCTTTCTCACAGAAGAGACAGTGCTAGTCTTTCTCTACTCTATTGTTATTTTTATGGAAGGTTCTCGACTGACTTCCAATCTTTGGTTCCTCATTATAAGACATTGATAGCAAGAATTCGTTTTATTATTGTTATTGTTGGCATCCGTCTGTCTCACGAGACAATGGAATTCTTCGCCTCAGATCAGTCCATTGCCGAATTGCAGTGTCTGCTGAGACTGTACAGGCCTATCCTGGATCGGCAGGCTCTATTACAGTTGCCACAGATTGAGGTTGCATCTGGTTCTGAGAGTGCTGATACAGACCTCTGCCGATTGTGCTCTGAACTCCCCCTCCACAGCTCGTCACTCCTCTCTTCCCTCCTCTTGGAGCATGTCTTTATAGCCCTTCTCCAGCAGCCACATGGCCTTGAGTGTTTGTATCAAAGAGAATGAAAGATTGAGTCAGATGACTGATGCATTCGAAGCTGGGTGCAGGATATTCTTCATATTAGGATATGCTACACATGTTTGAGACAAAATAAACATCAGTGGACAATACATGTGCACGGCAAATCCATCACTCGCTTCTCTATGAGCAAGATGTATTTCTATGAATATGTATGCGTGCATTCAGTGCACCGGCTGCAATCGTCCCACTCGTTGTGCCGGTCCAAAGTTGTTGTTCGGTTCAGTCAGTGCTGCAACAAAGGAATTCTCCTTAAAAACCACAAGTTCAGTTTAAAAACAATTAGCAGACGTTTATTTTTCTTTGGAGGTTAAAATGGTACTCGGTTTCTTAGGTTTAATAACAGACTTGCAAAATGAGACCAAACCAAAATATATGTTCAATCAACACAATCCTTTAGTTAAGAACCCTCAAGGAGTCACCTTGCCTGGAGAGGCACATCGTCCCAACTGACAACCAGCTCTCAGAGAAACCAACTGCCTGTGTCATGCTCAGACTATTTACCTTCTTATCTCCTTGAAATTTTTTACTCTTGACTGAAAATCTTGGCTTCTGGACTCTCTCAGTGACCACCATTCGACCACGCAGATGCTGATCACCGGAGATATCCACTGGAGATAACGGCCAGACAGTGTCAACTCAAAGGGGTTTATCCGGAACCCTTAACTAGGGACTTTGCTTTTCTCAAGTAAACCGGTCTCAGTATGATTCTTTGTTTAATAAGGCACTTATTTTATTTCAAACAAAAGATAATTTCTGGGTGGTCCAACTCACAACCAGAGATATTTTCAATTTCTTCTGTGCCCCCTTCCTTTGGCCGAGCATCTGTCACCTGCAACGTCTGCCATTCGCATGCACCACTAAAACATGCACCACTAAAACATGCAGCCGAGTGCATGTTTACATCTACCTTGGTTTTCTTTTTACATGATGATGACAGATAGTCAAATCAACTCAAAACTTATTGGCTACAAAAGCGGAAAAATGCGTAATGCCATGTAAAAAAACGCGTTGTAGTGGAAAAAAGTTATATACATCCTCAAAACAGTTGTCCAAGGCGCTCTTGATTGAGCTTATTAGGGGTGAGGGGGACTAGACATAAAAAAAAACGAAACTGTATGAGAGGTAGTGGGGGCAGCTAGATACCGGATGTTGAAAACATCAAACACGTTAGAAATGAAAGAGGACAATCGCATAAAGAAATAATAATAAAAACAAAGAAAAAAAGGAAGTAGGAAAACGTATAAATCGTTACAGAAATCAGAAAGGAAAAAAAAGAAAGAAAACGTTATGAAAATAGATTTGCGTTTTCTCTTCCCTCTTTCGTCAGCCAGTTTTGTACTCGTTAACTTTTGTGTGACGGGACGGATATATATTTACAAATAAATACAAATTGCTCTTTATTAAAGGATAATTTCTCTTTTTAATGACAAGTTGAAATGGGATTATTGATTCAATTAAGAGATGCCCAATGAGAGAAAGTAATAAAAAACAAACAAATAAAAATAAATCGATATAATGAACAGTGTGATTAGTGTTTGTTTCTTTTTTCATACTAAAAGAAAATTAGATCTAATAAGCGGGGAGTCTGTATTTGTCTTGAAACAGTGTCACTATTTGTCGAGGGAAATCCAAATACGTCCCATAAAACTTCACCGATGGCAGTGGATGTCAATATTTGAATGGATTTATTGCAATTGGACCACGTGATTGTGGACAGCAGCTGTGTCCTTCATGCTGACTTAACTTGCATGGTGTGTCATCTAATTTCATCTGCTTGTGTTCTACCTGCAATGATGGACTGCCACATGATTATATTCCCAATGTCTTGTTATAGACTAGATACACCTACCCGGCATTGCCCGGGAGTCGTTTTACTTTCATTTTTGCTTCGTTTATTTTTCTTTTTTTAAACGATCCAGTTTTATATACGTTCCAGTTTTTTTTTAACCTTTAAATTGACAAATAACTAACAGGGCTATATGACGGAGAATATATATAAATATATATATATATATATATATATATATATATATATATATATATATATATATATATATATATATATATATATATAAATTTGGCAAAAGTTCTTAGAAGCATCTTTTAAGAAATTTAAAACTTTGAAAAACAGACAAAATGCCTTTGTAAACCACGTTTTAAGATGCGAATATTTTTTTATTAAAAAAATCATAAAAAATTTTTTTCTTTATATTTTTCTTATTAATTTCGGACAATAACATATCCATCTTCAGAGAAAAGAGAGTCTGAATCAAAACAAAATCAAAGATTATACCATTATTTTTTTTCCGTGATAGTAGGATCTTTACTTCGATGTTGACGAAGTGACGGTCAGTTGTTGTTTTTTTAAACGGCTAGTATTGATTTACTCCTCCCCAGGAGTTAGGCACAAGGCCAGTTTTTTTATCTTACTCCCACAAGTAAGATGTGACCCAAGGTCGGGTCGGGAAAGTGGGGTTTAAAAATTGCCTGGGCAGCCCCGTCGGTATTCCCGGTAGGAGCGCCTCAGGCAGTAAGCAATAAACTTACTCCTCCCCAAAGAGGGGAGGCGAAGCCTGGGAGGGTGGAACCCCTAGAACTGCACAGGACAGACCCATAGACCGGCGTAAATCAAGCCCCGAAGGCCAAGACGATACCAGTCTATGGGGTGCAGTATCCATCGGAACAGATACTACACTTTGATCTTAGCCAAAAGGCCAAGAGTAATTTACAACTTTAAACTCTTTTTAAAGTTGTAAATTACTAGTCGTTTAAAAAAAATCAACAGTAAAAACATATTTGTAAAGACACCAAGACTAACACCGCCTGAAGACGATTTGACGAATCAAATGGAAAGTACTCGCGAAAAAGGAAAGAAAAATGGAACAAGAAACCCACGGAACTTACATATACCAATTTGATCGAAATACTAAATGGACTATTCAGAAACTTGAAAATGTTTTAAAAGTCTTATCAAGCAAAAACACTCTATGAAATAAGAGCGGCAGGGCTTCAAACAACATATAGTGCGAGTAATCGACAGAAACTTAATAAGACATGGGTGACTTTGTAAGCAAATTGCAAATTACAACTAAAATGAATTTCTATGTTCAAACTCAATCCATAAATCAAGAAATATTTTAACATGTATTTTGTACGATTAAAATATATAGGAAAACAAACGTTGATTAATTCAACTATAGTATAATAATAGATATATTCATGTTTATGTGTATGTCCATATTTTGTGAGTACCCTTACAATAATGAAAAAATAAACAGATAATAATGATAATTAAAACAAATCGAAAGTATTTATGCGATTTAAAGACGTCCAATCGATGTTATTCAAACACGATTTTTTTTTAATGACATATCTTCCTGGATTGAATTATCTTTTCAAAACTGTAAATATCTTCTTACAAGAAATTAAGAGAAAAGACAAAGAAGGGGTCAGGCTCGGGTCAATGAAGGAAACAAAAATCAAAGAAAGTAAAAAGAAAACGATAAAGCCTACAGACACTTATGACTATCATTGCTTAAGATAAACAGCAAATCTATGACCAAATAAAAGAGCTGTCAAAACTACAAACACTTGTGGCTATTAGTACACCGCCATTGTTATGAAGACAATGAACGACAAACAAGCAACACGCTAATAGTCACTTCAAATTAATAACACGGGCAAGCCAACCTTATCATTATGTCAAGTTATTAATATAAACATACGAACGCCTTAACCCCCTCAAACGCTCTAAATAAAGACACTTAACATTTAAGAACTTGGAAATTAATATTTCAAATCCATTTCTATCTTGACTTTATCATTTGAGGTAAAAATGATATTTTTAATTATCTTTTATACTTTTTTAGGTGCGGCCTTCATATCTTTATAACGTCTGCCAGACGATCGGTCTCATTTAACCATGTCTTTAACATTGTTTTTAACCATACACTTAATTTTCGTTTTAACCATGCTCTTAACTTTGCTTTTAGCCATGTAATAACTTTGCTTTTAACCATGCATTAACTTTATTTTAACCACACTCTTAACATTGCTTTAACCATGCTCTTAACTTTGCTTTTAACCATGCCATTAAATTTGCTTTAATCACGCCCTTAAATTTGCTAAATACCATAAACTTTGCTTTTAACCATACTCTTAACTTTACTTTTAATCTTGCCCTTAACTTTGCTTTTAACCATACCCTAAACTTTGCTTTTAACCTTATCATAACTTTACTTTTAACTATGCCCTTAAATTTGCATTTAACCATACCTTTAACTTTGCTTTTAACCATAGCTTTAACTATTAATCATACCCTTAACTTTGCTTATAACATACCCTTTACTTTGCTTTAAACCGTACCTTTAACTTTGCTTCTAATCATACCATTTTCCCTTTTAACCATGCCCTTAACTTTGTTTTTAACCATGCCTATAAATTTGCTTTTAACCATTCTGTTAACTTTGCTTTAAACCTTAAGCTTTTTAGAAGGAAATTGTTCTTTTCATCAATCTTATATTAAAAATGTAGTAACTATAAAAAATAAACATTTTTTACCATTATGAAAAAAAATAATTAAAACTATTTTTATATACTCAGGCGGCTTTGAAAGATGAAGATATGGTATAAAGTTGTCTATCAAGGGGTCAGAAGTTCAAATTTGGCATACATGGGAAACCATGGGCAGAAGATGAGAAGCAGAAGACAGGGACTACATGATCTAGAGAAATCGTTTAGAGGCGAAAGCAAACACATGTGTTGGCATGTAGTTCTTAAAAATAGCCAGTGTTAAACTCTGGCTGTTTATCTCTCTATCTTTCATCGAAGCTTGCACCTAAGATAAAGTACACTATTCTGGATACAAATGTGTTGCATCATTTAATTGTAATTAACGACAAACCGGCCACAAACATGCCTTCTTGAAGAAACACTCACCAGAGATGTACTCAGCCAAGCAGAACATATTCTGCGAACTGGTCAAGTAAGTCTTTCATAACTTCAAGTTTTCATCCCGTAATCTCTTATCTCTTTGTCTCATGAGATCTTCTTCTTTGCGTGTGGTCATACCACAGTTTCACACTTTTTACACAATCCTTTACATTATTGTTGTGCTTTGCTAGATCTTTAAATAAAGACCTGGCCAGAGATAAACAGACGTTAAACCGATAATGATGATGATGATGATGATGATGATGATGATGATGATAACGACAATGATGACGACAACGATGACGATTATTATTATTATTATCATTATTATTATTAAAAAGAAACGAAGACATTAGCAATACTGTAAAAAATAAAAAGTGAAATAGTCTTGCGACATTAGCGACAAGGCATCAACTGCCCTCCGAATTAGTTGATGGATTCTATCAGGCTTTAATAAAACTAATTTAGGGCTGTTGATTTTCTTGAGTATCTACAAACACTATCGAACTGAATTAGTACAAGATACCTTCTTAAACAGGCTATACTCCACAGAGAGTCAACAAAGACTACTAAAATTACCGAAAGCCTATGATAAAGCCGTGATATTAAATTAGCAGACCCAAATTCTGAAAATTATGGAATAGTTGCAGTAACATCAGAGATTTCATCAACTATTTTGCTCCCATCCTCTCGTTCATCACACAAAACATTAGGTTTTCCCTGAGAGGGTAAAAATAACATGCAAGGTCATTACATCCTGTTAAGGACAAATGTTTTACGTGTGGATACTATCCGAAAGTTTGTTGGAGCAAAGCTATACCTTGTAGTCATTGGCTATGCTTGACTGCCTATTCACTATTATTATCGAGATCAAGATACCCTCTTATGAAAAACCTATACAATAATTTAATTTTAGATCATGACTTCTTGTGCCACAATGCGTGAGCTTTTGGGGAGCTAAGTGCTCCTCGTTATATTTGTAATCCTTATGCCAGACTTATTTCAAAGACAGTAATTCTCTGCATTTTGAGATCACTGAGTGCACCTGTGCCTCAGTCATATTTTGGAGGACTGAAGGTCGGTGTCAAACTAATTCAATGACAGGTGCATGTGATGGGGTCAGAGATCAGACCAGTCGTCGTTCGAGAAAATCAGGTATGAAACTCAAAAATAAACATGTGACAAGGCGTACAATGATTACGTCTGTATTCCCTCTTTCTTTCTTTCTTTCTTTCTTTCTCTCTCTCTGTCTCTCTCTCCTTCTCTCTCTCACTCCCCCCTCTCTCTCTCTCTCTAGAAAAGAGATTGAAAATGGAGAGACTGGTTTGAAATCCGAACAAGGAAGACGCGTTTGTAGCGCGCTCTGAGATGTTTCTTTTCAAAATATAATAAATCATATTTTTATATAAAAAGTAAAATGGTTTGTTCCATTATTACATAATGTTTGATTTGCAGCATGATGGTCCCGACCAAACAGCCGGCTACCCAGTCCCAGCAGCAGACGATAATTGCTCACTGGCCATAACAAGATGAGACATTGCACATACGTGCACATGTTGTGACACATCGTTCCGTCGTCACATAAAGTCCGGCAAAGATCGCCCAGTCGTCCAAAGCAAACGATGTTGCCACATTTGTGCCGGTCCCAAGAGATACCCCTTCGGCCAAAGCAAGTAACTTTGCCACATTTTTACGTCAATTATTCCTCATCATATTTGGTTTAACGTCCGTTTCACATACTGACATGTGTTGGACTTCCAAACTAACCTATCTCAGCCCAGTTCTTTCTTTATCCCTCTTTCTCTTAAATACAGTTTTTTCTTCCTGAGATTCTCATGGATATCTCTGCTCTTGAGGAGAAATCGACTCTGAAACTTCTTGGCCTTTCTTTGTCATCATATCTTTCTTGGAGTTCATACATTAGATCCATTACTCTTTCTGCTTCTCATAAAGTCGATTCTCTCCATCACTTTTTCACACCTCTACAAATCTACTATTAGACCATGTATGGAGTACTGTTGTCATATTTGGGCTGGTGAATCTCTGCCCGATTTAAGGGTTCTGGATAAGGTGTAGAAACGTATCAGTAATTTGATTGGCTTCACCCTTTCTTCTTCTCTGCACCCTCTCTCTCACAGACGTGATGTTGCTGGTCTCAGTCTTTTCTATAAATACTATTATGGCATGTGTTCTTCGGAATTGTGTGATCTATTCCCTGCTTCCTTTGTTCCAGCTCATTTGACTCGTTGATCTAGTGGTCTCCATTATTTCGCTGTTTTGATACCTCATTGTAATACAGCTTCCTATTCCAGTAGCTTCTTTCCAAGAACTGCAGACTTGTGGAACTCTCTTCCTGCTGACTGTTTTCTTTCTACCTATAGCCTTGGTCTTTTCAAGACTAAGACCAATAGGCATCTTCTGTCTTTGCGATAATCATGTTTCGTTCTTATTAGCTCCTTACATCAAGTGGCTTCATGCCTTGTCTGGAACGATGTCCATAAAAAAAAAGAAAACGAAATTATGCATACACTAAAAGAAGAAATTATAGAACAATGATATTCTCTGTTTGTAATTTCTTCTGAAAATAAAAACAAGCAAATGGTCATAGATTATTTCCAAACGATCAACAGGTTTATCTTATTGAACACTTACTTATTACGAATAATAAAAAATACTGTAGAAAAATCGTAAAATGTAGCATCTATAGCATGTGGAACCTGAAAAGTGCTTAGCATCAAGTAACAACAAAACCCAGTAACAAACCTTATATAACCTTCGAGGCAGAAGGTTATCAAAGTGTAGTATCTGTTCTGATACTACACTCCATCTTTTCTGTCCAAGGTCAGTGAAGGAGAGATCCTTCTAGACTAAGGCAATTTTTTAGTTTTATCCCAATCCAGAGTGCCCCTTTTTGGGGACCTGGATTTTCCCCATATTAAAAATGGACTTTATGTAGAACTTTCCTCTCGGGGGGGTGGGGGGGTGCAAGTAAATAGGGACTCTACAAATTCGTTAGAATATCATTCGGGATAACTAATAGAGTCGTCAATTCCAAAGCATAGTCAACCAAATAATCTTGTTGGGAACCTACAAGGCACTAATGCATACATTGATAGTGTGACTATATGAGGAGAAGATCGATTTGATTGCTACAAAAATTTTGAGCAACTTATAATTACTGTAAAAACAATATAATGTAACACTGAATCAGTATAAATGTTACTTTAGGAGAAAAAGAATAAAACTCATATAATCAGAAAGGGCAACCTCAATCATGACCCAAAATGGCAAAGTTCATTATTTAGTTGGCCAGTACTAAACAATATATCCGTACTATGTCGGGCGTCAGGAATGTTCACCAATTTAGCTCAATGGATTCCATCATTCTCAGATAAAATAGACCCTTTAAACTGTTAAACTAACAAATATTTTGTATGCTAGCTTTAACATTTTTAGCGACAACATGTTCAGGTATATCTTTCTCGAACACGAGGACGCCATTTTGTGTGCTGTGTTATTGTTGATTCTATTTATCTTCCTCCCACAAGGTAAGATGTGACACAAGGTCGGGAAAGTGGGAAAAAACCAGCGCTCGAGAATTTGAGCACTCTGGCCATTTAAAAATTGCCTGGGCAGCCCCGTCGGCATTCCCCGGTAGGGGCGCCCCAGGCGATTAGCAATAAACTAACCCTCTCTGAAAGGTGAAAAGGCAAAGCCTGGGAGGGTGCACCTCCTAGAACTGCACAGGATGGACAATCGATAGACCGGCGTAAATCAAGACCCGAAGGCCCAGACAGTACCGGTCTATTGGATGGGGTAAAAACCCCTAATACATGGGTATTATAAGAAAGGGAAAAGTGAAGAAACAGTTAGATTTACATACATGCACAGTTATTCTCACATAAGTTTTCTTGTCTTGACAGAATACAGAATCGACTACGCAATCTGATGAGGGTTGATCTCTTGTCGTCCCTGCAACCTCTTTCTCACAGAAGAAATGTTGCTAGCATCTCTCCACTGTATCGTTATGTTCATGATGGGTGCTTGACTGACTTCAAATCCCTGATCCCCACCCCCTGTAAAACATTCACAGCAAAACCTCGTCTGCCTACAACCACAGCAAAGAATTTTCCTTTCTCCCTCTCTGTACCAAAAACCAAACCAAGCTTCCACGAAGAAAGTTTATTTCTTAGAACATCCCATCTGTGGAACAAGATACCACGAATCTGCTTCCCAACCGACTACAGCATGGTCGTCTTCAAGTCTAATGCAAACAAATACTTGTTAAGCTATCCTTTTGGAAAATCAAGACTTCTTAAGTAATCCTCTGTCCATTCCACCCACTGTTTCTAATCCTCTTGTGACAGCAACCAACATCCAACCAGTAATCCATTTAACCCTATCCTCGAGTGGTCCCTGGGCCTTGATAAGCGGTAACTTATCAGTAAAAAAAAAAGGCAGATTATTGAAGACAAACGTAAAAGAGGTTACAGAACATGTAAGGTGGTACACAATCTAATATACAAAATGGAAAACAAAATTGCTAAGCTAGGAGCTAGGAGCAAAGTGTAGTATCTGTTCTGATACTACACTTCATCTTTTCTGTCCTCCTAAACTGAGGCAATTTTTATTTTTGTCCCAATCTAGAGTGCCCCTTTTTAGGCAGCTGGATTTTGCATGTATTGAAAACCGACCTTGTATCTAATTCTGTCCTCGTGGGGAAGCAAGTAAATAGGGACATTACAGTCCCGATACAATAAGGAAGACACGTGTTTCCAGGGTTGTAAGCAATAGGTAAGTAAATAATACCAGTAAAGACACTCGACAGACACAACTTCAGGGTTTTTGAAGGCCATACAGAGATGGCCAGCCAGTCAGAGCACGTCTGATGGCTTTGAAAACCCAGCTAGAAAAGAAACAGAGAGACAGACAGCAGACAAACAGACAGCAGACAGACACAGAGAGATTCGTTTTTAATTCTGCACATGCGTGGAACTAGTTTTCTTAACTTCCGAACAAAAAAATCTTAATATGTTAGTGAAATTTTTTTATATCTATTGGAAATTTTACTATAATGTAATTTTGATAATGAATAAAGTTGAATCTTAAAAAATATGTTTACATATAGAGGCCATGTTGAATATTTATTCCCGGAACTCAATTTGAATACTTGAAAATCTAATTAATATGTTTTGAATGTTTAAAATTGTACCATATATATATATATATATATATATATATATATATATATATATATATATATATATATATATATATATATATATATATTCTTGACTTTGAAAAAGGGATCACAGCAGCTGAAAATTGAACACTTGATAAAAAAGTGGACAAGGCATTTTATATAAAAATAGTATTTATTTTCATCACTGCATTTCGAAAGTCACAAAACTGTTCTTGTCTGTCTGATGGGTTTTCAACGATGGGTTTTCAACGACGGTTTTTTCTCTCATAGCGACAAAAAGAGAGAAAGAAGAGTTCAACAAAAATATAGAAACGAAGAGTTCAACAAAAATATAGAAACGAAGAAAGGATCAGCAAAATATAGAAACGAAGAAAGGATCAGCAAAATATAGAAACGAAGAAAGGATCAGCAAAAGGAAATAAATAAAAAAGAACAAAAATCCCTCATAGTCTATCCACCGACTCACACACCCTTCCGCAGTCAGACCGCATGCGATTTAACCGTTTAACATCTCGAGCACTGAATAACCCGGGTTATTAACAGAAATTCTGAAGGCAGATGCAGGGAAATTTGATTGACAAGGTTCTGTTTTTAATGGCGGGTCCTATTCATTTGCCTGCCCACGAGGACAAAATTAGACACTAGGTCTGTTTTTAATGTGGGGAAAATCTAGCTCTCTAAAAAGGGGCATTATTTCACAGCCTTTTGTCACATATGGACACAACCGCCCATTTGGAAATTAAAATATATCAGATTTGCATTGAATTTAATCCATTATATCTTGATGTTAATCTTCATAAAGGAATATAAAAGTGGTGCAAAACTGTTCTTTTTAAAGGATTCATTTTACCCGTCTTAAGACTGGTATTCTTCTAGTATATATATATATATATATATATATATATATATATATATATATATATATATATATATATATATATATATATAACAGTGAGAAAAACGAAATATATTATTCAAAACTGAACATATTTATTTAGTTATCCACAGACAGCTGTTTCACCGTATCATAGTTCTTCAGTGTGGCTAGAAATAGCGAGTGTTTCAAGCTGATTATTTAAATCCTGATAGTTTAGTCAGCAGTCGAGATATCTTACCCTTACTCGATTACATTCGCCACCAAAATAATGGAAATTATAATGTTTATAGTTTACATTATCGACTGTCTAGGGAGCTCAATTCTTTTACAAGCAGCAATGTTTTACGCTAAGTGACAATTGTTAATTACTTTACTAAAGAGCAAATGTAGTCATCCATGGACAGCTATTTCACCATAATCAGCATTTCTTCTCCTGGTTACCTAGAGGACTCTATTCTATATGAAGAGTAATGCTTTACACTAAGTGGAAACCATTATTTTTCCTAACTAGAGAGCTCACTCCATAAGTGGAGAGATATAATATATGATGAATAGCTACATAAATGTAATCACGTTTCAATCGATTCTAGATCTCATCAGGCCATTAACGTGATTACTTTGATAGCAAGGTTTTATAACCTTTCTTTTTTCTTTTTTAAGTATTATAATTTATTTATTTATCTATTTTTACTTTATTTTAATTAATTAAGTTTTTTTTAAGTAGGTGTGCAAATCAGCATACGAACACCCACGTTCTATGCATGCACATCTCAATAGACTGACACAGAAGTCAATAAAAAACTCCCAAATACTTAGAGACATAAAAACTACACAGCCAATTTTGGTTATATCTATGAGTGCACACGTTGGCATGTAGATATATATAATCCATGGCATTCAATCGCAAATCATTTAAATGGAGTGAAGAAGCCTCTAATATTTTGAAGCACAATGTACAAAAGCACGAATAAATGTTTATTTTTCTTTCTTCATGTAAACTTAGACATTAGTAAAAAGTAAATCCGTATGAATCAGCTGTTGGCATTGGTTTCCCAGATTCTTTCTAGAAAAAATTCTAGTAATTACAGGATGGACCACATGAAGGTTGCCAACAGTTCTAAGTAAAAGTGGTGCTATGGACTGAACTAGATTCGAACTTGGGACACCCAGGTCGTCAGTTCATGTCGTTAACAACCGTCACCTCCCACATTGTGGAACAACGTCATAATGGATATGGCATTGCCTTGAGTGATAACTAGGGAGATGCACTGGAACATCCACACAGTCTTTCGGGGCTCGTTCCTTCAAGTGGCTATCATTCGTCCAATGTCTCATACGAGTATTGGGACTGAGGATACCTGGCATTTCGAGCGAGATTGGCTGGAAAATGCAACGGTCAGTTAGGGAACTGTATTTGGCATTTTGTCTTATTTTGGCGAACTGACCTGCGGTTAATGATGTGCAGTGGGAGGGGATAACATGGCGGTGTCCCCGGGCATTCAAATTGAGGAGAGGGGTGCATCCAATCATATTCAAACTATCTCATTTCTCATAATATTTCTCAGTACTAGGACTTATACGTGAGTCTTTGGAATATAAACTTAAGGAGTTTGCTCCGGACATCATCAGACATCTGCACGCCACTGACTGTGGTGCTGGCGTTGACAACAGATTCCGCAATTCTTGACGAATATGTATGTGCAGTACACAATAGAATTCATCCTTAAAGGTTTCATAAAATAAACATAGGAATTTATATTATGTATCATGCAGATTTTTGGTTGACACACGTGTTTATGTGGGTTATATTCTTCAAATAAACTGTTAATTTGTCCACAAAGCTGAGAAATATAGAAAAATCAGAAAGAGACAAATGATGATGATGATGATGATGATGATGATGATGATGATGATGATGATGATGATGAAGACGACGACAACGAAGACAACAACAACAGCAGCAGAAACAACAACAACAACAAAAATAATAATATTGTTATTTTATAATAATAATAATAATTATTGATATAGCCTGCCACTTCGATACCAGAGTGTAGGAGAAAGAACACGAAAAAAAAAATATTAAGACCTAAAATGGGAATTAGTTAGACTATGGAAATGTAAAGAAGTAAAGGTGATTGCCGTTGTAATTGGAATGCTTGGAACCATAACGAAAAGCCACCATAAATGGGTTAAACAGATTGACGAGACAATTTCTTTACCCATTCTACAAAAGGCTTGTCTGTTAGGAACGGCGAAAGTGTTGAGGTACAGCTTGAATGCCTAAAGTCAAGGGAATTGACTTGATGTTCAAACAGAAAAAATCAACTAAAAACATCCAAAAGTTGAGACTACTATGAATTATCATTATTATTTACTCACTAGGAGTTATCACACTGGTCATCGTCAGTGGTCACCCACTGCCGACAACCTGTGGTATTCCCTGGAGTCTGAGTGACAACAAGTCTCCTCAGGCCTCCAGTATGCTCCACCTCTTTTCGTTCATCACCGCTGATGACCTTGCGGTAATCGCAACAGCCACCTACCAACGATTTCCCGCTGATAAGGGCCATTGGTCCCCTCTGGGGCCCGAGTGGCAACAAGCCTTCCCAAGGTCCCAGAGCTGTCCGCGCTCTTCCAGTGGAGGTCTGGTTTTGCGCTTTCCCTCCTCGACCCTCTGTCCATAATTTTCGTGGCGTCAGCCTATGCTTGCGCCTCTCTCGTGCGGTTGTATTTTCCCCGGTTCTGTTGTTTTGTGCTTCCATGTGTTTGTTCTCCATTCGTTGCTTATGTGGGTTGGTTTCCGCATTCGAGGACATTTCTCAGGATTGTAGCTGTTTTGATCATTACTGTCCTTTGTATGGTCTCAGTTATCCCTTTGATTCCTATTTCTCCCAGTCTTTTCTCCATGTTTTTGGGGACTGTTCCTAGTGCTCCTATGATTATTGGTGTTATACTGACTTTCTTCATGTTCCATATTCCTTTCAATTCTCTGGCAAGTTCAGTATATTTGCTTCTCTTTTCCGTCTCTTTGATCTTCACTCTGTGGTCTGCTGGAACGGCAAAGTCCACGATTTTGCAGGATTTTTCTTTCTTGTTGATTATTATCATATCCGGTCTCCTTGCTGTTATGGGTTTGTCTGTTTGTACATTCATATCCCATATGATTTTGTGTTTTTCGTTTTCTAGTACAGTTTCTGGTTTGTGTTTGTACCGTTTTCTTGCATATTCGAAATTCAGTTGTTTGCACATTTCCCGGTGTACTTCTTTCCCCATGCTGTCATGTCTGTTCTTGTATTCCCTTTTTGCTAGCTTGCTGCATTCACTTATTATATGATTTATCGTTTCGTCTCTTTGTCCACACAATCTGCATTTGCTGTTTTCCTGGGTTTTATCTATCTTTGCTTTAATAAAGTTTGTCCTAATCGCATTGTTCTGTGCGGCCGTCAGCAGAGATTCCGTTTCTCTGTTCAGGTTTCCTTTTCTTAGCCATGCCCAGCTGTTTTCATTGGCTTCATCGCTTGTGAGTCTTATAAAGCGTCCATGTAGTTGTTTTTCTTCACACTTTTCCTTTCTTGTCTTTTTGTTTCTGGGTTCAGTGCTTCCGGGGTTGTTTGTTGGGCTGGTGTCTCTTGCTGTGGTGATCAGTCTTTCCGTGTTCTGGGTTACATATTTCTCCAGCTCTTTTTTGGTGTCTTCCACACAGTCTTCTATACTTACCAGTCCTCTACCTCCTTCATTTCTTTTCACGTAGAGTCTGTCCGTGTCGTCTTTTGGGTGCAGTGCATTGTGCATAGTCATTAGTTTTCTAGTTCTTTGGTCAAGGTGCCTGAGTTCTTCTTTGGTCCAGCCTATGAATGGTCCAGAGTATCTTATTAGTGATACAGCCCATGTGTTTATCCCTTTTACTAGGTTTCTGCTATATAGTTTAGTTTCTAAGAGTTTCCTTGTTCTTCGTAGATATTCTTTTCCAATCTTCTCTTTCATTTCTGTATATTTGATTGTGTCTGCTTCCAGAACTCCCAGGTATTTGTAACTATCTTGTTCTCCTAGCGCCCTCATCTCCTCTTGGTTGGGGAGTTCTATACCTTCTGTCTTTTCCAGTTTTCCTCTTTTGATCTCTAGCAGTGCACATTTTTCTATTCCAAACTCCATTTGGATATCCTGGCTGAATATCCTGGTTGTGTTTATCAGCTTTTCCAGTTCTGTTTTGTTTTTTGCAAACAGTTTAAGGTCATCCATGTACATCAGGTGGTTTATTCTTTGTTCTGTATCCGTAAACCTGTATCCGGCATCACACTTTCTGAGTATGTAGTTGAGTGGCATCATGGCTATTATAAACAGTAGTGGTGATAGAGAGTCTCCTTGAAAAATACCTCTCTGTATTTTTATCTCAGACAGGTATTGTCCTCCGGCTGTCAGTTTTAGTCTCCATGTTTCCATTGCTTTCTGGATGAGATTAATAATCCTGTCTGGTATCTTGTATATTTTTAAGCATTCAATTATCCATGTTTGGGGGATTCTGTCGTAGGCTTTCTTGTAGTCAATCCATGCCATGGTTATGTTCTTTTGTCTGCTCTTCACCTCCTTCAGAGTCTTTTGATCAATGTATAGTAGATCATGTGCACCTCTTTGTCCTTTCCGGCATCCTTTTTGTTCCTCGGGGAGCAGTCCACGTTTGTCCAGGGATTCGTAGATTTGTTCTCTCAGTTGTGCTGTGAGAATTTTCCACATTATTGGTAGACATGTTATCGGTCTGTAGTTGCTGGGGGTCGTTCCCTTTTTGGGGTCTTTTTGTATTAGTGTTGTTCTTCCTTCCGTCATCCATTCTGGTATGTCTGTTTTGCGGATACATCCGCTCAGTTTCTGCGCTATTCTTTCATGCAGGGTTGTGAATTTTTTAAACCAGTATGCATGTATTCCATCGTGGCCTGGTGCTCTCCAGTTTGACATTTTTCTTAGGGTTTTCTTGATCGTTTCTTTGTTGATTTCTGTTTCGGTTCCTTCTTCGATTTCTTGCAGTTCATCTTTCATGTTTTTCAACCATTGGGCATTCTTGTTGTGTTTTTTTGGTTCTTTCCATATCTGGCTCCAGAATTGTTTTGTTTCTGTTGGGTTCGGTTGCTCTGTCGTTGTTTTTTCTCCATTTACGTTTTTGTAAAACTGGCTTTCATTGTTTTCAAAGGTCCTGTTCTGTTTGCTCTGTTCTGATTTGTACCTGTATCGTCTCAGTCTTCCTTCTATTGCTGCTATCCTTTGTTTTATTTCTTCATGTTTCTCATTTAGTTTTTCCTTGCGTTTCTGATTTTTGCTTCTTAATCGTTTCATGTCCTCCTTCCTTCTGTTCACGGTTTTAGCTTCTTTCCGAAGTTTGGTGATCTGGGTTTCCAGTCTGATTTCCCATCCAGGTTTTGTCGGTCCTCTCTTTTGTCCATTCTCTTCGTTTCTTAGTTTCATACTTACCGATTTTGCCCCTGCATATATCAGGTTGTTTAGGTCTGTAATAGTTTCTGTTGGGATGTGTGTTTACTCTTTCTGTTTCTGCTTGTAATTTCTTCGCTACTTCATTCCTGAGAGATGGGAGTTTTGTTTTGTTTTCTAAAATGTATCGTCTTATGTTCTCCACTTCACTTGCTTCTTTTTCGTTGAGTTCTATCTCAGCAGGTTCTGTGGTTCCGCAGTCTTCTATCTCCCCGGGTTCTGTGATTCCGTAGTCTTCAATCTCTTCAGTTTCAGTGTGTATGTTTTGCCTGTCCTCTTCCTGTGGTCTCTCCTTTGGTGGTGTTTCTTGCTCCGTTTCGCCATTAGCCTTCTGTCTGATTTCCGTCAGTTCCATCTCCGAGAACCATCCTCGCTTAAGTATCTGTCTTGCTTGATCTGCTATCCTTTGTTCCGTTGTATGTGGGTCACTAGCAATGTCCCAGAGATGTTTCATTCGTTTTCGGTAGCCTCTTTCTATAGGGTAGCGGCTTTTATAGTAGCACTCCATCACCAGTCTGTTCTCTTTCATGGTCCATTTCTTTCTATATCTTTCCAGTTTGCTGTTTTCGCTCTGGTTTACTTGTCTCTGGTCTGTGTCCTTGTCATACCTGGAATCAGAGAGGTTACTTACCTGGTTCTTGTCCGTTGTCTTGTTTCTGAAATGAGAAGGGCCAACATTCGCAGGACGCGGACCGGGTCCCCCATGTTGGCTAACGAGGGAGCACCTGCCCATCATGACACTCAGATCTTTCTTTTGAGTCCCACGGCGTTTATTTGTGTTTATAGACATTTATCATGGTTTAGTGTTTGTGGCAACACCAGGCCCAGGCTTAGTTTACCTGTGATCCTGTCACAGGGATAGTGTTTCTCTCATTTTCATGAGGTTCAAGGTGCACTATCACACATACATAAAGAAACATTTACGAAAAAAAAACAAAAAAAAAAAAACAACTAAATAAATAGATAAATAAAAAATAATAATGAATAATTGATAAATAAATTAAAAAAAAAATAAAAAATTATTATTATTATTATTATTATTATTATTAATAATAATAATAATAATAATAATAATAACAATAGCAATAACAATAATAATAATAATAATAATAATAATAATAATAATAATAATAATAATAATAATAATAATAATAATAATAATAATAATATCTTATCATGCCAATACTGGATCCATCGTTTGGCATCAAGGTTACAGTCCATCAAATCTTGGTCAGTACAAGTTGGTCCATTACTGCAGTCACTGGGGATGTGTTCCATTGTCTGTTTGGGATTTCCACAAGGACAGTTGCTTGTTTTTGCTGGTCCCCACCTCTGGAGGTCGCTGGCTGTCCTTCCAACCTTCCCTCTTACTCGGTTCAGGGTCATCCAGTCGTTCATTGGGTGATCCATTTCATGTGGGAGATGTTTGCTGGGTTTTTGGATAGCTTCATTCAAGTAGTCATTCCAATCATTCCATCTGTCAATGCAGTAGTTCTGTGACCGTACAAGAATAGGGTTAGGGTTCATACCTTCTAAGTACTATTAGTTATTGTCACTGCATTTCAGGCCTTGATTGGCCTTACTGATCATCTCCAGACACATAATTACAGATCTTCAACATGGCACTGAAGTCAGCACCTTCTTTGACTCAAAATGAAAGCAAAATTAAATGTTTAATTGTAATTAAAAGCCTTTACAATGCAAAATTAAAAAAAGTTTTTCTTTCTTTTTTTAATTTAATCTTAAATCTTTCATTGTGTTTTTCTGTTTTATTGTTGTCAAGTCCGTGTGGTGGTCTGGTGGTTAGTAATTCAAATCCTGGTTTTGTGAACGTGATGAATGCGAAATGCTGGTCTATGAAGAAATATGTCGTTCACATAGAAAGCTTGATAGGTTTGAAATTGTTAGGACAACTAACGAAAACGAATTACGTCCCTTGAACCAATTTGTGAGTTAAGAGTTATCGCCCTTGAAAATGGAGTCCTGCCCAGAGAGAAGATAAACAAAGATCACGACCTCAGACTGTTAATATCAAAATCGCATCCAGCGACAAAATAATTAATTATTTCATTCTGTGTTCAGTTTTAATAAATCTGTTAAACGTTTATCTTGATAGTTCATCCATTTTATTTACAAGTTATTATTTATTATAACCTAAATTACGAGGTTATAAAAGAAATATTAAAATAATTGCAATTAGAAGCCTTTACAATGCAATTTTTTTTACTTTAATCTTAAATTTTTCGGAATACAATTTCTTTTTCAGAGATGACCAGAATTGCTTCATGTTTTTTTTCTTCTGTTTTGTTGTCGTTAAGACTGTGTCGTGGTCTGACAGTTAGTAATTCAAATCCTAGGTTTTTGAACACGATGCATGTGGAATTCTGAGATCGACAAAATATGTATGCATATATGTAGTCAAAATGTTTGTATAAATAAAAAAAATTATACTAAAATATAACTCTACTTGGTACTGAGTACTATTACATAAACACAGTAGCTTCATAGAATTACCCCCTGTGAAGAAAAACACTACAAACACTAAATATATATATCACTCACGATCCAGATTTATCGGCTATGTTCCCTTTGACAAGAGGGTCGACGTTGTCTGGCTGTCCTTATGCTAAGTCTCCAGTGATCACGATTGTGGGGATTGACTGTGTTCATTTGTCACTGTTTACGGTCTTGCCTGATGGTTTCTTACCATGTCTTCCTAGGGCGCCCAACTTTCTTTTTGCTGTCCGGTCTTAGGTCTCTGCATGTACTGATATACCCCTTGCTTCTTTCAATATGTCTGAACCAGTGAAGACGGTTTGCTCTTATTAGGACATCAAGTTTTAGAATGGATAATTTGTCAAGTACAGTGTCTGACGTAATGTTCTGGATCTAATCCGGCTTTTCATTACATATCCACCTAATCATTGTCCTGTCATTTCTCTGGAGTCGAGCAAGTAAGGCCTGAGTGAGGGCCCAGCAATCACTGCAATACAACATCATATATATATACTTATATTATATGTATAAATTTTGGTATGTGTATATGTTTATATATTTCTATGTATATGGTTTCGCTGTTAAACTAATTAACCAATCATTATGAATTTTGGAACAGAGCTGTTAGACATATGAGTAATGTGGGCTATATTTAGTTTAATTTAGTTTCATGCAAAGGGGGCAAAGAGAAAGTGGAAGCCCTTCGTGAAAATTCAAATACCTCCGATTTTTGTGAAATTTTAACAATAGGTTTAATGCCTATTGTTAAAAGTGCTGGGCCCTCACTCAGGCCTCACTTACTCGACTCCAGAGAAATGACAGGACAATTAATAAATTTCCCAAAATTCAGAGTATTTGAAAATTCAAATATTTCAGATTTGCATTAAATTTGATCCATAGTCATTAGATATCAATTAATCAAGATTCTCTGAATTTCAATTTCTTCTTAAGACCCCTTACGAAGATTAAAATATAGATATAATGATACTAAACTCCATGCCTAAATTCCTTATTCTAATATTGATCAAAATCTCCTATCTGCTTTTGATTCTAGAAAATGTCTAAATTTAAGGGGTCTTAAGAAGAAATTGAAATTCAGGGAATCTTGCTTCATTGGT
>OY744544.1:44306483-44351483 GCA_963556195.1 Sepiola atlantica
AATGATCCCCATTTCCGGATCATTCTAACTTTTTAGGTCCGTAAACTAAGTTTTTTTTATACCACTAACTCTAAGCCCGACTGGCAAGGTCGAAAAACCACAAGTAATCGCCTAAAAGGTAGACCCCACCCCCCCAAAAAAATAAATTTATCTCTCATAGCAAAAGAAGAAAAAAAGAAAATTTAGTTAATTGTTCTAAAACGCTAGAATGGCTGGAAACTGAGGGATCATTTTACTAATCTCCCACTTTAAATTCTAAAATATTTTTTTCCTCTTCTTTCCGTCAAGTTTTTCAGGGTGTTCCTAAAAAAGTAGAATCTAGTCATTTTGAAAGGTGTGTGTGTGTTGGGGGAGGGCTGAGAGTGTTAATCTACAATAATGCCAAAAATTTATACGAGTCACAAAATCTGCGACGATAAACATACACATATACAGTTGTTGTTTTTTAAGACCACCCACAAAATGAAAAACGGATATTCTTAATTTTATTTACTTACTTTCCACTGCAACAAGGTATGGAAGTGAGGAAACCAGCTCCCCCGAAAGGAGGGGGTTTGTGTACAAAAATAGCCATGAACGAACCCGTTAGCAGTCTCCGGTATGACAATAAACCAAACGCTATTCCTGAAGGAGGAGGTAATGCCTAAGTGGGTGCACCCCTGGGACCTAGCCGGACCATACCCCACCCCGACAAAGAATGGTTCCTATTTACTTGCCCCCACCCCTTCTGTCGTGCAGAGTTAGACACAAGGTCGTTTTTTAATGTGGGGAAAATCTAGCTCCCCAAAACGGCCACTCTGGATTGGGACACAAATGTCCTCAGTCTAGAAAGATTTCCCCTTCCCTGACCGAGGACCGAAAAGATAAAATGTAGTATCTGAACAGATACTACACTTTGTTCCTAGCACAGGTCTCTTGTGCTGCCACGATTGTCGAATTGATGGTATTTACTTCTTTCCCACCGCCGGAAGATGTGACACAAGGTCAGGAAGGTGGGAGATAAGAAAAGCCAGCGCTAAAAATGGCTTGAGCACTGAGCAGCCCCGTCAGCATTCCCTGGTTGGGGCGCCTCAGATGATTGGCAATAAACCAATCCCTTTTCAAATGTGAGGATGCACCTTCTAGGATTTAACAGGACCATGCACCCCCCCCCCGACAGAGCAGGGTCAGCTGATGCCAGAGCGACCCACTATCCGTCGAATTGAATCCCGACGACGGATATTCGGCTTCGTATGAAATAAAGCCGCGGAACATTCAATCTGCGCGTTTAGCGATAAAACTGTAACTAAATTTGAAATCTAAGCGTGACAGACCGACGAAAAATGCTATTTCAAACTTAAGCGTGACAGACAGACTAACCGACTAAGTTGGACGCATCTAAAACCATTTGATTCTGCGCGCTTTCAAACTGAACCATAACATACCTACGAAGAGAGCCTCTCTTTTTACATGCGTTCTCTCATCTATACAAGAAAGCAGTAAACATCTAAAAATCGTCCTGAAAGCATTATAATGCAGCAATTTCAGAGGCAGATAACCATAGATACAGTTTGGTCAGAGTAACAACGTTGAAAGCGATTGTTTTCTGAGGCAGATAACCGTTTAGCGGAAGTACTATGTATACATTGCATTCCCATAATGCCGTGTTGTGGGTGTTGGGGTGATGTGTTTTTTTTTTGATAAACCATCTGAACTCTTCACTTTTCAACTTTCCTGGCGGCTGCTGGCTCTCTCCAACAACAGGAGCTGACGACCATGGTCTATTATGATTATTATGAGAGTTGATATCACTCCGATCATGTCTTGCTTCCTCGTTCTCTATCCCAGCTGCCTCAAATAGTAAGTATATATTTGATGAGAACAATTCGAATATATATCGCGTCTCTCTTTCTCCATTATTATTTATTTATTCTTCACCTCAGTAATAAACCCCTGACTTTGTCCTTGGATGTGCACCTCAATATCATCATTTTTTATTACTGTTTATTTTCTATGGATCATAAGAGAAAAAAGGAATAATTGTTTATTTTCTTTACTTTTTATTACAAAACAAATAATAATAATAAAAAGTCAGAACATTTGTCGGACGATCTGTCTCACGGACGTTTTCCCAACGGACTTTTCGCCCCCCTTTTTTGTTGCTTTTTCATTTTCAAAACGGGTCAATAAGTAAAATTAAAAGATTAAAAATAAAATATTAAATTAAAAATGCTAGATGAAACTAACTTATTCTACGTAAACTGTAAAAATGTGCAATTTTAACTTATTTTTAAGCTAAGCTTAATCGAAAAAAAAAAATGCATATTTCATTCATTCATTTTTTTTTTGTTTTCGGGGTGAAATCGATATTTTCGACATATTTTTTTTTATTGACAAATGCAAATGAAATTATATATTTTTTAAAATTTCAATGTTTTTTGTTTTTAAACTAGAATCATTTAAAACAGAAAATTATTTGATAATTTCATCTGTTTAGTCCAAACTAACCATATTTGTCAAATTGTACTTGTGCCTATTTTTACAACAATGCAATGAGATTATTAAACGCTGACTGCATAATAATTGTAAATAAATTATGCAATTGACTTAATTAGCTATTTATTTATTTTTATTTAAGTTTATATGAATACTATTTTGTTAAAACAAATTAGTTACAGGTGTAAATGTCCATTTATTCCCAAAGACAACCAAAACCTGTGGACTTGTTTTTATTTAATTTTTCATTTCACATATTTGATCTCACGTGAATGACAATCTTTATTTTGACAGGACAGGTAAGTTTAGGGTAATGACGTTTTATTTTTGAATTATTCATACTGAAAGTTAAGTATATGTTCATTCATTTAAAATTATATTGAGTAATAATTATCTCTAATCTATCAGACAAGTATGTCTTTGTGTTTCTCGCCTATACATAACTTGGATAAATACACATTGAATTGTTTACTTCAAATCGAATATTTATTGAAACGAAAAACTAAAATGAAGTGAAAACAATCCTATTAAAGTTTTTTTTTTTTAACTTGACTATATTTTGAAATTTTCTACACCCGGGCAACGCCGGATAAATACAGAGTTGTCAAAAATAAATAATGAAAATGTTTTTAGAATTTAATAATTCTGTTTTTTCTTATGCTAGCATACATTTTTATTTATATAAACATTATGACTACATATGTGCATACATGTTTCGATTACAACCTTATTCAACGCTTAACTTGTATAAATAAAAATGTACGTGCTTCTACAGAATTTGAACCGAACGACACCGACTTTTGCCGAACTAAACCTAAAACTTAGTTTACGGTTAAAAAAAAAAACGGGTTCAAATTTTGTAGAAGTACCAAAATATATACTCAAATATAGCTACTTGTTATTGAGCATTAACACAGGATTATCGGATTAACTTCTATGAAAAAAATCACGGTGTATATATATATATATATATATATATGTATGTATATGTATATAATAAACGCCTCACCCGGGTATTTATATAAAAAAAAATTGTGCTTATTTAACAACACACTGAAACTATTAAATGCTAATACGGTGAATGCATTAATCTATATATAAAATTTTAGTTCCTGTTTGTTCACAAAATCTTCCTAGGTTTTTTTTTTTTTAGATGAACCCCCATACAACCACATATATTCTGAAATCACATTACACAGAGTATGGATAAATGATTTGTTTAGATCAAAAAGGGTACAACATTATCGCTCTTGACATTCATAAAAAGGAAATACGACTTTTGACTATTTCATTTATTTATAACTTGAAAAATTATAGAAAAAAAACTAAGAATAGAAATGGTAATATAGGTTTGAAGCCGAAGTACACAGGGGCCCTCAATCATTTCAGGCTGTTCCTCGAAGGGAGTTAATGGCTATACATTTACTACATTTTTGCTAGACTAGGAGGATTATGTAATTATGAAAAACCTACATACGATACGTAGTTAAAGCAAAATAAATTGTTTGGGATTATTATGATTTCCAACGCCATTGATAATGTTTAGCCAATATTTTATTATAACTTGTTTGAATTCATGTTTTGAAACATGACGTACATCATACATCTATGACGTCACGCCAAAGCTATAATTATTGGTAAACTCCAAGATTTTTAAAATGTTTTTGTAACTTTCTGTTTAACCGTGCGCGTCATCTGACGTACGGATGACCAGAAATTACAAATAAAACCTTTCCGTTAGCATTTCTGAATAACAAAAATGACTATTTACACTTTCACATTTAAAACGAAATTTAGGACCATGAGAGGGACTTTACTAGTCACCTGCAAGAGTTTCTTTGGCGGCGTCGAACAAAAAACAATTTTTTGGGAAACATTTTATATGGAATTAGAAAATGTTATGAAGTGAAATAAAATGTGACGTTATTAAGAAAAAAACAAGACATTTCGGTTGATAATTTTTTTTCCTTAAAATGAATTCAATAAAATGTTTTATTATAGCATATGTTTCTATTTATTTCAAACATTTACATTAATAATAAAATGTGTTTTTTGGTTTTTTTTTTCAGTGTATATATTATTTGTGTATTACTATATTAAATTAAAAAAAATATTAAACAAATTTATTATTATTATTATTATTATTATTATTATTATTATTATTATTTATTAAACTATAATTCGAAGGAACAATAATAATAAAATTCGCATAAAGAAATGCTAACAAAAAGGTTTTATTTTTAATTTCTGGTCATCCGTACGTCAGATGACGCGCACAATTAAACAGGAAGTCACAAAACCATAAAAATCTTGGATTTAACCTAATTATTTTGTTAAGGTAATGTTTTAAGCTCTATTTATAAGAAGGTCAGTTAGTAGACAAGCTGAGACTGAAGATCTCAGGGTTTCGGTTTCGGGTCATGGCATCCGCTTTATTTATTAGGATTTTTTTTTAAATTTACTATTAATAATACAATCTTCTACATTTAAAAGTAGTTAAGATCTCTGATAGTGTTCAATTAGACAAATTCTGCAATGTATTTATAACATTACAACAAATTGTGACTGACGGACAGACAAAAATAAAAAATAAAAAGATATTGTGTTATGGGTTGGGTAGGGGGACATAGGTCCTTCATTCAATCCCGGGTAACGCCGGATCTTCCTGCTAGTATTTAATAATAATTGTAAATCTATCCTTTAAATTGATTAATTTGATTTCGACTAGGAGCAAAGTGCAGTCAGTTCTGATACTACTTTTCATCTTTTCTGTCCATGGCCAATGAAGGAAGAATCCTTCTAGACTGAGGCAATTTTAGTTTTTGTTCATATTCAGAATCCTGGATTTCCCCCACATTAAAATCCGACCTTGTGTCTAACTCTGTCGTCGTGGGAAGGCAAGTAAATAGTAACTTGAAAATGAATAAGTTATGTGACTGCGTTGCCGTAGAAAAAAACCAAAAACAAAACTAACGAGTTTACATTTACTTTTTCATTAAAAAAACAACACTTTTAAATAAAACTTATTTAAACAAAATTAACATTTTTATGATGTTTTATTTAAATCCTTTTTTTCTTTTCCATCTGTACGTTTTCTGTTAAAAGAAAGTTTAAATGTTAACCAGGAAGCGACTTATGACTTTTCTACTCGATAGTGTCCAAATGATTAGAATCATATTAAAATAAGAACGGAAAGAGAATAATAGAAAAAGTTACGAACTTTTGTTGTTTTAATCAATCATTAAATGAATGTTTTGATTTTACATTTATTTCTAAAAAAAATTATTTTATTCATATTGTTCTCATATTAAAAAGAAAATCCTAAAAATAAATAGAAGTTGTTTAAGTTTTCGATTATAGTTGAATTATAACAGGAAAGGAGCTCTATGTCCTTTTGCGCGCACCTTATAACACCATATTATCTTTTTATTCTTATTTTATAAAATTAAAATTTTAGGGTGGGGCCCAAAAATGTACTCAGCATCGATAAAGTGGGAGGGGGTGTAAGTAAAGTAATATTAATTGGATTTTCGGTAAATGTATAGTCAATGCCCACCTGACGTTTCCTGGGAATCAACGAGGGCACCCCTGTGCGGTGCATCCGTGTCTTAAGCTCTGAACCGCTAATCAACATTTCTATTCTTATTTAATTGTCATCATTTTCGTTAGGTAATTTTTAAGTTAAAAATATAAAAAAAAACGTCGCATTTTTAAAGATATCGAGCGCGAATGGAATGCAGACCCCCACGCTAATGTTGAACCACGTTTGATTAAATCTGTTCCGATGGATACTACACCCCATAAACTGGTATTGTCTTGGCTTTCGGGGTTTGATTTACGCCGGTTTATGGGTCGGTCCTGTGCAATTCTAGGAGGTCCACCCTCCCAGATTTTGCCTCCCCTCTTTGGGGAGGAGTAAGTTTATTACTTACTGCCCGAGGCGCCCCTACCGAGGAATGCCGACGGGGCTGCCCAGGCAATTTTTAATGGCCAGAGTGCTCACTTTCCCGGGCGCTGGCTTTTCAAGCCCCACTTTCCCGACCCGACCTTGGGTCACATCTTACCTTGTGGGAGTAAGATAAAACTGGCCTAACCTCCTGGAGAGGAGGTAAATAAATAAATACTTATTCAAGCCCCTGGCTAATATAGTTTCAGAATGATGGGGATCTCCAAACAGAAAGTACAACTTTATATAGAGATATATTAATACATTTAATTTAATAGACGAAAAATGAAATTGAAATTTTATTGCTTTTGAACAAACTAAACAAAAAATAACAGGCTTTCCTTTATTCTTTTTCTGCATTACTTTTAAAACATTTTATACAATTTAAAAATGACTTTTTATTTTATATAAAAACAAACAATAATAACAAAAAACATGCTTAACATTTTAAAATAGTTTCATTTTGCCATATTGTTTGTTAATTCAATAAAAAATAATTTTAATAATTTGAGTAAAACTTACCCCTTTATTTTAAACATAAACATTTTATTATGGAAGGAAAAAAGGAATCGATTGCATGTTGAATGATGATAATTAATCTACTCTTCAAGAATGACTAAATACAAATACAAACTTATGTTCAGTTGACAAACATAAAATAAAAATGTAGTTGATCATTCTTTTTTATTGAATGCATTGAACTACACATGTAGACGTGTACACTATACGTATTTGTATTTACAAATATGTATAGTGTACACCTATATGTGTGTAGTCGGTCAATATACACACTCTCGTGTGCAATACCGCGTTGACGTACCTAAACGTGGCAACAGTGCAACACACACACAGACATGACACAAGTAAATAGCCTTATTATCATTAATAACGAATCCTGTCAGAAGCTGCTGTTCATTCTCTGCTCAATTGGATGATTATTCAATTAACAGTGGAAGTGGAATCCCGAGATTTGCTGTGATTGATGCTGACTTAAATCCACATTCAGATTGACCCACTGAAACTCTGGCAATTCAGTCTATTTACTTCTGTCATGTATGTGTAGATTTATCTCGATTTACATATGTTTTCATCGTTATTGTAAGTTAGCATGTATAGTTATTGCTATACAACAAAACATAGACACGTAATATTTATTTATATACATCGTTGATTCTATAAAAGTGTACATTATCTGCATCCATAATAATTTTAGGTAGTTTCCCAGTTTTGGGGCGTAAAAACGAAGCAACCTTTATTCTGAATCTCCGCTGAAATTTTACGAAAATTATATTAAGTAGATTAATTACCAGAAAAAAAAAACATAATCTGGAAATTTGTGGCATAATCAATAGTAATCAGAAGAATTGAACAAAAAAGGTTTAGCGAGTGGCATTGTCGTTCTGCTATTAATGCTCAATTCCGCTAAAACATGTTTCTACACCATGTGTTTGGATTCATACTATATTATTGAGATATAGTATAGCTGGGTAGATTTAGTTATGCGATATTTATTTTAAAAATAAAATTTCAGTGAAAGTTTACTGCTAATAGGAAATTACCTTTTTGGAGGGAGTAGGGTAACAGTGAAATTCAAATATATAAAGTTATTTTGTCGGCTTTCCAAAGTCAGACCCATATAGCATTTAAGCTGTCAAATCAAACTTTGCTTTTGACTAGTCAATTTTCATTTGTTATTGTTGTGCCATGTTATTGACAATATAATAGCATACTTAACTACAATTTATTTAAAACATTACTTAGTCTGGTCCAGACGACAGTTAATATGAAAATTAATCACCTAAAAATAAAAATCAGCAATAGGAGTAACTCATTTTAAATTGAAAAATATAATAGTTGTCTACCTTAAATTAAAAAAATGTTCAACCAAATATAAATGAAAAACTAAAATGCCTTCGCTGCATCCCGGGCAATGCTAGTTATTTATAATGATTTCTTCTGAAAATTATTTTCTTAACAATTTTATCACACATTTGTTTTTTTTCAACAAAAACAGAAATAATTGCAAAGCAGCAATAAGTTGTTTTCAAAAAATAATGGCTAGCGTCATTTTTTATTTTTTTTATTTTTTTATTTTTGGAAGGTATTTCCCTAAAATTAATCTTAATTGCTTTTTACCATGTAAGTTTTTTTAGATACATATCATGGACATTTTTAACAAGAGCCAACAAAAAAAAAATGGCTGACATTAGACGGTCACTTGAGATCTCGATAATCGCTCAAAAATAAAAAATGACACAAAAATACTGGGAATAAAAATATACAGTTCGGCTGCACGTTATATTTTTCACACGATTGGTGAGTTATTAGCTGTGATTATGTTTAATTTTCGATTTTTGAGAGATTATCGAGACTCCACCGACTGTCTAATGTCAGCCATTTATTTTTTCGTTTGAACTTAAGAGTTGACACTGATTTTGTATTGAACTAAAAACGTTTTAAAATAAGTTAAAACACAAAAAAACTTATCCAGGTAGGTAGAAAAGTAACTTATTTTGCCTTTGGTAACATTTGTTGTTGTATATTTGTTTCACCATTTTTTTTGTTTTGTTGGGTCTTGTTAAAAATGCTGCATATTATTTTATATGCGCATTATAGCATAGTATTTATCCATACATGCATCGTAGCAAAGTATTTATATATACATGCAATACAATACTACATACATTAATTATTGTATATGTACATATATACGTTTTATGTATTTTATTTGTGTACTTTTTTGTTTCATTTTACTTCAGTCGAAGTTCTCAGAAATTAAGGGGCCCTTTCTTGGGGCTAACACTTGATCTCTAGATGAGATACATACATATTCGAATATTCCATTAAAGTTCTCATTTTCCTGTCAAACGTTGAGTTAGTAAAGAGGTTAAGAACGTTAATTTTGACAAGTTAACTATGTTATAGTATATCTTTCTAGTGGTCTCTTGATCTTACCTCATTCCAGGACAAGAATTCATTTAGTCTGATGGAGTATCCAACTAAGTGCTGTTACTATAGGCAACATCACTTAGAGAAGTTGCACCATTTCTTGTATAAGCCAGTATGGAGTAGCCATATCGACAGGATCTTATTTGGGCTTTGAATACTATGCTATTTTGAATATTTAGTCGGGGTTTACTTGTAGGGGGAAGTATTCTTATGCCAGGTTGACTTGACAAACCCCTGTACAGAGAGACCTTAGACACTCGAGGACAGTGTCTAGTAGGCATTCAAGTTCTCTTCAGTGTCTAGTAGGCATTCAAGTTCTCTCCAGTGTCTAGTAGGCATTCAAGTTCTCTCCAGTGTCTAGTAGGCATTCAAGTTCTCTCCAGTGTCTAGTAGGCATTCAAGTTCTCTCCAGTGTCTAGTAGGCATTCAAGTTCTCTCCAGTGTCTAGTAGGCATTCAAGTTCTCTCCAGTGTCTAGTAGGCATTCAAGTTCTCTCCAGTGTCTAGTAGGCATTCAAGTTCTCTCCAGTGTCTAGTAGGCATTCAAGTTCTCTCCAGTGTCTAGTAGGCATTCAAGTTCTCTCCAGTGTCTAGTAGGCATTCAAGTTCTCTCCAGTGTCTAGTAGGCATTCAAGTTCTCTCCAGTGTCTAGTAGGCATTCAAGTTCTCTCCAGTGTCTAGTAGGCATTCAAGTTCTCTCCAGTGTCTAGTAGGCATTCAAGTTCTCTCCAGTGTCTAGTAGGCATTCAAGTTCTCTCCAGTGTCTAGTAGGCATTCAAGTTCTCTCCAGTGTCTAGTAGGCATTCAAGTTCTCTCCAGTGTCTAGTAGGCATTCAAGTTCTCTCCAGTGTCTAGTAGGCATTCAAGTTCTCTCCAGTGTCTAGTAGGCATTCAAGTTCTCTCCAGTGTCTAGTAGGCATTCAAGTTCTCTCCAGTGTCTAGTAGGCATTCAAATCAGCAATAGCATGTATTTTTAAAAATTTACATCAAATACAATGTATATCATATGCCTGTAGTAAATACTCCTGCTGTGTCACTAGAATTCTTGAACGTGACCATTTTAAAAAAAAATTAATTTTTACTTTAATTTTTTTTCTTCTTTCTTTTCAGTAAAAACATGGGCAGCAAGGAGGCACAGATTTTGCGGAAAGAACAATCAGGAAATATTTATGTTTAGATGTTATCGATTCATCTTTACGGATGTAAATATGTCTGTATATAGTAAATATTTATTACATTAACAAAAAAAGGATTATTGCAAATACTTATTGCCTCGACCGTATGATTGTTGTGGCTGTTTACAAAATATAATGCCAAGCAAGACAAAAACAAGTAAAAAGTGACTCTAACATTAATTCACTGGATCAAACGTGAATTGGATTATTAAAAACTGGTGTCACAAATTTGTCAAAAATTGGAATGGAAATGTTTTCTTTTTCGAGACTTATAGCAATCTCACTAACATTTCCTGCAGTAATGAGTTGAAAAGGTTAATTTTGCTACTTTGGTTTCAAATAAAAACTTGGCATCCCCAAGAGTTGGTACGTTGACTTTCTAGATATAACATTATTCTATTCAATTGTCTGTGATAATAAAGCGGAGTACCTTGTATATATATATATATATGAATGATGGTTAGATTCCTAAATTTGGAACATCTTTTGTGAATATGTAAATTTTCTAATATTTTGATTCTGTTAAAACAGATCATTTAAAAACAAAAATTCGACCTCCATATCCGTGGTTTAAAAACCTTTAAATGTTGTGGTGCTAAAAAGAAACCTGTACACAATGAGATTCTCCTTGGATTCTTACCTGATTCTATTTTTTATTTTTGCATACTATGCAAATTGTAATTAACTAAAAGGAACGTTAAAATGGTTCAATGGTGTACTTGGTATAACATCCAGCTTTAAGCTCTAAGAAGAAAATAAATAAAATAAAAGACCTTCAATATGGCATCATCTCGTAAGTCAGCCTCATCAAAATCATACCAAGAAGGACCTCGGAAAAAGCTCCCTCGCCAACGGGATAATGTTGAAGTTCAGCCAACAGTTGAAAATGATACTTCCTCTCAAAAACGTCGCGCTTCTTCCAAGGGCAATATTGCCGGAAAATCTAAAGCGGCAACTGACGGTGGTAAAACTCCAAAGGTTGACTCTTCAAAAGGGAAGATGACAAAGAAGAAAATGGCCTCAGAGGAACGGGAGCGGTTGGACAAAAAACCCTTCAATAAAGAGCACACGCCTCCGGACATTAGTGCCCCATCTTCATCAGCAGCAGCAGCATCAATATTGGGGGTAGAGAAAACTGGAGCATCGTCAAGTACCAACAACAGCGGTATGGCTGCAAAATTATCTGAATCTAGTGTTGCTGGTAGCTCTAGTGCAGTTGGTGCTAAAAGTACACCCGGAAATACTGCGCACGCTGGAGGTTCAACCATTAAAAAGTCTTCAGCAGCAGCCACAAAAACTACCTCAGCAATGATGAAAAAATCTTCCAAAACGAGCCAATCAGAATCCAGGAAAGATTCCTCCAGAGAGCGTAAAATTGGAGTTACTTCTGGTCCGATTCATTCAACTAAATCAGAACCAAAAACCAGTTCAAAGAATAAAAATGCAAAAGTTGTACAAAGTGATGCTATTACTACTACTAGTAATCTTTCTTCTGCACCTGCAAGAATTGCGTCTGATGCAAAAGTCTTGGTTGTCAAAAAGGGTTCTTCTACTGAACCAAAAAACCAACGTCTAAAACCACTTCCTCTATTGTTGTCCGACTCTTCTAATAATTCTAAAACTACCAGTTCCACAGAACATAGTTTCTATGGTACTGAATCTTCCTCAAATGGTCGTCTGAAACGTTCTCTTATTCAAGAACAAGTTTTCGATGAATGTGAAGAGGACTCGATTTTCATGGCGGATGTGAATATTTCACCATCTTTGTCTTCATCTACAATGGATGTAACAAAAATTGAACAATCTGGAGATTTTGTGCAAAAAAGTTCATCTCTTAAATCTGAGCCCACTTTATCCTCTAAAATCGAGCTGGATCTTTCCCCTAAATCTGAGCCTGTTTTCTCTTCTAAATCTGAGCCTGTTTTCTCTCCTAAATCTGAGCCTGTTTTCTCTCCTAGATCTGAATCCATTCCCTCTCCTAAATCTGAATCCATTCTCTCTCCTAAATCTGAATCCATTCTCTCTCCTAAATCTGAATCCATTCTCTCTCCTAAATCTGAATCCATTCTCTCTCCGAAATCTGAGCCCGTTTTCTCCTCGAAATCTGAGCCCGTTTTCTCCCCGAAATCTGAGCCCGTTTTCTCCCCGAAATCTGAATCCATTTTCTCCCCGAAATCTGAATCCATTTTCTCCCCGAAATCTGAATCCATTCTCTCCCCGAAATCTGAATCCATTCTCTCCCCGAAATCTGAATCCATTCTCTCCCCGAAATCTGAATCCATTCTCTCCCCGAAATCTGAATCCATTCTCTCCCCGAAATCTGAATCCATTCTCTCCCCGAAATCTGAATCCATTCTCTCCCCGAAATCTGAATCCATTCTCTCCCCGAAATCTGAATCCATTCTCTCCCCGAAATCTGAATCCATTCTCTCCCCGAAATCTGAATCAATTCTCTCCCCGAAATCTGAACCCATTTTATCTATAAAACCAGAATCACCAGTTTCCCCTATTCAGTTGAGTCCCAGTGAGTTACAGAAACAAAAACGCGAATATCATCTTCGTGACTTGCAACTTGCTGACCCTTGCTTATCTGTGAAAGTAAATCTCCAAAAAAAATTCAATTTGGACACTTCTTCTGGAAACAGTTACCTTTCCAAAGACTTTGTAGCTAGCAATAACAATCTAAGTCATCCTCCTTTTATCCGACATTCAAGTTCTCCTGCTAAAGTAGAAAGTTATTTTCAATATAGACGATCCAAGGACCACTTGGCTTTAGTGGAAGCTCTTAGGAAATTCGGACTTTCTCATTGCATCCGATTCTTCAGTCACGAGATGACTCTTGCTAAATTCATGTAAGTATAACAATTTATTGACTAACTTTGTTTGACTAGTGTTTAAATTATATTATCTTACCAAAGGTTTTTATTGCAACTCTCAAACTGTCATTTTATATTCAATATTAATTAGCACAAAACTAAAGAATATCTGCCCCTACCTTCAAGCATTGGTTTATGAAAATCAGATTTTTATAGTTATGTAACAAATATTGGATAATTTGTCTCCATCTGTTTAGAACATTAGCCCAGTCTAATATTTCTACAAGCATTGGTGTCGAAGATCTTTGAGGGGCTCAGTCGGTCGTCACGCTTCAGTTTTAAATTGTATTTTTGTTGGTCTGTCGCACATCAGTTTGAAATGGTAATTTTATCTGTCTGTCACTTCCGTTCTAACTAACATCTAATTCACTAAACGTGCAGGTTGAATGTACACATCTTAAGAATATTTGTACTGTAGTTACGGAAGGCGCTAATAATTTATAATTTTGTAGATTTCTACAGTTCTTGATACCAGCCCAGTCTAATAATACCACATTAGCAATGAAAAGGTATATCTATGATTATACTGAATGTGAGGTAAACAACATTTGTTTCCCAAAGGTTTTTTTTCCTATATACTTTGATAACACAAAATACATGCTAAAATATAATTTAGTTCTGGGATTGAGTTATATTTAGAATAAATTCTGTTTTAATTGTTCTAATTAGTTATAATTTATAATTAATTGAACAAGTTACTCATCTCTCTTAACTATCTGTATTTCTCTCACCCTTTCTTACTCTGTTGATTCAACCACTCTAATATTTCCTAATGTCTCTGTAAGCATTTAGAGTAAGTGTGACTCTTTTTGTTTTGTTTTTAGTGTCTCCATCTAATTTACATGTCTTACCACAAATATGTATGTAAATAAGACTTTACTTCTATATATGAATAGTAAATGATAACAATAATACTTCTATATAAGATAATATAGAAGTAAAGAGACTTATTTTTAGTTATGCAAGAAGAATGCCGTAACAGATATGTCACAGTTTAGGAATTTTCAAATTGAAGTAGAATAATAATACTTATGACTCAATGAGTGACGGGTATGTCTAATATATATTTATGTATACTCTCAAATATCCTATCCAAGTATTTTTCACTTGTTCTTTTTTGCTTTGATTTTCTGAGTCTGTTGCTTTTCATGTCTTAAAAGCGTTGTTCAAGGAGTTTTGTACGGGTTGTCCAGATGCTGTATGCTGATGATGTAATACTTGCCTGTGAAACTAGAGATGACATACTTGTTAAATTCAAGACTTTGAGCAATGCTTTGGAACATAAAGGTCTGAGAGTGAATGTTACCAAGATCAGTGGTTGTAGTGTTGGAAAACTCTCAAACAAAGGAAAGTTTCCCTGCTCAGTTTGTGGAAAGGGAGTCCGGTGCAATTCAATCTTTTGTTGTACCTATAACTTAAGCATTGGATACACAATAAGTACAGTGGAATTACTGGTCTGTTGAGAGAGCATAGTCAATTTGTGTGCAAAAAAGTGTAAGACAATGGAGATGGATGAGAACTCAGATGTGGACAAAGTATATCTGAATGGCGAAACTATTGAGGTTGTCAAGAAGTTTTGTTATCTTGGTAGTATCATTGGGGCACAGGGTGGAGCAGATACTAGTGTGATATGGAGTACAGGGAACTTCTACCATTATCAAGAAGCAGAGCAATACCACTGTCGACCAAGGAAAGAGTCTATCAAGCATGTGTACGCAGTGTGATGATGTATGGAAGTGAAACCTGGCCAGTGGTGGTTGAGGACATGCATTGCATGGAAAAAAAATAATGAGAATGATACGATGGATGTGTAATATTAGTCTTAAAGACAGGCTTAGATCTGATGACCTCAAAAGAAGACTAAATCTGGACAGTATAGAGAGATGTGTGCAGAACAGGAGACTTTGATCGTATGGCTACGTTGAAAGGATGGGTGAGAATTCTTGGGTTAGATGTACAACAGTTGAGGTAGCAGGTTCAATTCACAGGAAAACCTGGGGAGAAGTGATAAGACTGGACTTGAGAGAAAGAGGGATGTATAAAGACTTTACCAAAGGTTAGTTTGGAAGTCAATTTCTAAAAGCTGTCCAACACATGCTTAGTATGTAAAACAGACATTAAACTGAATGATTGGACTAACAGATTTGGTTTCATGAAACCCGGGTACCATTTGATGAAATCTTAATTGTAGAGTATGTAAATAAAACATATATATCCAGGAGTTTTCTTTTTTCTATATTTAAAAAAAAGTTTTTCTCAATTCTTTGACTGATCTCATGAGTATTGGGGAGGGGGAGGATAATTAGTGTAGTAGTGATCCAAAGTTGTTGTAGGGTTCTCCAAGCGCTTTTGATGATCTTCCGATCATTATCCGGGGGTATTTTGTTGTTGTTTATATAGAATATTTAATCTATTGCTTTAGTCTCATGTGTGGGTGGGTGTGTCTGTATCTCTATCTATATCAATATATATATATATATATATATATTTCTAGTGAAATTTTGTTCATAAGAGAGGAGTAATCAACTAACTCTGAATTCTTACTGTGTTTATATGATAGTGCTTAATAACAAGTAGATCTGTGTATTTATTTAGTATAAATTTTTATTCATACAAACATTCTTGACTACATATGTGCATACATGTTTTAGCTACAGTCTTATTAGGCTATGCTTCTTGAGGCAAAGTTGTTAGAATGAAAAGGGGAAACTCAAGAATTCAGGTAAACACGTGACTAGAATTACTCGCAATTAGCTTTGATTGTCTTAGAAGTGCTCCCGTGAAAATAAATGTATCCATGGATTAAATAAATTGGTCAGTCTTATGAAATTTGGAACATAGATAATGGATATAAATGGAAGTGCAATGAGATGTTTGATGTATTTTTGAAAGGAAAGGGGGGGGGGCAGACCCTCCCTTGAAAAGAAATGTACTCATAAAAGTTACTTCTTGTTCTTGACTAAACTGTTGCATATGTCATCTCTCAGGTTTACTAATTATATTTTCTTAAAGAATTAGAAAGAATAAAAATATACTTGCCAAAGTTTTACTTAGAAAATTTCTGTATTGTTTGGACTACTGTTCTCATCTGGGATATAATACTTACAATGTTTCGACCGATGTAACCTCCGGGTTTTTTCAGGTGCGTCACTTTGAACAGAATCCTTTATTTAATCCACTGAGGTAGCTTACTCTCATTCTTTCAGCCATGATTGGGTAGAAGTCTTATGTAATTCTCCACAATAACCATGACGCAACGGATATAAGTGCTAAGTAATAATCAGTTTTAAGTGACGGTCTTCTGGAGGTTGTAGGTTCAATCCTTAGTGATACTAGTAATACAATTACGAATTACTTAAGACTTCTACTCGGTCATGGCTGACGGAATGAAAGTAAGGGTTCGATTTCAAATTCCGTACAGATTCCAGAGTCCGACAAGATGCACTGAAACGTGTTGAGAATAAAATTAAAGATGAGAACAGTAGTCCAAATTATCAATCCTCATCTCAAAACTTCCAGAACATTATACTTTCTTTACAAAAAAACAAAAAGCTTAATTAAAATTTCCTTCTACATTTATTTTGTGAAGAGGGATTCACACTGGATTTTTCCATTCACCATACATGGTCGAAAGGTTGATTAGGATGAAGTCCAACTGTTTGGAGATTTTGGTGTTAGATTTCCAACCACCTTTATTTCAGCTGCCTATTCGGCCTTTTCCCAGGAGACTCAATTCTAAATACCATTTTCGCATCATTTACATGTAGTACATGTCCATACCAGTGCAAACGATTTTCCTTCATTTTGTCTGAGATCGGTCTAACATCGTAATGATGGCAAATATCATTAGATCGGAAGTGAAACGCAACATCTTTGTCTCGATGACTGATAGGTTTATTCAATTAAAATATCTTAATAAGAAAAAATAAGGACATATTTGTAAAAGCCTAAAATAATTCCATTGTTGCTTGTTGAATTTTTCAGAAAATTGCAAACATTTGTTTTCAACGATTGAATAATTTAAAAAATATTCTTGAAAATTGCATGAAAAATCAAATTCTGTTTCAGATTTGAATTGACCCCTTTTTAGCTGTCTCCTTTTTTATTTGCAAGGTAGCTTAAGATTGTTACACCATTTATCATGAATTTACATAAAAAATAACTTGTAAAATTTAGAAAAACTAGTAAATATATTCTTCCTCTGGTCACATATTTTTGCTAGGCTGGAAGGATTATATAATTGTGAAAGAAGTACATACAATACGTAGTTAAAGCAAATTAATTGTTTTTAACTATTAAAATAATTTCCAACGCTATTGATAATGTTTACCTATTGGTTTATTTATTTTTTATCGCTTATGTTTGAATTCATGTTTTGAAACACATAAATAAATGACATCACGCCAAAGCTATAATTATTTTGTTATGGTAATGTTTTAATCTCTATTTATAAGAAAGTCCAAGTATGTCAGCTGAGTAGAACCTCAGACTGAAGATCTCAAGGTTTTGTTTTCAATTTCCTGTCATGGCATCCACTTTATTTGTTGGGAATTTATTATTTACTATTAATGCAATATTCTCCATTTATAAAAGTAGTAGATATCTGATATTTCGAAATGAGACAAATTCTGTAATGTATTTATTACGTTTAAAAAAACATGACTGACAGACGGACACAATCTCTATTTATATAAGATGATTTTTTAATTATGATTTCAAGTAATTAATCGGCAATAAACTGCAAATTTCTTTTTAAACGTGTCAATCAGAACATTTTTATGATTCAGAATTTTTAAGATGAGGATTGTTTTTCGATTATTCGGACTACTATTCTCATCTTGATTGTTATTTTCACAATGTTTCGACTGATTTAACCTCTGATCTTCAAGTGCATCTTTTTAAATTTGAGAACCTACATGGAATTTTGAACTGAACCCAGGGTTAGGTTATTTTTGTTCTGCCAGCCATGACCAGGTCGAAGTGCTAAGAATAACATAATAATTAACACTTTTTTTACGCGGTCATGGCTGATGAAATAAGAATAATCTACGGAGTGGATTGAATAGAGGGTTCAGTTCAAAATTCCATATCGGTTTCCATGTTCGAAAAGATTCACCTACATTGGCCGAAACATTGTGAGAATAACATCCAAGATGAGAATAGTAGTCCAAATAATCTAAATAATACAGAACCTTTTTATCTCCAATTGAACCCCCTTTTTTTTTTTAGATATGTCCTCACATCCCTGTGTGATACTTTATCCGTTGGTCTGTCTGTCATGCGTAGAGTTGGAAATATCATTTTTAATCTTTGAATGACTGCATCTAAAACAAGATGCATTCAAGCATCTCTAACGGAAGAAGCGCCATCTGTTGGGGGTCAATGAAACCTGCAGATTTAATGGACGCATCTTTAAAAAATCCTTAGTTCTTTTTTTCTTTAATACACTTCATTTTATTATTTGCAATATATTTTAGAATTAAATTATTGTAGTAAAAAACAAACTAAATTTGACATTTAAATGGAAAATCACTTTTATGGAAGAAGAGAATTACATAGATGCAAAAGTAGCTACGTATGATCAATGTTTGTTTGCAAGAATGAAACGTAATCGTAGATTTTAAGATAAGTAATGCTGTGATTTTTTTTATCGGTTCGACTCAACTACGATTGTGCAGTTGTGGACTTGATGTGCCATATTCAAGTTCTGACGGAGCTATTGCCCTGTTTTCACAAATATCCATATAAAAAATTTATCAAGCCATCTCTCCATCTGTGAGTGAAATAATACAGCAGACTGGACGCTAACGTTTCGGAAGGGAAACTAGTCTAGGAGAAGGAAAATTCCCAAATACCACCATGGCGGATGATGAAGGTTTACTTGGAGAACATTGTATTCCTAACTTGTGTACTTTACCAAATAAGTTAAACATTGAACAGACACATTGTGGCAGTTCAGCTTAGCAGACTGGAAACGGATGTGTACTCAACTCTGAGAAAGCTGAAACCGGACAAAAAAGGTGCATGTTTATTTTGTCATTGATAGCAAGAGCAAATCATTTTTACTTTTACTTCCTGTACTATCCATTCAGTTTAATATTTTAGAAGTAATAAGCATCAGCCCCCCCCCCCCCCCCCTCAACAAAAAAAACAACCAATGTGATACTTTCATATCTAATAAGTCTGTTACATCATCTCGCATCCTCTCTTGTGTGTTTGTTCATTGATCCAACAAAATTGAGCAAGAACCTCCATCTGGGCGTATTGCTACCAACTACCATATGTTGGCTAAGCTTGGTCCATCAGAAATTCATATCTTGGTCCATAATATACAGCTACCAAGTGTGGTGAGCAGCACCCCTAGATTGCCTTCATTCTGTTTGTTTCCAACAATTCAATAAGATCGTGTATCTATAGAAATCATTAGACTTAGTGGTCAGAAGTTCCCTAAAATTGTTGAACCTTCTGTGACAGATGTATTAAGTTCCTTGTACTTTAATAAGTGATAATCTCTCAGTGAAATATTGGAGATGCTGTAAAACTTCCAGTTCTTGAAGCATAGTCACTGTAACCTTAGCTGACATTGCAGTATATAATAGAAAAAGTTTAAGGCATTCCAGTTTTAGGGATTCATTAAGTTCATATCCGATCCATTTTTCCTGTTTCTTTATTTTTCCTATTGCTTTGAGATGGTGAAATATGGTAGCTGTTGAAACACGAGTTTTGAAGAAGTTCTCAAATCATTGTTTGTGGTTTATTGGAAACTGCTTTCGATAGTTCATCATCAATGGATTTTTTTTTATGGAAATCGCTCCAGACAACGCATGAAGCCACTTGATGTAAGGAGCTAACAAAAATGAAAGATGATTATCGCAAAGACAGGAGATGCCTATTGGCCTTAGTCTTGAAAAGCCCAAGGCTATAGATAGGAGGAAAACAGTCAGCAAGAAAAGAGTTCCACAAGCCTGTACTTCTTAGAAAGAAGCTATTGGAATAGGAAGTTGTATTACAATGAGGTAAAACAGCGAATTGATGGAGACCACTAGACCGAGTCAAACGTGCTGGAACAAAAGACGCAGGAAATAGATCACCCAATTCTGAAGAACACATGCCATAATAGTATTTATAGAAAAGACTGAGGCTAGCAACATCATGTCTGTGAGAGAGGGTGTAGAGAAGAAAGGGGGGGGGGGGCAATCAAATTACAGATATGTTTCTGCACCTTATCAAGAACCCTCAAATGGGACAGAGATTCACCAGCCCAAACATGACAATAGTACTCAATACATGGTCTGATAGTAGATTTGTAGATATAGAGAATAGCCTCATGTGAGAAAGTGTTTGGAGTGATAGAGAGAACCGACTTAACGAGAAGCAGAAAGAGCAATGGATCTAATGTATGAACTCCCAAAAAGATTTGATGAGAGAGAAAGACCAAGAAGTTTCAAAGTCGGTAGAGCAGAACCATCTATGAGAATCTCAGGAAGAAAAGGAACACGCTTATGATAAAAAGACAAGCTGAGCCTTAACAGGATTAAACAGAACAAGCCATTTCGTACCCCAATCCACAACTGAACCCAGGTCAACTTCTCGATCAGCTGCATATTTCAACTGATCTAAGGGAGATGGGCGAGAAGCAACACCAGAATAGAGTGGTATCATCAGCATAGATGTTAATTTTCTGAACAATATTCTCTGGAAGATCATTGATATAGAGAAGAAACAGTGGATTGGGGCCTTCATTTCGATTTCTTATTGATATCCAGGTTGGCAAAATTAAACTTAGTGAATCAACATTGAACAGCTTGTAATAGTGCTTTCTCTGAATGTTTTAAGGTTATTGGCAGCTTGAGTTGTATTATGTCTCAGCTTGAATTTATATTTGAAAATAGTTTTTACTACTTAGGTTTCAACGATTGTTATTTTTTTGAGGTACCGTATATCAATTATGCAGAATCATCAATGTTATGTCTGCAAATAAATACAAAACATTAAAGTATCAATGTTTCAATGTTTTTAATTTAAATATATGCAATACATTTCACTTAAATACAGACATTAATGTTACATTATGATGTTGACTGCAGTCCATACCAATGGTTCCTTAGCTTTGACAAAATAAAAAATAATATCTGAACCATAGATTGTTTCCTTGTGGTTATTTCGCTCACACAGACACCAGCCACATGGGAGATAAAAGAAAGATGGCCGTCTAAAATGACAATGCAACACTAATAACTAACTGTACATGTGAAAATTCTCAAGTTAAGCTCTGATATAAACTTTGGTAGGCAATAAAAACGGTATTAATATATAGATTGCTTTACTAAATCTAATCTTTCTTGGCATATAAATAATAATAATGCTGATGATTCAAACAACTTGCATTTTGTTTTGAAATTTTGGATTATTCGGACTACTGTTGTTAACCCTAACCCTATTCTCACAATGTTTCGGCCGATGTAATCTCCGACCTTTTTCAGGTGCATTTTGTTGAACTATGGAATCTGTATGGAATTTTGAACGAAACCCTTCATTAAATCCACAGTGGTAGCAATGAATATAAGTGCTAAGTAATAATCAGTTCTAAGTGACAGTTTTTTAGATGTTGAAGGTTCAATCCTCAGTGCGGGTGATACTAGTAATACAATTACAAATTACTCAAGACTTCTACCCGGTCATGGCTAACAGAATGAGAGCAAGCTATCACCGTGGATTAAATAAAGGTTCCATTGAAATTCCAGACAGATTTCAGTTTGACAAGATGTACCTAAAGAAGGTTGGAGGTTACATCGGCTAAAACGTTGTGAGAATAACATCTAAGATGAGAACAGTAATCCGAATAATACAAACTTACATTTTGTTATTGATATATTTTTACTTAGTATTTTGTCTAGTTGTCTTAAATTTCTCTTAAAGCAGATGTGGACAGTCGGCTGAAAAAGTGTTTAAAAATTATTTTTTGCAGATGTCTCCTAACTCCTGCAAAAATGATTCTCCTGACTCCACACGTCAACGGTGGAGAGTCGACTGAAATACATTCTGATATTGTTATTTGTTTGTTATGCCTCTTTGAGCTTCTTCCTTTTTAATTATCTTCTCCATTCAACACTTAAAAAAGCATTGCATCGAACGTTTACACTATTAATAAGCCAATAACAATATCAAATCAGATCAAATTCTGTTAAATATTTCATCTGATAGTTCCCAAAAATGCCCCTTTATTCCTTTTTACCATTATTTCTGAATTTCATCTTAAAATGTTCTATGCTATTGCTGTTCTTAATCTCATCTGGCGACTTGTTCCAACAATATATTACACAATTAGTAAAAATAGTCAATTTGTTAATAGATCTAATTTTTTTAATCTGCCTTGACAGTAACTTTCCAGATCGAGGAGAAATATAAAAAAATGTCAAACATAATAGAAATTTCATTGAATATTTTTTAATGTTTCAATTTAATTATCTTTAATTCTTCTGCAGTAAAGTAGTTCATCCTAATTTTTCTACAAATCTCTTTATAATTGTAATATTACACTCTTTTTATTAGTTTTGTCAATTTTCACAATATTAGGAGCAAAAAAATGCAGCATTTATTAATTAGATTTCAAAATAATTAAAAATGTTTCTAAATGTGGAACAGTTTTTTAATATCTCTCCTTGTAATGATACTTTATTAGCAAAAAAGACATCAAAAACTAAAGCGAGCACACAATTAGACTATTTTTAATTGAGCAATTTATTTTTGTAACTAATTACCTAATAAAGTTAAAGATAGCACTAGTCTAGACTATTTTAAGAATAAACTGTATTTAAGAGAATTTAATAAGTGTATTCCTATTTTATATATGTATGTTTGTATATGCATATATTTTTCGGTAGGTGGGTAGTCATTAAAAGTTGAAATAGGATTATTGATTAAATTAAAAGATGCCAAAGAGGTGTCATAAATACATTAATAGTTATAAAATGTGCTGTCCGTAGGTAGATAGGTACGTAGATAGGGACAATGGTATCTTTATTATAATTTGCAATTGATGTATTCATCACATACAGAGAAAGGTCAATGTGAAATGTCTCGTTTTGAAGATCAAGTAAAAGCGTACCTGAAACAATGCTGCCCCCAATCAAAACAATCTGAGAGATTTATGCCTGGCTGCTTCATCTGATTGCAGAAGACTTGGAATCTGCTTGCACTTCCCCAAGGAACTCTCAGGGATAAAAGATAATCCCTAAACCCAATAGTTCCTGAAAATGGTATAAACTCATGAATCCCTTTTTCTAAAAATTGTTGAATTCTCAGAATTCTGTCTTAGGTTTTTAGATTTGTTCAAGCATTTGTGTCCATCTGTTGGTCTGTTACACTTAAGTTTGAGATAACATTTTCAACACCAAACGCACATATTGAATGGACACACCTTATTTTCAATTAATCCAAGCATCTCTATAAGAGGTTCTGTCTGTTGGTCAGTTTAAAATAGCGTTTTCGTTGCTAAACATGCAGATTAAGGTCTTTCATCTGTCAGTATTTGGGTTTGGCTTTTTTTCAATATTGAATAAGTAACCATTTTTTTTTCCTGTATTCAATGCCAACTGTATTAGACACCTTCAAGTTTCTTGTAGTATTTGTTCATAGTTTAATAAAAGGTTGTATTTATGAAATAATTAAAATACTCTATACCTTTTACAGTCAACAAGCTAAGTTATTTTTAAGCTAGTCTAAATTTAAAAAAAATATTCTGATCTTGTATTTTAAGCATATTAATTTTTGAAAACCGATTGCCTAAATAGGTTTTTAGTAAAATCTATAATCTGAAGTCATTGACCAATGTTTAGGAAAAATTTTATTAGATCTCCAAAGTATTTTAAGCTTATTAGTTTTTGAAACCTGATCCTCTAAAATAGTTATTTTTAAGGGGGTGGAGTTAACGTTGTGTGGGAGTTTAAATTTTCTACAAAACATTATCTTTGTCCCCCAAAAAGTGTTGTATGTATATCAGTTTTTTAAATTGACCCCCGAAGTAGATTTTTAGTCAGTGTTTAAAGTCAAAGGTCTAGAAAGTCTGGGATCAATGTTTACATCACATCGAAACTACTCAACAGAAATTTGTAACATTTTATGTTGATCTATCTTTGATCCTGAAAGGTTTTTGGCTCATTTATATTTGAAAATCGACTCCAAAATAGTGTGGGGTGGGGAAGTCTACATTTTCTGTGAAAAATTATCTTCGATTTCTGAAAAGTGTTTTAAGCACATTTGCTTTTGAAAATCGACCCTATAAAATAGATTATTTAAGGGGGCAGGTTTAGAGTCAGGTGAGGCTTTAAATATATCTCTGAAAAATCATGTTGTATCTCTGGGAAGTATTTTTTATGGCTTAGCAGTCAGTAGCCAAACACTTAATTCCTCACTTTTTTACCTTAGAATTCTTCTTCTACTAGTAATATATATATATATATATATATATATATATATATATATATATATATATATTACACACACACTAACATGACATGTCCTGGCATTGCCTGTGATTGATTGATGAACTATAAGAAGAAAAAAAAAAGACATAAATGTTTATTTTTTGTTTAAGTAAATAATAGAAAAAATATTGTCGAAACAAAAAAAAATGAGAATAAATGAAAAGAAAAATGAAACTATAACAATTAAAATTTAATTAAAACAAAAAGGTTAACAAATAACTATCGAGACCCGTGTAAATTACACAAAATAATGTTTTCAATACTAATTATCTTGTTCCTAACCTATACATGTTTGAAAGGTTTGACTTGTATATTTATTTAAAAAAAATGAACAATACATGAAACAATTTACAAAACTTCTTTATATACAATATTTTTTAAGGTAATATTTCGACGACTAAACCTTATTTTGTAAATTTAATTTGGCTCCGATTCATGAATAGCATACAAAGATTTGGAAGGTCGTTGCTTTGGATGTAAGCGTAACACACAAAATCACAATAACACGTACACTATCGTATTAATGTGTCTTCCCGTTCGTCCCCTTCCGACTCCCCCCCCCCCTTCGATGTAGGAAAAAAATCTTAGAGGTTGGTTGTGATCGAACTATAAACCAGTCAGGCCGACGTCAAAATCCTACGTCGCTAACCGTTGCGCTAAAGGGAAATACAAAATATTATGAAAATTAGGTGACTTGAATGTTTTTTCAAATCTAGGTGTGGCACGCATCCGCAGAGCTAAGCGTGACACACGAACGCACACGCTATCATATTAATATATAGATAATAATAAACCCTTTAATAGATAAGAATAATAAGAATCAATAAAATAAAGAAATAATGTTTAAGTTACTTTTCTCTTTCTGTTGCTATCTGTCAATATTTATTTATTTTAAAATGAAAAATAGTACTCTGAAATAGTCTCCCTTGTCAAGAAAACCATTTTTTTTTCTGCGTAGAAGAGTATAAAAATCGTCAGTTTGAAGACTTAAAGGTTTGTAACAAAACCTAACCATGTACACAGTGAATTCTATCTATGTATATATCTCTGCTTATGTTATTATTACAAGTGGAAATGAAAGGTGATCATTTGTAATAAACAACTTTGTCTTGCAAAATAATTTTTCAATTAAAGACTTAAATGTTTGTGACCAAGCGTAACGATGTGGACAGTGAATTCCCACATCCTCATCTCTGTCTCTGTTTTTATTTTAAATTAGCAATTGTAACCTACTGGGCCTAAGAACAAACTTCTAAAGAAAATTGTTTAAACAAAATAAGTACAAACTTTATCTAGGCAGCCATTTGTAAAAATAAACTGAAGCAGGTCCACAAACTATGACTATTACTGTATTTGCTCGGAAGGGTAAATTCCTATACAAAAAGTATAATAGTAAAGTAATTTTTTTTTTTATTCAACAAATCATGGATTAATTTAAATATTATCGTATTGTTTGGTTTTGTGCTGACTGACATTGGCACCTCAAAAGTCTGTCTCCACCCTAACAGCTTTTCTTAACCGGAATAAGTATTTTCAGAAAACTTGAACCGAAATAAAATATATTCATGCCAATAACATAGTGGAGAAAACTAACAAAGGAAAAAAATAGGCTAGCCTGAATGAAATAGGGATATGCCAGATGGATTGCTATTTGGACTGACATAATTTTATAGAGTAGAAGATATATGCACAAGAAAACGAACCTCTCAAAATTGGAACAGAATTGGATTGAGATAGATCGTGAATAAATAAAGGGCTCAATATCAATAATATAGAGCATTATCAATAATAAATGATATTAAAATGTGCTAAGCTTTAACATTTTACTGCAGTTTCATGGTATTACTAATCGCCAGATGTGTTCCTGACTGGTAACAATCGAAAATAAAGCCAGAAGAATAAGTAGTATTCATACATGTGACCACGTTTCATATTTATACTAGTGCAAATCTAACACTTACATGAGTAAATCTTGCATTAGTATAAAAGGATAAAAAAGGCATGGCCACTTGTATAAATACTGTTTATTCATGTTTGGAATTTTTTAGATAAGTATTGATAATTTGGATTATTCGGACTACTGTTCTCATGTTAGATGTTATTCTCACAACGTTTCGGCCGATGTAACTTCCTACCTTCTTCAGCTGCATCTTGTCGAACTCTAACATTTTTCTGTCCGCGAGGATCCGTGACGTAACGGATAAAGTGCTAAATAATAATCAGTTCTAAGTGACAGTCTTCTGGAGGTTAGAGGTTCAATCCTCAGTGTGGGCGATACTAAGAATACAAATTACTGAATACTTCTACCCAGTTATGGCTGATGGAATGAGAGCAAACTACTCCCATGGATTAAATAAAGTGTTTCGTTTAAAATTTTGTGCAGATTCATGAGTTCGACAAAATGCACCTGAAGAATGTCGGTGGTTACATCAGCTAAAACATGAGAATAACATCCAAAATGAGAACAGGAGTCCGAATAATACAAATTTATTTTTCGATTGATGCCAGTCGAAGATACTTTTTATTATCGGTACTGTAGTAAAGTGTTAAAGTTAAGTACATTTTACATATATATATATATATATATGTTCATCCACAGACAACCTGTTTCTCGGTTCTTCTGTGTGGCTAGGATGAACGAGTGCTTCAAGTTGAGATTCGAAACTCTACGCTTTGTTAAGAACTCTTACCCCTGTGCTCTCAGCCACAACCACAATGTAAGGGAAATCTATAATCCTTAGATATTTACATTATCGGCAAACTTTAAGTGTTTTATTCTTTTACACTGTGAGAGCCAAGATTTGAAACCCGACCTCTAGCATTCTAATTTTAAATAGGCTTTCATGTTTTTCAAAGTTCTGTGAAATCAATGTGTCTTATTTGTCTATTTTTAGTAAATAACATCTAAATAATTCAATTAAAAAAGAGGGTCCATGATGAAAACTTGGTTGTGAGGCACAAATGTTGGACACAGATTCAGAATCCTGTAAATTTACCGTGACTCCGACTCTACAGTCCTGGTAGCATATATTAGATGGGAGTTGTTGTTGTTGTTCTGACAGCATTCACCCTGCCAGCTTCTTTCTTTACCTGCACTACATCCCGAACCATGGCAGCCCATGCACGGCAGTCCTGAGCAAGGTCGCACAAGATGGCTAACAAATCGCAATTCCACCGTCGAAGGTCGATCAACTAAGTCCTCCTTGATGGTTGTTGTCCAGGTACTAAATTGTCCACCCAGGTAAAGAGGTAAGAAGGATTACATTGCAAATTAATTCGTCCACTGGGTGACAAACTGCATGCCCAAACGATCGAAGACATTGTTGCAACGTCATAGACTTTAGATTGAGATGTTGGCAGAGAACAGCAGTTGAGACATGATTGACCAGCTGGCAATGCAAAATGCAGCAACCGACGGGTTGACAGTGTCCCAACTGCAATATTACATGGAGAGTAGAAAGTAGAATTTGGGTTTACTTTCGGCAGTCTCTTAACTCTTCCCCCCCTTTGAAAAAAGTGGAAGAATTGTTGTTTTCTGGGTCAGCTGTTGTTTTCAGTGGGTGGTATGTGGATATTTGCAATCCTCTCATAGTATTAATCATCATTCAACTGCCAATCTATGCATTTCATTAACTCTTGTCATGTGTTTTTTTTTTTTTTAAGCCTTGATAAGTGGTCACTCATTAATAAAAACAAAAAGACTCCCTGAATACTGAGATATTGAAACCTCTTACTTAGTCAGGTGCTGGTCATAATGGAAATATACTTATCTACAAAAGTGTAACTCTGCATTTATTGATTTCCTGCTAAATCTCGTTTATCAATTAGTGAAGTAAATTATAAGAAGAAAGTTCAAGGTTCGAATTAAGTCTGCAATAACAAACTTTTTATCAAAATGTGTTGATGAGTAATGCCAGTGCTAATAAAGCTTAAAACAAACAAACCTGATCGTTTCTATGAAGCTTAAAAATGTGCTTAATGATCTAAAAGCTGTAATGACTTATCTGGTAAGTGGAGGTGTTCCCAACATTCAACTGTAACTACATACATATTGGCAAAGGAGGCGCCATCTTTGTTAGTATGGTTAGATAAAAAACAAAACAGCAACAACTGGGAATTACCTGTTAAAGAAAATAGGTTTATATTTCATTATTTTTATCTAGTTATGTTTTATTAGTTTTATTTAAATGGAAATATATTTGAAAACTTTGCTCAATTTCTGAATATTAAGTGAATACAGAAATGAGTATTAAAGACCAAAGGAACAAATTTAAATGTTTTTTTAATACTTAAAACTAGCAGGAAGACCCGGTATTGCTCGGGATTTAATGAGGACTATTATGTCCCCTTTTCACTGTGCTCATATTACTATTTAAAAAAATTTTTTTTTTTTTTTTTATTGTCTCCTCATTTTGCCCCTTAATATGGTCGGAAGAAACTGAAATTTTGGAAAACTCTCTGAATTAGTGTCATATACATATGGTTTAAATTTCATTAAACTTGGATATGCGTATTTGAAGTTTTAAGGGGGTTCAGCCCCCATAGCTTTCATAGAGAGGGCACCTAGAGATTCAGCACATTAAGGTACACATAGATTCAGGGCCATTTCCATTGTCTTCACCAGAAAATTTTATACATATGATTTAAATTTTTATCAAAATAGGATATATTTGAAGTTTTAAGAGGAGTCCACCCCTCTAGCTTCCTCGAAGGGGTCTTAAAGATTTGATACCATCTCCATTGTCTTCCCTAAAATATTTTATATATAAATACACTTTTAGTTTTTATATACATTCTCTAACTTTTCTTTCTATAGAGAACACACACGCACACAGACACTGATATATATATATATATAATATATATATATATATATATATATATATTAGATAAATAATTTAAATAAGAAGATGAAACATTGTTGATTATTTATTTCATTTACTACTTACAAACATTTATTTCTGAAACTTGCTGTGCTCAGTTTGTGTAAAGGGAGTTGTGAGCAATTCAACCTTTTGTGGTACTTGTAATCATTGGGTACACAAGTGTAGTGGAATTACACATTGGTTGAGAGAGGATAACCAGTTTGTGTGAAAGAAATGTAAGACAATGGAAATAGATGAGAACTCAAATGTGGGAAAAGTGTATTTGGCTATTGATGCTGTACAGAAGTTTTGTTACCTTGGTGATACCAATTGTACCAAAAGCTGGTGTTAGTGTGATTGCAAGAATTAGAAGTGGATGAAGTTCAAGGAACTTTTCTCATTACTAACTAGCAAAGCGTTACTGCTATTGATCGAGGGTAGTGTCTATTAGGCTTGTGTGTGCTGTGTGACGATGTACTAAAGTGAAATTTGGCCAGTGAGGGTTGGGATATTTGTTGCCTGAAGAGAAATGATATGAGAATTATACATGATGGATGTGTAATGTGATAGGCTTATATCTAATGGCCTCAGAAGTAATCAGGATGGATTTGAGAAAGATTGCTAAATACACATGATTAGTTTGGAAGTTAATTTCTAAAAACCATTCAATGCATGCTAACATATAAAACAGACGTTAAACTGAATGATTATGAAAATTAATTTAAATAAGAAAATTAAACATTGTTGATTTTTTTTGTTGATTTTTTACTTCCTATAAGCATTTATTCATGAAAAGCAGACTTACATAGTTATGGATGACCCTAAAACCTGGAATTTTTCTCCATCTCTCTTGAAAACAAACCCAGTCCAATAATACGAAATCAGTGGGGAAAATGATGATATTGACGTAAAATATGAAATCTAGATTTAATTTGTGATGCTGAGACCGGAGTTCATAAATGCTTTAGATAGAAAACCAGTTTCTTGCAAAAATTACTCATTCAGACTCTGACTTCTGATTCCAGAGTTAGTTTTTTAATTGTTAATGTGAACCCCCTCATTTGTGAACTGCTTTAGGACATCTTGTATGAGTTGAAATCATTTATATCAAATTTCACATTTCTTGGTTGAATAACTGAATAGTATTTTGCCAGGCATGGATATATCTTTCTGTATATATATAAGTCTTTGTGTGTAGTTATAAATATTTATTAAATTATAATTATTGCCCCTTCCCCCCCCCCATGTTTCGGAAGAATTGTTTCTGTTTAAAGATGAAATGTATAAGTTCTCTCCCCTTCCAAAAGCTGAGATTGAATCCTCTTTAGAGGCAATGTATTGTACTGATAAATATTTAATTATTAAATTATATATATGTATATATAGTCATATAACAATATACTTACAGCAAGTAAACTCCACAGAAATGTTTGTATTTCATTCTTAAAGGAAATCATCAGGCTAAATGCGTTTTTATAGTTGAGCAGTGTCCACTCCTTGACTTGCTTTGAAAACTACCTATTTAATATAATTAAAGATTCAGTTTGAAACCCAAATGCCAGGTCACATCCAAATGTGATCAGTGGTGTTAAGTATCTCATCCTTTGTGCTAACGAACTTGACACTGAAAAAGAAATTATAGCGCTATGTGTATTTTCTTTGTTTACATATTTTTTCCATGCTGACGGTAACCTAAGAAACTTCTATTGTTTATAGAAGACTATTACTTTACACTAAATGGAAACTGCTGCAACTTGTGCTAAAGTATTGGCATCACCTGTTTTTTTGTTTTTTTAACTTGTGTAGAATGGATGTATCTTCATCTGATAGAAACGTCACAAATAACTTTTTTGTTTTTTTAACTTGTGTAGAATGGATGTATCTTCATCTGATAGAAACGTCACAAATAACTTTTTTGTTTTTTTAACTTGTGTAGAATGGATGTATCTTCATCTGATAGAAACGTCACAAATAACTTTTTTGTTTTTTTAACTTGTGTAGAATGGATGTATCTTCATCTGATAGAAACGTCACAAATAACTTTTTTGTTTTTTTAACTTGTGTAGAATGGATGTATCTTCATCTGATAGAAACGTCACAAATAACTTTTTTGTTTTTTTAACTTGTGTAGAATGGATGTATCTTCATCTGATAGAAACGTCACAAATAACTTTTTTGTTTTTTTAACTAGTGTAGAATGGATGTATCTTCATCTGATAGAAACGTCACAAATAACTTTTTTATTTTTTAACTAGTGTAGAATGGATGTATCTTCATCTGATAGAAACGTCACAAATAACTTTTTTGTTTTTTTAACTAGTGTAGAATGGATGTATCTTCATCTGATAGAAACGTCACAAATAACTTTTTTGTTTTTTTAACTAGTGTAGAATGGATGTATCTTCATCTGATAGAAACGTCACAAATAACTTTTTTGTTTTTTTAACTAGTGTAGAATGGATGTATCTTCATCTGATAGAAACGTCACAAATAACTTTTTTGTTTTTTTAACTAGTGTAGAATGGATGTATCTTCATCTGATAGAAACGTCACAAATAACTTTTTTGTTTTTTTAACTTGTGTAGAATGGATGTATCTTCATCTGATAGAAACGTCACAAATAACTTTTTTGTTTTTTTAACTAGTGTAGAATGGATGTATCTTCATCTGATAGAAACGTCACAAATAACTTTTTTGTTTTTTTAACTAGTGTAGAATGGATGTATCTTCATCTGATAGAAACGTCACAAATAACTTTTTTGTTTTTTTAACTAGTGTAGAATGGATGTATCTTCATCTGATAGAAACGTCACAAATAACTTTTTTGTTTTTTTAACTAGTGTAGAATGGATGTATCTTCATCTGATAGAAACGTCACAAATAACTTTTTTGTTTTTTTAACTTGTGTAGAATGGATGTATCTTCATCTGATAGAAACGTCACAAATAACTTTTTTGTTTTATTAACTAGTGTAGAATGGATGTATCTTCATCTGATAGAAACGTCACAAATAACTTTTTTGTTTTTTTAACTAGTGTAGAATGGATGTATCTTCATCTGATAGAAACGTCACAAATAACTTTTTTGTTTTTTTAACTAGTGTAGAATGGATGTATCTTCATCTGATAGAAACGTCACAAATAACTTTTTTGTTTTTTTAACTAGTGTAGAATGGATGTATCTTCATCTGATAGAAACGTCACAAATAACTTTTTTGTTTTTTTAACTTGTGTAGAATGGATGTATCTTCATCTGATAGAAACGTCACAAATAACTTTTTTGTTTTTTTAACTAGTGTAGAATGGATGTATCTTCATCTGATAGAAACGTCACAAATAACTTTTTTGTTTTTTTAACTAGTGTAGAATGGATGTATCTTCATCTGATAGAAACGTCACAAATAACTTTTTTGTTTTTTTAACTAGTGTAGAATGGATGTATCTTCATCTGATAGAAACGTCACAAATAACTTTTTTGTTTTTTTAACTAGTGTAGAATGGATGTATCTTCATCTGATAGAAACGTCACAAATAACTTTTTTGTTTTTTTAACTAGTGTAGAATGGATGTATCTTCATCTGATAGAAACGTCACAAATAACTTTTTTGTTTTTTTAACTAGTGTAGAATGGATGTATCTTCATCTGATAGAAACGTCACAAATAACTTTTTTGTTTTTTTAACTAGTGTAGAATGGATGTATCTTCATCTGATAGAAACGTCACAAATAACTTTTTTGTTTTTTTAACTAGTGTAGAATGGATGTATCTTTATCTGATAGAAACGTCACAAATAACTTTTTTGTTTTTTTAACTTGTGTAGAATGGATGTATCTTCATCTGATAGAAACGTCACAAATATGCTGACACATTGCAACGGGTACTGCTTAATTGTTTTAGTGGACGTTTTCATGGACATTTTTTCTCACATACTCCACTGAAACCAGTCAAAAACTTGCATGCATTTCTAAGTTCTTTGGTGACTTCTAAGACCGGATTATTGCGACAAACCCATTCAAATTCATTACAAGTCAAATAAGTCTGAGATCTCACTCGTTCTGATAGAATGATGCCAAACTTTGCATCTCTCTTGCATTTCGTAGGATGGATGCGACGCCTTTCAAACGATGATATAAAGTTAAAATTTTCTTTTTTTTTCCATAATGACTGGTCGTAGTCCTGAAAAAGGCAAACACAATGAAAGTTAATCACATACACACGTGTGTGTGCATGTGTATATTTAATCCAGGGTGCTAATTCTATGTCTCTCAGAACATAAATTGTAAAGCTCCTATTTGGAACTTACACCAGTTTGTTGTTGACTTTCACGATCTAACAGTATTTTTTGTTGTCTGTTTTGAAATTTTCTTTTTTCTCCAACTTTTATTCATTGTTTTTGTTGCCTGTGTTACTTATGATACATATGGGACATTTATTAATAATTTTGATTTTCAAACAAAAGATTATCAGAAAAATTGAAAAAATAAAATAAGGTATTAAACAGAATTGTGTTTTAACAATATTTACATAAATATATAATATAGATATAATCAATTTAATGTCATACACCTCTGTAAATGCAGGAAACAAATTTCCATGAATTCATCAAAAAATAGTTTTTATTAGCATACAATTGTTTCGGCCTTCCCTAATCACATATATTTTTGTGATATACAAAATATCAATTTCTTGATAGTGCTTCATCAGTGCCTATAAAAAGTTCACCCATCTTGCTAGAAAAAAGTGCATTCAGCATTAATTTTTGTTTCTTATTTTTATATATATTATATTTCTTATTTTTCATATATTTTCTATTTGCTGATCATGTTATTCAAGGAAAAATATCTGTTTACACTTAGTTTTTCATTTGAATGTCCAAATCATGGTATGTCCGTACTATGTGCGTTTAACTTTTATTTGGCATGTTTTATACTTCATCGTTAAACATTGATAAACACATACGTGAAAATTCACACAAACAAGTTATAAACATTTTCATTAACCGTAGTTGTTTTTGTTAAAAGCTTTTTTCTTTCTTCTAATACTTGATTCCTTCATTTTACTCCTCTTTTCGTACTTTCTTCGAAATGCATCTAGAATTTGTCGCTACGTAGTGATCTTATCTGTCCCATATGGGTATTATATTATTATTATTGTATCTAACTATGATTCTTTATTATTCTTATATTGAAGTAAAGAGACTTATTTTGTCATCTAATTTACATATGTGTTTTTGGTGTGTACAGACATACTTAAGTAAATAAGATGGCCACTCTATACTTTCTCTAAATATACAAGATATTAAGAAATATTAGAGTGGTTGAATCAACATAATGAGAAGAGCTCCATGTTGATTCAACATTTCTCTTAGCTATCTATGTATTTCTCTCACCTCCTAGGAGATGAGAGAAATACATAGATAGCTAACATGGTCATCTTCAAACCTAGTGTTAATACTTGCCATAAACAGTCCTCATAAGAATTCAAATGTTGTCTGTTCCATTCATCGTTTTCAATCCTATCATAATATTCTTTGTCATTCGACTGACAATCTATCCATCTCATAAACACTTATCCAAGAGTTGCTTTTAGCCTTGATAAGTAGTGACACCTTAGAATAACAACAACAAAAAAAACATCTTATTTTCCAAGCATCTCTAAGATCTGTCAGTTCTTCTGTCTTGCTTAAGTTCGGGTTGGTCTGTTATGCATAAGTTTGAAATAACATTTTCATCGCTAAACGTGAAATATAAAATGAACGCATCTTAAGAATGGAACCGTTCTTATCTAAATGCATTTGTATACACATTTGTGTATGTACACAAATATATATATACAGGGTGGGCAGAAATAAGGGTCCTATTTTTAAAAATTCATAACTTTTTTATTTATTTATTTATTTATTTATTTTTTTTTTTTTTTTTTAATTTTTTTTTTTTTTTTAGAATAAGTAAAGGACCCCTTCCGAAGCAAGCATGAGCCGTAGTAGCCCTAAGGAACGTACCCTCATTTAGAAAACATTATTTTTGCTTAAAAAACTCAAAACAGTGTAAAAAACAATACTTTAGTTTTTGTAAGTTTTAAGAAGTGTTTTTCGGCTAAAATTTGTTTTGTTTATTTCAAAAAATCTCGGAAGGGTCAGTCTACACACACATAAAGTTTGGTGAGTTTAACTTTTATTTTGTGGAAGTTATTCAAATTTAAAGATAGGACCCTTATTTTGGCCCACCCTATATATATCTGAAACGACTATGCACAATTCTGTTTGTTGATTTTTTTTTGGGAACGCAAGTTGATCATGTAATTGTGCTTACATAAATCTATGCTATATATACATACACACATTATATATATATATATATAATTTAAATTTTATAAAGCCACCTTGTGCTTTGCTGTCTGGTATTCAATCACTGGACCAGCACGGGAAAGGAAAAGAATTAAGTTCTATGTAATATCAAGTGTCAAACACACAATCAGCTAATCGACTGTATTCCAGGGCAAACTGGAATTTTGCATTAAGCTTAGAACAACAGCTGTTTTATAATTCTCTTAAAGGGCCTCATCCTTGGAAAGGGGGCTATAGACAATATTTTAAATAAATATTTTTTTAATTATTACCTACAGACACCAGTGTTTCATGCTTATGAAATCTTCAGTGTAGAAGGTGTAATTCCTGCTCGCCCAATCATTCGAACCCATATATATATATATATATATATATATATATATATATATAATAAATAAGTATAATCTACCTCTTATTATCTGGATACAACATTCTTTTATTTTTTATCCTTTTTCTCAACAAACAGAAACTTTTTTTTAACTTTCTTTTGGATTACCCTGCAGCCAAATGATATTTGTAAATAATTATTTTTAAAAAAATCCTCAGATAAAACTGAAGGAAAGCTGATAACCTGACATGTTAACAACCTCACGTTATCTGAAGCATTTGTCCATTTCAAAACTTCCCTTTGCATAAAAGGATGTTATTTTTTTATTATTAAATAAAACAAAATTTGTGAGTGATAACAGACATGATTAGTCTATTATACACTAATGAGCAAATCTGTCTTTTTCATTTATTCGCATGTTTAAGACTGTTATCCTCATCTTGGTTGTTATGTTCGCATTGTACTCTCTGACTTGAAACTGCAGTTGGACACAAAAATAATTATTTTTCCTTCGTTGTCATCAGTATTATTATTAGTATGTGTGTATATACTAAAAAAGTGAGGTCACCTATTGGACTCTGATTAGATTGGTTGAATCAAGAAAAATTGAGTTTACAAAACCAGTTAAATTTAAAAGAAAATAATCTGTATTTGGATTATTTGGACTATTGTTCTCACAACGTTTCGGCCGATGTAACCTCCGACTTTCTTATGGTGTATCTTGTCGAACTCTGGAATCTGTATGGAATTTCAGACGTTAGAACCTTTTATTTAATCTACAAGGGTAGCTTGCTTTCAGCTATGACCGGGTAGAAGTCTTAAGTAATGTGTAATTGTATTCTGCGAGGACCCGTGGCATAATGGATAAAGTGCTAAATAATAATCAGTCCTAAGTGACAGTCTTCTGAAGGTTGAAGGTTCAATCCTCAGTGCAGGCGATACTAAGAATACAATTATGGCTGCCATAGAACAAAATTAACGCTTAAACATTTAATGACTTAAAAAAAAAAATAGATAATAATATATCTCTGAAATCTATTTGTTTGCATTTTAGCAATGAAATATTTTCAAATGAAAAACAGGAAATACGAAATGAAATCACATCATTTGGTAGGAAATGTATTTGATTCATTCAATTTGAGTTATGTAGGGGGGGAGGGTGCAGATATATTTTCAAAGAAGAGGTTGATGAAAGGAGTATTTCAACTTTGCAACATTTATGAATGTTTGAGTTTAAACAGGGTCCTTTGGGCTTGAATCAGGGTGAATTATGGTTCCAGTAGGCCATTCTCCCAGGTATTACCTTCTTCAAAAAGTGTCCCTACTGAAGAATGCCGACTGGTACAATCACGGCAATGTTGCACCCATCCAATCCAAAGGCCCCCTTATTTGAGGAGATGTATTCCCCACTATAAACTGACATCATGTCTAATCTTTCTGCAGTGGGGAGCAGATAAATATACTTAAATAGACTGGCCCCCTAAAAAAGTAAAGAAAACTACTTGTATGTTAAAAGTCAGGGATCAGTTTGATGTTGTATTTATATTGTAAACAGGTACCTCCATCCGATATAATAGAAAATTAAGGCATAAAAAGTAGCGAGTAAAAATGAGGGGGGTATAAACCGGTATTCAGAATAATTGTTCCTTCGTATTTATATTTGACAAAAACTCTTTACAATATTTACCATTTCTCATTTTCACTAGTAAACAACAATAATGAAATGCTGTATCAAAATGCAAATATATAATATCCACAATCAAATATTCATTTCCAAAATATTAAATAATGTTTATTTACTATGGACGAAACCATGTTGATTACAATCATCCCTTATTAAATGTAATACTGTTTTGAATATTTTCTTTTACAAAACCTTAGATAAAATACATTTATTATACAACTGAGTTAATCAACGTTTATTTCCCGGTGGCCTGTTTTCTATATATTTGAATCCCGCAATATACATGTTACAATATTCCTTGGTTTGAAAAAATCCATTTTAAATGTTCTAATTAACCTTAATTTGCAATTTACTCACAAAGTTCCCCATCTCTTCAGTTTCTGACTATTACTCTCATCCTCTCTCACTCTGTTGTTTGACACCCCCACTCTTATTTTATATTGTCTCTATTTGTGTTTATTTACAGTCAAAGGTAATAAAACTAACTCTAAAACAGAAGATTGGAATAGTCCATTATATCTGACCAACCGTATGGATTAAGACAATCACATTCTACTGCGAATATCCTAACGGTCATCTATGAATGTATATACCATACACTGGATAAGGCAGATGAAGCTACGGCAGTAGCGCTTAATATATCCAAGACCTTTGACGAGGTCTGACATGAAGGTCTTCTCAGGAAAATTAATTTGTACGGTATTACTGGACGAATATTTAATATAATCAGATCTTTCTTAGCTAAAAGAAAGATCCAGGTCATCTTAGATGGCTGGACATCTAAACATCACATTAATGCAGGTGTCCCCCCAGGGATCGATCCTTGTACCTTTTATTATTCCTGATTTTCATAAACTACTTCCCTGATGCAATCGCGATTGAGATGGGTATATTTGCTGATGACATCACACTCTATTCTCGACATGTACGGAAATCGAACACACATATATCCAGGGCAATGGTTGATTCCTTAGAAAATTACCTCTAGTCTGTAATGGAATGGTGCCAAAAATGAATAGTTTCATTTAATGCTACCAAGACAAAGCTCCTTTTTTTCTAACAATTATAAGAAACCTTGCCATGGCTGATAGCACTCTTCCCCAGAGTCCAACATTCAAACTCCTCGGCCTAACGTTCACAGGTAACATGGATTGGAATAAATACATAGAAGATACTACCAAGTCTGCTGCAAACAAGGTGGGCTCCCTCTACTGGGCTAGAAAACTTCTCACACCTGCCAGTATCCTATATCTCTACAAAGTCACCATTTGCTCATGCATAGAGTATTGTTGCTGCATCTGGGCTGGTGCACCAATCATTTGTCTCTCCCTCTTGGACAGAATCCAAAAAAGAGTCTCTAACCTAATAGGTGCCACACTGTCTACCAAGCTCCAGCCTCTGTCCTATCACCGCAATGTGGCATCCCTGTACTTGTTTTAAAAGTACTTCAACAGAATGTGCTCAGATGAACTTCCTGCACTTGTGCCACCTCAACGTAAATACCGCTGACAAGAGATCCCCAGATGTCGGAAGGCTTTCTACGCTAATAGCTTCTTTCCTCAAACTGATTGCCTTTGGAATTCCCTACCTGCACCTGGTTTCCTCGACTGTACTAACATGCATAAATTTAAATGTAATGTGAACAAACATCTCGCTGCACAACTCGCCACTTAAAATGCTCCCTATAAATCTTTCCCCTAATTCACAGTAGTCCCATTACGTCTCTGTGGCAATGTTCTTTGTTTGGAGTGAAGTTAAAAAAACAAAAAAAAAACAATAGAGAATATCACCACAAATATTAATACTATTTAATGCATAGCTGGAGAGAAAGAGAGGGAGGGGGATATAGTGAACAGAAAGACTGATTTTCGATTTTGCTTGATTATTTTTTTAAATTTAATTGGCTTTACAAACTTTTATCTGATTCAAACAATCTAATCCAAATTCAACGGATCTCATTTTTTCTAGTTACTTTTTAAATATATTAAACATTTCTTATGTAATGGTATTACAGTTGGTGCTTTCCAAATATATGGATTATTTTCATGTTCTATACATCTCTTAAATAATTGAATTGCCTTTTATATTTGATAAGTATTTCTATAATTTTGGATGTATTTCATCAGCTTTCACACTTTTACTAACAATTAACTTAGATTATAATAGTGTTATGGTTTTAGGTGTTATTTTTAGTTCATCTATGATTTTATACTCTGCTGGGTAGAGTACAACCTTCCTGTAATGGACCAAACTCTTTCAAAGAATGAAGATTGAAATTGCAAATCATTCGAGTTTCACTTAGTAAGTTAATTATAAATGTAAAAATGTCCAATCTAAATTTTTTGTATTTAATCAATGTTAATTATCTTCGCTTTATTTTAATCTTTTATGTTATAAATAATCATTAACTTTTGCAATCTCATTAATTTGAACTCTGAATTGGAAACATTTGATTATATTGAAATTATCGATTGTAATGTAAGAGTTGGGTAAATTGTGGGGAGTTGCTTAATCTCCATATTAATATAATTATGCAACAAATGTGTGTGTGTCTGCGTGTATTTTCCTTGTGACTATGACTTTGATAATTACACGTTGAATTTTATTTACTATTAATTGAATATTTATTTATCTCAAAGATGAAAAAACAATATTTAAAAAATCCTGAGCGAAACAAACTGAAAGAAAAATGACAGTAAATTTACTTAGTCCGCCCTAGACGATACTTAATATGAAACATTTTTAAATAATCCCCATAAAATAAAAGTCAGCAAGGAGATAACTTATTTTAAATTTAAGAATATAACAGAAGTTGTGTACCTTAAGTTTAAAAATGTGAAAACAAATAAAAATTTAAAACTAAAATTACTTCATTGCGTCCCAGTCAACGTTGGGTAGATATATATATAAAAAAAAATCTTTTTAGATTTTATTCAATAAAAAGAAAAAATACATTAAATTCACAGAGTCTGAAAAACATACCCATCTTTTTTAGTATCTATAAATTATTACTGATGGAATATTTCATGGGTCAGAACTGGAGCCAGATCATTTCAAATTTCAGGAGTTGAGCGTTTGGAGTCCTGTTTTATTAGCTTCCATTTCTAGAGTCGAGGTCATAGTTTTAAACCTCAGAAGGAATGGAAAAATAAATTCGTTCAGATCAGTTCAGTGTGACATTGGTAGCGGCAATAGTATTGATATATAATGATAAAGAAATTTACTAGAAAAACATGTATATTTATTAGATCTTACGCGTGATTAAGTCATTATTATTGTTTGTAAGATTTTGCAAGTCACGGAATTAATATCTACATACATCCTTATTAATATATATATATACAGTGGCCTGCGGGTAAGATCTTCGACTACGAATCAATGGTGATTTGTGTTCGGGGTTCGCGCCCACCGACCGTTGGGAATTAGTTCCTAGACTGAAGATTGCGTTAGCATGAAACATTGATGTCTCTAGGTATTTAAATATTTAATATTTATTTATAAAAATATTATTGTATATATATATATATATATATATATATATATATATATATTGTTCCAGCAGGTTAAGAAAAGTGTATATTGAAAGAATGGTCCGAGATTTTCTGCCCAGCCCATAACACCATATAAGATTTTTTTTTATTCAAACACTCCTGCTCCAAGCTCTGAACTCCTTATTGATATTTCTGTTTTTAAATTTATATAATTTTCAAGTTATACATAAAGTAAAATATCGCTATTTCTTTTTATGAATTTAAAGTGCCAATGTTGTAACCACTTTGATCAAAATGATAAATACTTATCCAAGTACCTTGAGAAATGTACTTTCAGAATATATATAGTTATGGGGGTCTATCTCTAAAATCCTAAATGTTTGTTCAGAAATACAACTTTATTATATATATATATATATATATATGGATTGGGGTTGAAAAATACTTGTAATCCAGGGTTTTGAATCGTGTGACCGGTAGTGAATAGTCGTACTTCTATGCTGAGTCTTTATTGAAAAAAAACGAAACGTATACGTCCATAGATAAATAAACAATAACAAATATATATATGTATATATATATATATATATATATAATTAATTATAAATATTTGTTTTTTATCTACATATGTATAAGTTTCATCCCTATGGGAATCGTCAGTGGAGAGAAGAATTATTCACACCGGTTACCGGACTCGAACCCCGGAACACGAGTTATATTTTAAACTCAAATTCCAACGTCTTTGCCCCCATGGCCATTGTCAACAACTCAGTAAATCAGTGAGAGATTAATCTTATATCCTATAAATTAATCCTATAATATATATGTGTATATATATATATATATATATATATATATATAATATAAATGAGGAGAAGTTTACTATCAGTGTTTCAGCAAACTTAGATCGTTCTGGGTATGATAATGAAATGTATCTGTTAATGAGGCCCCAATCTGGGAGTTTGGGGGAGTGTGGGGTCTCTCACTTAGTTGCCACTACTCCCAGAATGGTACTACCTGTCAGGGTTCTATCTATTGCTTAAATATAATTTCTCATGGGTTTGATACTAAACTGCATTCAGTAGTAAAGCCCCAAATGTGGGGCTTTGAGGAGTGTGGAACCCTAACCCCATAGTCACCATTTATGGGTTAAATAAAATCTCTCATTTACAGATTATTTTTAAACGTAATTTTCTTTTCTTATTGTGATCTTTAAAAAATTTATATATATTTGTATGAATCGGCAAGTTACGATTCTTTTCAGAATCAGGTACTCACAGGAGGGACCACGTGACTTAACATCCCCAGTGGAAAGTGTACAATAGCTTCGACAGAACTTGAACAGTGTGTCGAGCCGTGAATCCCAGCCATTTAACTCCTGCCGTTTCCCAACATTCTTATCCTGAAAGTTATTGTTAAAAATGACTGTAGCTATTGAGATGTTAAGGGGATGGCAGACTTTCTTCTACAAGACAGTAGCTCTGCTTTTTATCTGTCCATGTGTATTTCGGTGTCATGGTGATGACGTATTTGCAATCAGTGGAAGAGCCTAAATAACAGATCAGCATTCATTTGTCTTGGCCATTTTTAATTCGACTCGACTTTCTTATGACAATAAGAATCATTACGAGAATGGAGATTTCATATTTCTATGTTTGATTATTTTGCATCTTTCAGGATCACATTTCAGTATCACGTTTCAACTTTAGATTGAACTAGCAAATATATTCTCCCTCCGGTCGTATGTTTTTTTCTAGCATGGAAGGATGATATCATGGTGAATGAACAGATACTACACTGATCCCCCAAAGGAGGAGGTAATGACTGAGAGAATGATATCATGACAACAAAAAAGATAGCCCCCCCCCCCCCCCCCGAATAAAGATAATTATGGAAGGATGGTATCATGAGAAACGAACATATACTATATTGCCCTCCAAAAATAGGAGGTAATACCTGTGAGGATCACCCCATAAATGAAGAAGTTAATCCCTGGGAAGATGGGCTCATGACAACAGAACAGATACTACGTTACCCCCCCCCCCCCCAAAAAAAAAGGATGTAATACCTGGGAGGATTACCTCCACTTCCTAAAAAAAAGAGGTAATTCCTGGGAGGATGGTCTTATAACAGCAGAATCAATACTACACTACTCACCCCCATTAAAAGATAATAATAGATTAAATCTTTTTTTTCTTTCATTCATTTATAAATGCCTGGCCATAAACATTATTTTTATGGTTTCTTGGCCTTTTGACTAATATCAAAGTGTAGTATCTGTTCTTGGCATCCCAGTAACATCGGACGTTTTACTATCGACAAAAATATTGTGTATATATAATAAAATATGACAATGCAAAATTACAACTGTATATTACAGAATATTAATTTATTAGAAGCTGTTTATAAAATAAATATGCAAATTAAGAACACCTTTAGCTGTTTGTGAGTATTTGCAGTTTACTATATATACGGTGTTTAAAAATAGCATGTTGTATAATAGAATTAAATAAGCATAACCTGTTTTGATGTTAAGATAGATGGAAAAAAACTTTCACGCTTATTCATTTAGAAGTTTATATAGAATAACTAGAAAAATACTCGTCCCAGGATGGGTAACATTAAATCCCCCAAAAGAATCGTTTTGCACCACTTTTATGTCTCCTTATGAAGATTAAAATCAAGATATAATGATACTACACCTTTGTTTAGAATCCTTATTCTAATTTTGACCAAAATCCATTACATCATTTTGATTCTCGGAAATGTCTTATATTTAAGGCTAAAGAGGTCTTAAGAAGAAGTAATAATTCAGAGAATCTCGCTTAATTGGTGTCTAATGACAATGGATCAAATTTAATGCAAATCTGAAACATTTGAATTTTCAAATGGAAGGTTGTGCGCTTGACAACACTGGAAAGCAACTTAATGTAGTCATCTAAATTGAGTGAGTCCTTTTCAAAGATGCGGGCCAGCATGACGTGGACATATACACTGGAAATACATCTGAAGACCATTACAGTTTGAAGGAACTTGGTCTTCATGATGCGTAGGACTTTGTGCAGACTGTAGGCTAGCCACCTCCTTGTTCTGCGCGTTGAGCAACAGGTCTTGAGAAGAAGCAGAGTATCCCCAGCATGACTAGGTGTTTGCCCTTGTTGGAGTTTCTTAGCTTTTGTAAAATGGTTCCCTTGAGCTTTGGCGGGGAGTAGTTGGCGCTTGTAACTCTTGTATGATGAGTCACAAAGATCCTTGTTAAGTGCTTTCTTCATTCTGCCACTCTGACACTATCTCTCTTGCCAAGGTCCGCATAGCATTGTGTTTCTTTGCGCGCCTCTCTCTGTTTGCGCGTCTCTCTCCCCTCTCTGTTTGCGCGTCTC
>OY744544.1:45636483-45646483 GCA_963556195.1 Sepiola atlantica
ATGAAAACACAAAAAGCGAGTAAAAGAAAAAGTACCAACTTAAGACGATAATTGAAACGGAAGTGAGTGTAAAACGATGGAGAAATGGTAGGTAAAGGTGAAATATTCAAGTTTAAGGGTTAGGGTTAGGGTAAATAATAAAAGGGAGGTTAGGGTTAGGGTTAGGGTAAATAGTAAAAGGGAGGTTAGGGTTAGGATAAATAATAAAAGGGCGGTAAAAATAAGACAAAAATTGAATAAAGAATTAACATGAGAAATGCGGAAAAACGAAGGTTTTAGTGTTGAAAAAGAACGGTAAAAAAAGAGAAGATGAAAAAAGTAAAGTAATTTAAAAAAGAAAAGAAGCAAAATAATAATTTGAAAGTGAATACCAGAAAACAGACACAAATAAATAAAAACGTAGAAGATAAAACAAAAGAAAGTTATTACAAAAAAAAAAGAAAATTCAGAAAATGGAAAATACGCTTCTGAGGATCAGGCCTACCGTGAAACTGCGGTAAAGACAGAAGAAGAAAAGAGGATGGTAAATAAAATGAGGGAAACAGGCAGTAACCGAAAAAGAGAAACGAAAAACGAAAATATCTGGTGTGGAGTGAGCCCAATTTACACTGAAGCCTGGATGATAGTGGACATTACCCGTTTTGTGGAAATGGAGATGACAAAAGAGACAGTGAGTCATCCTTAGTCATTTCAGAGAGGAACATTCCTTTGTCTTGTGTTGGAATGTTTCCGACAAGTTTTCTTATTTGTAAAACATGGAAGATCAAAACATTAATGGAATGTGAAAGGCGACACAAGATTGCCAACATTAGAATTGGTCGGATTTTAAAAGTGAAGAGCGGCAAAATTGAATTTCGCAATTCAAACTTGGAAAATCTTTTCAAAACATACCATTGTCATAGAAATACATTTTCAATTAAATAAAATAGTTAGCACTTGTTCCACTCACAGAAGAGCTGTGATACAGCGAAACAGTCTGTCTGTGGATGACTAAAAAATGCACCCCCCCCTTCTTGCGTTGAGCTCTCTGGTAAGTGAAATCGTCAACTGCCATAAGCTTTAAATGCATTGCTCTTTGTGTAAACAAATGGAGCTCTCAGACAATTGACAATGTTTACATTGAGATTTCGCAAGTGCCGAATAATAGTTAAGGGGGTAGGAGCGCTGACTGTTGTCTAGACGGTGGAGTTTCGATCCCGGCTGGAGACACTTACTGATCTAGCTACACAAAAGAGTTGTGATACAGCGAATATATATATATATATATATATATATATATATATATATATATATATATATATATATATAAAGTTATGAAAATATATTTATGCCAAGTAAGCTACACAGGCTGATTCCTTACGGGGATCAAACGCAGACGCCTCTGTGTAGCTCTGAAAATCTATACATAATAATCAAGTAATCGTAAATTAAAAAAATATGGCAAGATTCGAACCCACAACCACATTGTCTGTAGTCTGAAATATTACCGGTGGGCTATGACGCTTTGCCTGAAATATGTATCATTTTTTACAGGTTAAATATTAAATAAATAAAAATACGCCCCGTTATGAGGTGCCATAATGTAGACACTAGTCTGTACCTACCCAGCGTTGGCTGAGAGTTTTTAGACTTTCATTTTTGTTTTGCTCACCCCTCCTCCCTCTATTTGTCTTTTCTCTGAATTTCTTGCAAGAAAATATTTACATTTTTGGAAAGATGATTCAATAAAAGAGTGTGTGTTCTTCAAAAACCAGTTTTAGATCCAATGAAATCGATCGGATGTCTGTAAATCCTATAAATACTTTCAAGTTTGTTTTTCAACTTTATAAATAACTAGCAGGCACGTTGCCCGGCGCTGCCTGAGAGTAACATAAAAGAATGAATTAAATAATCGACAGAACGCAAATAGGGCACACCTGGAACAAAAATAGAAATTACCCCAGTTTCCTAAAGATGTCTACTATATTTGTGTGTTCGAGTTTTAATTTCTGCGTTTGTATTACCCTAACCGTAAACTAAGCATAACATATCCTCTCTCTCTCTCTCTCTCTCTCTCTCTCTCTCTCTCTCTCTCTCTCTCTCTCTATCTATCTATCTATCTATCTATTAGTTTAACCAAAGTCGGGTATTTCACGGTACCGGTTCAAATTCTGTAGAACCACTCGTTGTTTTGTTTTGATCTGTTTTGGTTTTTCTGGTTCAGAAAATGTAGAAGCATTGTTTTTCTTGAGTTTTGTTTGATAAGCACACATTTTGGGCCACTTTATTTTGGAGAAAACGTAAATGAAAATGTATTTTTGCCTAATCTGAAAGAAATTTTATTTTAAGTTATTGTCCTGTACGCTTCATCTATTCTGTCCATCTAGACCAGGGGCGTGCAACCTCCGGCCCGCGGGCCACATCCGGCCCACAAAGGTTTAGCTTTCGGCCCACCACCCTGTTATGCTTTATTATTGCAATCCGGCCCACGGACCTCCCAGTAAAACTCATATCATTTTGTGACATAGACGTAAAAGTAAGTTTCAATTAAGATTTACAGTGGGATAAAAATGTATAAATATCAGCGAGCGATGATGCATGTATATTTCATTTTTCTTTAACTATTAATTTCAAATCCTTGGACTGAGATAAAAATAGAAAAAGAGAAAGAGAGAGGCAAAGAGGAAACGAGAGACGAGGAAATGGCATGAATCAGAGAACATTATTTTTTATGATTCCAAAATGACTCTTCGTCGGCGCCTTTTATAACATCACACACAGAAGTCTCTTGAGAAAAAATATCAGATTTGTAGAGTGTTCAATGCAATTTTTGTACAATTTATTCATGTAAACAAAATATAGTAATTCTGAGATTTCTTTTTTTACTCCGGCCCGCGATCTCCTTCCAAAAGTCTCATCTGAAAAGGTTGCTCGTCTCTGATCTAGACTCAAAAAAACAACAACTGCTCAACACAAATCTCATTTGTTTTGTTTTTTACACATTGTCGTCCTCCTTGTACGTACACAGTGTTAAGGAAGGATTATTAGAAATAGGAACATGTCTTTACGAGACTTTTCTCTTTAAAAAGGTAAAATTATGTGAAAAACATTGAAACAGTAATATCTTATGATATACTACGATCGATCAGGGGTGTAAAAAGGAAAAAAATACTTATCTGTTGAATGGGTAATAAATCGTTCGTTTATCGGAGTATTATTTTGGTGTAAATAATTTATGTACTGTTTCAGTGTCCTAAATGTGAAACGAAATTGTGTGTTTTAGTGATGGATTTGCGTGTAATATGTATTGTGTATTGAATGTTATTAATGAAACGATTTATTTATTGGACAAAGTTTTTTAAGGGATGGCTGTAAATGACTCACTCTGAGCAATGCACGACGTGGTCGGGATGAAATGTGTCCTATGCCTATGTAAGGTGATCGCTGATTGACTGTGTTATACATTCTGAAGCGGTGAAGGTGGTTCATATTTCCTCATGAAATAAGCGCAAAACGGTGTTTGAGGAGTGTAAGAGTTAATAATTCATAGAGAGAAATTAGTGTGCTACCCTCTATCTGGAGCATGCAGGTAGGAGAGTTAGTCGTATGGGATAAATAATAGGAATTAATGTTATATGTTAAAAGTATGTGTAAGTTGCTGGAAACACGGTCGATGAAAGAGTGTATAGGTAGTGTTTATTTTCGATGTGTTTGATGCATTAGTTTTCTTGACTGCTCTAACTGATTTAGAAGGAGAAACACCAATTCTATTTTATATATATAGATAAGAAGCTAAGAGCCAGAGATACAGTGCAACTGGTATGTTTTTATTAAATTATTTTTGCAAATAGAGTTTTGAAACTTAAATTTATTTATTATAAAAAAAAAGACTTATAGTCCCAAGTCTTTCAGTGGAAAATCACTCATGTAAGTCAATTTATTTTTTACAGTTATTATATTAGTTTGCTTCTAACACTATTTTAAGGGATCATCAGTTGTTTACCATGAAAAACTGTTTCGGGAATTTAATATATTTAATATATTTATATATATATATATATATACTCTCATTGTTCTTTCTATTATAGACTGTTCATTTTTTCCTCTTTACACTGTTTTTCTCTTCCTTCCTTCGTCTGCTGGCTACTTTTTGACACTCACTCATATTTCTATGTTTTTCTATCAAAAGCATTTATGGACACCTGTCCTCATATCACTTATTTAAATCTGTATTTTATATTCTATGTTGATAACCCCATTGTTGGGAGGTGACAGTGGTGAAGCGTTGACGAAGCAGACTGATATCCTGGATGTTCCAAGTTCGAATCTATTCGATTCCATAGCATCACTTTCACTTGTTGATGTTTGCAACGTTCACATGGTCCCTCCTGTGAGTACCTGAAAGAATTGGGGAATCCAATGTCGACAACAGAATCAAGCCGGTCAAACATGTCGTACTTCCGTGCTGATTCATACACATTTACACATTTACTCCATTGTTATCATTGCTAGTTTAGGTGACGGTGGTTAAATGGATATCGACACAGACTGAAGACCTGGGTGTTCCAAGTTCGAATCCAGTCGGTTCCACATTACTACTTTCACTTAGGGATGTTGGCAACCTTCTCGTGGTCCAAAAAGATTTCTAACCAGAAAAACATCGGGGAATGCCAACACCAGAGTCATCTGATTCACACGAAAGAAGAAGATTGCTAGTTTAGAATTATCAGACTCAACGGTGGAGGATAATTATAGAGTTAGGGTTAGGATGATAATTATAGGGTTAGGGGTAGGAGGATAATTATAGGGTTAGGATGATAATTATAGGGTTAGGGGTAGGAGGATAATTATAGGGTTAGGAGGATAATTATAGGGTTAGGAGGATAATTATAGGGTTATGGTTAGGAGGATAATTATAGGGTTAGGAAGATAATTATATAGGCTACTTTCGTCATAAAAGTCTGACTTTTTACAACAAAAAAATGCTTATATGGATTATTATTAAACTGGACTAATATTCAGGAGAATTGAAGAACAATGCTTATTGGACTGAGAGATGGAGAACAATTATAAGTTATTAGATATATTGTTGGTCAGAAATTTTTTACAATTTTTGTCTTGAAAAAAGTTTTTAAAAATCACTTAATTAAAAAAAAACTGTTAATTGTGTTTTCTTTTAAAAATACTTGTTAATGTTGCATTTCTTACAGAAACGAATCGAAACGTTTTTTGTTTTTTTAAATTGTTTTAAATCTGAAAAATACCAATTAAAATAATTATTTAAATGCTTAAATATATTCTGAGATATTCTTTGTTTAATTTTCTTGTTTTTTTATGAAACGAAGAAAATCTATTTAAAAACATGAATTTGTTTCTTTATGTTGTAATATATTTCAGTTATTTTATGGACCTAACCGATAATTTCCCATAGATGGAATCGAACAGAAATTTCAATAGTGTCTTTAGATTCTGTGAAAAATTTATTTAACTTTATTGAAACTTATTTAAATGTTCGAACTGTTAACATATCGATTTCTATATCACACAAACAAACATTGATTTTTATTTATAAAGATTTCTATTCGTAACTACAGAAGTTTTATTTTCATAAACCAATGTCTGCTTGCCAGAATGATAGCCTATATTAATGGACCAATTTTAGAAGTTTGCACAGTCGTCCATTTTGGGTTCGCAATCGACTTCTGTTGTTTGGACAATTGAATTCTTCCTTTGTAATCAGGAAGTTCTTAATTTAATCAATCTGACGATTTGGTCAAAACATTTTGTGAATAACATCCGTGATGCAAAGGAGAAATTAAATTGTTCTCACAAAATAGAAAATAAGTTTAGTCCTCGATCTTTTGCGTATTTTTATAAGTATCACAACAATTCCGAACAAAAATATAATTCAATAACAAATTTAATCGATCTACATTGTAAATTTGGAAGAATTGGTTTTGTATGCCATTGTTGGAATGAGATATCAAATCTGAAAATGCAATAAAAGACATACATTTTGATTGGAAGAAAATGACTTTTATTATATTTGGTTGGAAAAATCATTTAACAAAAAACAAAAATGACAATTGAAAAGATGGAACAAAGCCTAAGAAACTTTAGATAAAAAGGAAGGTCGAAAAATGTGAGAAAAAAAATGGCCAAAAAATTTTAATAAAATAGAAAAAAAATGTCTCAAAGGAAAAAAAAAAAGGGAAGGACAAATTTTCTGATTTTTATGGAATAAACGGACTATTGTTGAGTCAAACTAAAATAAAGAGAATATGATTATAGTAGTAGTAGTAGTCATAGTAGTAGTAATAGTAATGTTTTGATGATAGTAGTTGTAGCAGTATTGTTGGTGGTGGTGGGAATAGTAATAATGGTGTTGGTAGAACATGGGAGTAATGGTTTGCAGTAGTAGTAGTGAGAGTAATGATGGTGTGGGAGTAGTAATGATGATGGAGTGTGTGAGGGGGGGGGTAGTATGCCTACTATTAATTGTGTGGATATTAGTAGTAGTAATATTAATGGTAGTAGTAATAGTACTAGTTGTTGGTGTGGTGATTAATGGCAGTGATGTTGCTGGGAGTTTTAGTAATAGCAGCGGTAGGAGTAATAGTAGACGTGTTGGTGATGGGAGTAGTAGTAATGATATTATATTAACGGTGGTAGTAGTAATGTTGGTCGTGTATGTAGTAGTAGTAATGATATTATATTAACGGTGGTAGTAGTAATGTCGATCGTGTTTGTAGTAGTAGTAATGATATTATATTAACGGTGGTAGTAGTAATGTCGATCGTGTTTGTAGTAGTAGTAATGATATTATATTAACGGTGGTAGTAGTAATGTCGATCGTGTTTGTAGTAGTAGTAATGATATTATATTAACGGTGGTAGTAGTAATGTGGATCGTGTTTGTAGTAGTAGTAATGATATTATATTAACGGTGGTAGTAGTAATGTCGATCGTGTTTGTAATAGTAGTAATGATATTATATTAACGGTTGTAGTAGTAATGTCGATCGTGTTTGTAGTAGTAGTAATGATATTATATTAACGGTTGTAGTAGTAATGTCGATCGTGTTTGTAGTAGTAGTAATGATATTATATTAACGGTGGTAGTAGTAATGTCGATCGTGTTTGTAGTAGTAGTAATGATATTATATTAACGGTGGTAGTAGTAATGTCGATCGTGTTTGTAGTAGTAGTAATGATATTATATTAACGGTGGTAGTAGTAATGTGGATCGTGTTTGTAGTAGTAGTAATGATATTATATTAACGGTGGTAGTAGTAATGTCGATCGTGTTTGTAATAGTAGTAATGATATTATATTAACGGTGGTAGTAGTAATGTTGATCGTGTTTGTAGTAGTAGTAATGATATTATATAAACGGTGGTAGTAGTAATGTCGATCGTGTTTGTAGTAGTAGATTACTACTACTACAAACACGATCGACATTACTACTACAACCGTTAATATAATATCATTACTACTACTACAAACACGATCAACATTCTAGTAGTAGTAGTAGCAGTAGTTTGCTTCTTGATAGTAACTATTGCTTCACAAATGATGTGTAACATCCAACGAAATTAGCGAGAACAACAGCATTTATGAAAATTGAATTACATATGAAATGTTTAGGTTAAAATGGATTGAACTCCTCAAAAGGGTTCAAATATGAATTGCACAACACAAGAATCTGTTGTCAGTATTGCATACATATTTTCATAGAAAGAGATGCTGTTACTTTGATAGCCTTAACTATTATGACAATACACATGTGTACAGATTGACTAATCACTGTGCGAAGCACAAAAAATTATAGTTCCAGAAATTCGATAGATTTCTTTTATATGAAGTGAAAATTTCATCGGAGAAAAAAATGATCGACACAAATGAAGGAGACTCGTCACATGAATCCATGTGAAAAAGAAACTGGACATTTCATGCCAAAAAAGAATCACTCAAAAGCAACAAACCCCAAAATTTAACAGTCGCTAAAGCTCCAATTGAAATGTCTATTGTATAAGTATACATTAGGCTTGTTTCGTTTCATCCTGTTAAGACTCAGTTTGTGTCTTTCAATCGTAGGCGTGTCCTTTTTCTTCCTGAGATTTTTAGAGATGGCTCTGTTCTTGAAAAGAAATCGACTCTGAAACTTTTTGGTCTTTCTTTCTCATCAAATCTTTCTTGGGGTTCATACATTAATTCCATTGCTCTTTCTTCTTCTCATAAAGTCGATTCTGTCTATCGCTCAGAATACTTTCTCATACCTGAGGCTATCTCTATCTCTACAGATCTACTATCATATTTGTAATTTGGTTGACCCTCACCAGACGTAATGTTACTAGTCTCAGTCTTTTCTATAAATACTATTATAGCGTGTGTTCTTCAGAATTGTCTGATCTATTCCCTGCTTCCTTTGTTCCAGCTCATTTGACTCGTTGGTCTAGTGGTCTTCACCAATTCGATATTTTGATATCTCAATATAATACAACTTCATATCCCAGTAGCTTCTTTCCAAGAACTGCAGTCTTGTGAAACTCTCTTCCTGCTGACTGTTTTCCCCCTACCTTGATCTTTTTAAGACTAAGGTTAATAGGCACTTCCTGTTTTTGTGATACTCATGTTTCATTCTTTTTAGCTCCTTACATCAAGTGGCTTCATGCCTTGTCTGGAGCGATTTCCATAAAAGAAAAAGTAGAGAAAAAGAACAGAACACAATCCTAACCCAAATTCATTCACTTTCAGCAGAAATTCATAATTCCAGAATATTCGATTGTTTCTATAAAAAGCGAAAATTTAAACAGAGAAAAAACGATCGCCACAATCAACGACTCTGCAAATTTCACCCTCTATGACCAGTAAATGGAGACAAACAATTGCTTTAGTTTATTCGACACAGAATATATGAGAGAGACTTACTCACTGCAACCACGAAGACAATTTCCACACAGAAAATGAAGTAAATCTTAATACTTCCTCTGAGAATATTCAGTTTTCATACAAACTTTATACAATTCAAATCTCGTCCTTACGCAGCACTGCTTCCACACATGCTAACCCTAACTTCTCTTGATAAATCTCATTGTCTTTCGAATTAAATGATTTACTTGTTTACTATGTTGATCACATTGCTTTTATTTGAACTCGATATATTTTTTATTGCCGCGACTGTTGAAACATTACAAGGTCTTCGACACTACATGAAAGGTATTATAAGACGAGGGGGGGGGGGGTCTTAGCACAGAGGCAGGCCAACTCTTTTAGTCTCAGTGGTCAGAACAGTCTATGCATGGTGGCTTAACTGGTGAAGTTCCTCACATTAACTACCTATGGGGCCTTAGATGTGAGTTCACTAGTGTCATTTGGAAGTTTTACTTATTTTAAACTGATTGCACAAAACTTGAGTGTAGCCTACATTATTACTTCACACGGAGCTGTGTAGGTAAGAGAGATAGATTCGTACTTTTCCCACAAGGTGTAAAACAAATACAACAAACTTCGATATTACTAACTGCAAACATTTATTTGTATAATACATTTCATATTGCCAACAATAATACAACTCATCAGTCAGTATTTCTGATGCTTATAGGATTAATAAAAGCAATGTCTAAAAACTTGGAGCCACTAACAAAATCGTTATTTTTGTACACGCAACTTGTATAGAGAGAGTGCGCTATAAAAACTGGTATGCAGAGAAAGAGGTTAGAGGGAGCAAATGGAGGTGAATGTCACGAGACTCTCAAAAATGGAGTCAACTATCATTAAAGATAATTGTAGAAGAAGTCAGTTGATGGTAAAGCAGACACAGTCAAATATGTAGAAGCAGGAGAATGGATCCCGTGAGGATGTGGAAAAAGTAGGGTGTCTGCTTTTTATATATAACATTTAGAAGTTCAGGTGGTCCAGCCATGTGACATTTGTAGGTAGAGCTTGGCTATGGCGTGGGTAAACAGGGGAATTTTACCCTAACCCGGCCAACGTAACATTTTACTTATTCCAAGATAACAC
>OY744544.1:45648983-45728983 GCA_963556195.1 Sepiola atlantica
CATGCAACGCATGTCCTCAACCTTCACTAGCCTGGTTTCACTTCCATACATCATCACACGGTGTACACATGCTTGATAGACTCTTCTTTTGGTCGACAATGGTAACGCTCTGCTGCTTATTAATGACAGAACTTCTCTGAACTTACTCCATCCACTCCTAATTCTTGCAATCACACTAATACCTGCTCCACCCTGTGCTCCAAAGTTACAACACTTCTGAACAGTCTCGATAACTTCAACATTCAAATATACTTTTTCACATCTGAGTTCTCATCTGTCTCCATTATCTTGCACTTGTTGCACATAAACTGGTTATCCTCTCTCAACCTACCAGTAATTGCACTTCTTGTGTACGACTCCATTTCTACAAACTGAGCAGTTTAAAATAATAATAGTAAAAACAATCAAACGCATTTCATTGGTGTTTGAAATCCTTGAAAATACAAACTAAAAACAGTTTGAACTCTTGGGAAAAATGTCTTGCATAAAATGTGATATAGGTAGAACTGATTTGATATACGTTAGTGAAATTTCTATTATTTAATAATAAAATGTGATATATGAAACCACTGATTTGATATACGTTAGTGAAATTTCTATTATTTAATAATAAAATGTGATATAGGTAGAACTGATTTGATATACGTTAGTTAAATTTATATTATTTAATAATAAAATATGATATAGGTAAAACTGGGTTGATATACGTTAGTCTAATTTATATTATTTAATAATAAAATGTGATATAGGTAGAACTGATTTGATATACGTTAGTTAAATTTATATTATTTAATAATAAAATATGATATAGGTAAAACTGGGTTGATATACGTTAGTCTAATTTATATTATTTAATAATAAAATGTGATACAGGTAGAACTGATTTGATATACATTAGTGAAATTTCTTTTATTTTATAATAATATGTGATATAGGTAGAACCAATAATTGTAGGAACACTAGGAACACTCCTCAAAAACCAGGAGAAAAGACTGGGAGAAATTGGAATCAAAGGGGTCAGTGAGACCATACAAAGAACAGCAACGATTAAAACAGCTGCAAACTTAAGGAAACTCCTCGGGTGCGGAAACCAACCTGCATAAAATATGAATGGTAACCAGTCACATGGAAGTTACAACAGAAAGAAAACAAATCACAAGAAGAACACCACTGCATGAAACAAGGAACAGAAACTGCAAAAAACATCATAAGTTGCCCCTTTTCCCCCAAAAAAAGATGGTGCCAGCTTAGTCTGACATCACACAAAATAGTCATAGAGGGTCAAGCAGGATGAGAAGACTGAGGAGGGCAGCACTAACCAGACCTCCACTGGAAGAGTGCGGGGAGTGCTGCGACCTTGGGGAGGCTTATTGTCACTCAAATCACAGAGAAACCAATGGTCCTTACCAGTGAGAAATCAATGATAAGCGGCTGTTGCGATACTGCAAGGTTATTTGCGGTGGTTATCGAAAAGAGGTGAAGAGTACTGGAAATCTGGGGATGCTTGTTGTCACTCAGACTCCAGGAAACACCATCGGTTGTTGTCGGTGAGCAATCACTGACGATGACCTGTGTGAGAACTCCTAGTGAGTACAAATAATACACTTCAACTAGGAGTGAACCTTTTTGGGTTCACGGTAAGTAAATGTTATTTCAAAACTTTGTTTTGTTCCATTGTCTCATATATTTGTTTGTACGATAGAACGTATATGGAGGGACACCACCCAAGCGTCCACGAACTCTAAAAGTTGGTGGTATGCGAAGATTTTCAATTCTCTCATGATATTCATCATTCAACTGTCAATCCATCCATCTCATTAACCCTTATCCTCGTTTAGCTTTTGGCCTTGATAAGTGGTGACTCCCTAGTAAAAAAAAAAATCTGGTTTCAAATGGCTGTAGACTTTTACATAATACCATATCCATAAACGTTATTGCTTTTATATCTCACCATGATTTATTTCTCGCTCTGATCTTATTGGAATAATTCATCCATCTCGTTAACCCTCATCCTTAAGTGGCTTTTGGCTTTCGTAAGTGGTGAATCATTAGTAAATAACAATACAAACTTTGTATACTAAATTAGTTATTGATATGAACAAGCATAAACATCTGGGCTGGTGCACCAACCACTAGTCTTTCCTTCTTAGACAGGGTCGAAAAGAGTTTCTAACCTAAATAGTTCCCACACTGTCTACCAAGCTCCAGCGCCTGTCACATTCCCGCAATGTTGCATCCTTGTGCTTGTTTTACAAATACTTCAATGGAATGTATTCCGACAACTTGCTGCACTTGTGCCTTCACGGCATAAATACCCCGAAATCAGCAAAATCCCACCCCTTCACTGTTGAGGTACCCAGATGCCAGAAGGCTTTATACTCTAATAGTTTCTTTCTTGGAACTGCTAACCTTTGTAATTCCTTTCCTGCTCCCTGTTTCCCTGACTGTACAACCATGCAGAAATTTAAATGTAATGTGAACAAACATCTCACTGCACAACTCCCCACTTAGGATGCCCCTAATTCACAGTAGATCCTTATGTCTCAGCGGCAATGTGGCCCCTTTGTTTGCGGTGAATATAAGTAAAAAAAAATATTTCTGACGCACCTGATTATATTTTTTCTGTTTTTATATGCAAATATATAATATGAATATAAGTAAAAAAAAATATTTCTGATGCACCTGATTATATTTTTTCTGTTTTTATATGCAAATATATAATATGAATATAAGTAAAAAAAAATATTTCTGACGCACCTGATTATATTTTTTCTGTTTTTATATGCAAATATATAATATGAATATAAGTAAAAAAAAATATTTCTGACGCACCTGATTATATTTTTTCTGTTTTTATATGCAAATATATAATATGAATATAAGTAAAAAAAAATATTTCTGATGCACCTGATTATATTTTTTCTGTTTTTATATGCAAATATATAATATGAATATAAGTAAAAAAAAATATTTCTGATGCACCTGATTATATTTTTTCTGTTTTTATATGCAAATATATAATATGAATATAAGTAAAAAAAATATTTCTGACGCACCTGATTATATTTTTTCTGTTTTTATATGCAAATATATAATATGAATATAAGTAAAAAAAAACATTTCTGACGCACCTGATTATATTTTTTCTGTTTTTATATGCAAATATATAATATGAATATAAGAAAAAAAAATATTTCTGATGCACCTGATTATATTTTTTCTGTTTTTATATGCAAATATATAATATGAATATAAGTAAAAAAAATATTTCTGATGAACCTGATTATATTTTTTCTGTTTTTATATGCAAATATATAATATGAATATAAGTAAAAAAAAATATTTCTGATGCACCTGATTATATTTTTTCTGTTTTTATATGCAAATATATAATATGAATATAAGTAAAAAAAAATATTTCTGACGCACCTGATTATATTTTTTCTGTTTTTATATGCAAATATATAATATGAATATAAGTAAAAAAAAATATTTCTGACGCACCTGATTATATTTTTTCTGTTTTTATATGTAAATATATAATATGAATATAAGTAAAAAAAAATATTTCTGACGCACCTGATTATATTTTTTCTGTTTTTATATGCAAATATATAATATGAATATAAGTAAAAAAAAATATTTCTGACGCACCTGATTATATTTTTTCTGTTTTTATATGCAAATATATAATATGAATATAAGTAAAAAAAAAAATTTCTGATACACCTGATTATATTTTTTCTGTTTTTATATGCAAATATATAATATGAATATAAGTAAAAAAAAATATTTCTGACGCACCTGATTATATTTTTTGTTTTTATATGCAAATATATAATATGAATATAAGTAAAAAAAAATATTTCTGACGCACCTGACTATATTTTTTCTGTTTTCATATGCAAATATATAATATGAATATAAGTAAAAAAAAATATTTCTGACGCACCTGATTATATTTTTTCTGTTTTTATATGCAAATATATAATATGAATATAAGTAAAAAAAAATATTTCTGATGCACCTGATTATATTTTTTCTGTTTTTATATGCAAATATATAATATGAATATAAGTAAAAAAAAATATTTCTGACGCACCTGATTATATTTTTTCTGTTTTTATATGCAAATATATAATATGAATATAAGAAAAAAAAAAAATTTCTGATGCACCTGATTATATTTTTTCTGTTTTTATATGCAAATATATAATATGAATATAAGTAAAAAAAAATATTTCTGACGCACCTGATTATATTTTTTCTGTTTTTATATGCAAATATATAATATGAATATAAGTAAAAAAAAATATTTCTGACGCACCTGATTATATTTTTTCTGTTTTTATATGCAAATATATAATATGAATATAAGTAAAAAAAAAAATTTCTGATGCACCTGATTATATTTTTTCTGTTTTTATATGCAAATATATAATATGAATATAAGTAAAAAAAAATATTTCTGACGCACCTGATTATATTTTTTCTGTTTTTATATGCAAATATATAATATGAATATAAGTAAAAAAAACATTTCTGACGCACCTGATTATATTTTTTCTGTTTTTATATGCAAATATATAATATGAATATAAGAAAAAAAAAATATTTCTGATGCACCTGATTATATTTTTTCTGTTTTTATATGCAAATATATAATATGAATCCTTTTTCCATGTTTTTATACACAAATTTGAATTGGTCATAAAATTGAACATTTTTCGCTCTTTTTAAAGAATTTTCTCCGAATTGTCGATTCATGGTTTTTTGTTCAATCCCATCTACCCCCATTTTTCCATTCATTTGTTTGATCACCAACATCAATGGCTGACCACTTTTTAATGTCAGCTTCCAACAATATCATCTTCTTCTTCTAATTTGGAGATAATTTCTTTCGTTCTGCTCATCATTAGTTGGAAAAATAGAACCAAATAAAAGATGAGAGCAAAGAAAATCAAATAAATTTGATCCAATATTTGATCCGTAAAACAGAATATCAATGGCGATCTTTAACTACACAAATCCTTTTGCCATCGAAAAGGATTCAGTGTTGATTCCAATCAATTAGAATGATTAGAGAATTCAAAAAGCTAGGATCAGAAATCGAAATTGGCTTTGATCAACATAAAACCCAAATAGAATAAGCAAAAGAAACGCAAGAAAAAAGCAGAAAGGATTACAAAATGTCTAACTCACGACATATTGGCATGCATATCTAATGAATATATTTTGCCTATCATTGTTTTTTATCTTTTTGCTTTATAAAAACAATTGAGTCATTTTCTGACAGATGGATCGTATTCGAAGACTCAGTTTTAGTCATTTACAGTCAACATGCATGAATTGGCTGATTTAAAAGAAAATTAGTATATGTTGTGCTTGGGTGGAGAAAGTAAGATATATATATATATATTGATTGACAAATACATCTTGAAGATGCTTCGATGTGAGTCATCACTGGTTTGCTGGCTTGATCATTCGATTTTTGGTTTTTCTACCTTACAGAACTCGGCCTTACTTTGATCAGAAACAACCCCTCATCTCGAAAGTTAGGCAGCTAAATGGTATGTTACTAAATGGCACTTTTGAACTTTTGTATCCAAGATTAGGAGAATCAAAGCTTATATATATATATATATATATATATATATATATATATATATATATATATAAATATATATATATATATATATATATATATTTTGGGGGATTGTTCCTAGTGCCCCTACAATTATTGGTATTATACTGACTTTTTTCATGCTATATATTTCTTTCAGTTCTCTGGCAATTTCTGTGTATTTGCTTCGTTTTTCCATGTCTTTGATCTTCACTCTATTGTGTGCTGGAACAGCGAAGTCTACGATTTTACAAGATTTTTCCTTCTTGTCGATTATAATAAGATCAGGTCTCCTTGCTGGTATGAGTTTATCTGTTTGTATATCCATGTCCCAGAGGATTTTGTGTTTTTCGTTTTCCATTATTGTTTCTGGTTTATGTTTGTACCATTTGTCTGCATATTCGAAATTCAATTGTTTTACAGTTCCCAGTGTACTGCTTTCCCCACACAGTCATGTCTGTTTTTGTATTCTTTTTGGGCGAGTTTGCTACATTCACTTATATGATTTACTGTTTCGTCCTTTTGTCCACACAGTCTGCATTTACTGTTTTCCTGGGTTTTATCTATTTTAGCTTTAATGTAGTTTGTCATAATCTCATTGTTCTGTACAACTGTCAGCAAAGATTTGGTTCTTCTGTTCAAGTGTCCTTTTCTTAGCCATGTCCAGCTATTTTTGTTGGTGTCTTCTCTTGTCAGTCTTATGAAGCGTCCATGTAGTTGTTTTTCTTCCCACTTTTCTTTTCTTGTCATTTTTGTTTCTGGTTTCGGTTCTTCCCGAGTTGCTCGTTGGAAAGGTGTCTCTTGCTGCGGTGATTAGCCTTTCAGTGTTCTGGGTTATGTATTTCTCCAGCCCTTTTTTGTGTTTTTCACACAATCTTCTATACTTACCAATCCCCTTCCCCCTTCATTTATTTTCATGTAGAGTCTGTCCATATCGTCTTTTGAGTGTAGAGTGTTGTGCATGGTCATTAATTTTCTAGTCCTCTGGTCAAGGTGACTGAGTTCTTTTTTAGTCCAGCCTATGAATGGTTATTATTATTATTATTATTATTATTATTATTATTATTATTATTATTATTATTATTATTGCCCCTACTATCCTTAAATTATGTCAATTAACTTTAGTAAATTTATAGTTACTTTTGGTTAATTTTACTTTATTTTCCTAATGTTATCATCCTTATTATTTTATTGCCATCAATATAAAGTTAAAATAAGAAAAAGAATGATAAAAAACTAACACAAATAATGAAAAAACATAATAAAAATAAAAAATCAACTCGATTAGATCTAAATAACTCCCCCCCCCTCCCCCGTCCGCACACACCACCTAGAATCAAGGCTTGGCTAAAGACTGCTCCTTCCCTCCCCCTTCCATATTGCCCAGAATAAAGTAAATCTGAACACACATTCAGACATTAACTTGCTGTTAAAATGTGCCACGGCAATGTGATCCCTTTTCTTTTCTTCTCTTCATTCACAACATGAGTTTACATTATATTTGATTTTCGACGGTTTCAAATCTGACCACGTGACATTCCAATCTTAAATTTTGAATTTCGTTTTCTTTTCCTTTCTTTTCTTTTCTTTCAACTTCATTCTTTCCAAATATGGCCTAAGGGAAGGATCAGATTATTATTCTTCCTGATGAGATCACAGCTTTGAACAGCTGTTGATCAATAACATCAACATGCCAGTGTCGCAGATTATGTACATGTATGTATAAATAAAAATAATCACACACACACACACACACACATATATATATATATATATATATATATATATATATATATTACAGAAGATCAGAACAACATCGATACCGTCGGTTTCAAATCCAAACAAAGGGGACCTACAGTTGGTCTCTTATGCCGAACTCTCTTCAGCCTCTGTTTGTGTCTTCGTAAAATGGCGGCTCGCAGATTGTGTCATATATTGTTTGTTATGTTGTTTCCTTATTTGGATTATTCAGACTACTGTTCTCATCTTGGAAACTGTCGTATGACCACATGCTTCAAAGACACACAAAGAAGAAGAAACTTGGATGTAACCTCCGACTTTCTTCAAATGCGTTTTGTTGAACTTAGGAATCTTTCTGTCGAACTCGGGAATCTGTACAGAATTTCGAATGGAACCCTTTATTTAATCCACAGGGGTAGCTTGCTCTTGTCCCGTCAGCCATAATTGTGTAGAAATCTTAAGTACTTCCTAATTAGTATCGTTCAACCTCCAGAAAATTATCACTTAGAACTGAGTATACTTAGCACTTTTATCAGTTGCGCCACGGGTCCTTACAGACTTCCAAGTTCAACATAAAGATTTCCGAGTTTGAGAAGGTGTACCTGAAGAAGGTGGGAGGTTAGATCAGCCAAAACGCTGTGAGAATAAAATCCCAGATGAGAACAGTAGTCCGAATAATCCAAGTAATACAAATTATCAATCCTTATTCCAAAAATTCCGAAACGAATCACAAAATTTCGCTGGTTGCTGAGAAATGAGCTTTCAGATGAGGAAGGAATGCCCCTCAGCCCCTTTCTGCCTTTCTGACATTTTCTAATGAAAATAACTATTGCAAAAATACCCCTCAGCTCCCTTCTGTCTTTCTGACATTTTCTAATGAAAATAACTATTGCAAAAATACCCCTCAGCCCCTTTCTGCCTTTCTGACATTTTCTAATGAAAATAACTATTGCAAAAATACCCCTCAGCTCCTTTCTGCCTTTCTGACATTTTCTAATGAAAATAACTATTGCAAAAATACCCCTCAGCTCCCTTCTGTCTTTCTGACATTTTCTAATGAAAATAACTATTGCAAAAATACCCCTCAGCCCCTTTCTGTCTTTCTGACATTTTCTAATGAAAATAACTATTGCAAAAATACCCCTCAGCTCTTTTCTGCCTTTCTGACATTTTCTAATGAAAATAACTATTGCAAAAATTTCCATAAAAAATCCTGAAAATTGAGCACAAGAATTAATGCCGACTTTAAAAAAGAATAGACATGGATATCAGCATTGTCTTGGATTGGTGAGGAAAAATACTGATTCATGGGGAAGTGGTACTCAATGTTAGGTCCTCTAGAACAAAACCGTCAGGTGAAACATTCTCCCACATTAAAAAATAGGTGAGTCCAACTCAAGTATTGATATGTCATATGGATTGCTATTTGGGCCTGACTTGGAAAATCCGGTAAGATATCTTTATATGTAACATTTGGACCATCCATATCTATAAAAGACTGATTTACATAAATAAATGCTCGCCATCATCGTCCTATTCGTCGTCGGTTTAACTTCCGTTTGTAGGGTATATAAACAAAATTTTAACTTTATCAAGCCTAAAAAATAACTGGTGCGAAGCAATTCTATGATTTTACATAGAATTGCTTTGCACCAGTTCAGCGTTAGTTTAATACTGAACGTGGAGAAATGAATATGTTGGTCAGGTGTAACACTCGTCTTGCCCTGAGTTTTGACAACTAATCCGACTAACCCGACTGATGGTACATGACTTTAATATTTAATATTGAGAATGTTTAAAGGAAACGAGATTTTAGATCTTCGCAGTGAATTGGTATTCCTTGGAGATTGTAGAACTCTGTCGTACGATCAGAGTTGTCTGTGGAATTAGATTGTAGAACAAAGTTTTGCGAATGCGACGCTGGGCAGGAATTCAGATGGAGATTTAAGCATTGCTTTGAAGAAATACAAGAATTGCTCAGAGATCAATTGAATGATTTATTAGATTTTCTCAGAGAAATCTAAGAATATTTCAATCTGGAAGAGTCAAAGGAGTCACAAGAAGAATCGAAGCAGAGTAGGGGGAGAAACTGAAGGAAGGAGATCAAAATCGGTTGTAGGGGTTTGTTTGTGGCTTTTGTGTTGTGGTTGGTTTTCTGTTTTTTTTTTTTTGTTGTTGTTTTCTTTTATGACGTATCTTTTTAGCGAAGTGTTATTTAATGCTGACACACAATATCTATTCGTTTATACTTTATATGCTACATACTTTGTATATTCTAATGAGAAGTGGTCACACGAGAATTGTATTAAGCTTCCTTATAAACATTGTTATATTGATAGTATGTAATCTCTCAACATGTTTTAATGCAATTACACAAACTGTTAAAAGGATACCTAGTTTAGTCTCTAAAAGGATTTGTTAAAACAATTACAATAAAAAAATCGGATTAAAAAATTTGGATCTAAATAGCATTAGAATTTGATTCTGACTAGCAAATTTTCATTTGTTATTGTTGTATCATGTTATTTGCAATATACTTTGCTACACATTATTTAAAAACTACTTAATCTGGTCAGGCATTCGGTAATATGTATACTTTCTTAAATAATCACCTTGAAAGAAAAGTCGGATAAGGGGAATAACTCTTATTTTAGTAAGAGTTCGAGTTCCTTACTTGCTTCTATATTTCATTCAAGGTTTACTTAAAATTACGTCTTCTCATTCTTTTCTTTGAAAAAAAAAAAGAAGCAAAGTCCAATTCATTGTTTTCTTATGTACATCTTGCTTCATTCTTATGAAATCAAAACCATGCCCACTTTTACCGTAGATACTGAACCTAACAAAAATGTCAGGGAGTAATCCGGCATAACAACCGAGACCTAAAAAAAGAGGATTTGTACGTTTAGCTTTAATAAGTATGGATGTTTAAAAAGACAATAATTAGAAACAAAAAACAACCGAGATCTGCAATGACGTGCAGCACACTGGCCGGTGAATCTGCCAGTACGCACCACATTACGTTTGCGTGTTTTCGATTTTTCAGCTAGATTATGTCCACATAACTTTTGAATTATGAAGTTTAAAATAAATAGGAAACACAGAAGAAATACATAAATTTTGGACAAAAACAAATTTTCTTTAATAAATATAAATGTTATGTAAACATAAGAAAACATTCCAAGACTTTTTTTTTAAATAAGATTAATAAATTTCTAATTACAAAATTTTAAAATTCCATAACGTTAATTTTATTAACTTTTTTTAATATTAATAATAAAAAAATTGTATTAAAAAACATTCATTTGAGTATTTGAAAAAATGAAAAATTCATGATGTTAACTTTATGTAATGTATTTATCTAATATTACTTTTAAAAAGTTATTTTCACTATTAAATATTTCTATAAACAAATTGTTTTCTGTAAATAAACATATTTCAATAAAAGAAATCACTTTCCAGTTTTCCAAGATTGACCAATATTCTGATTATTGTCTTTTTGGACATCCATACTTATAAAAGCTAAAAGTACAAATTCTATTTTTTGTTATGGCGCATTACCTGGCAGGGTTATAGCACAGAGAACTATTTACAAAAAAAATAAATTTGAACATAATTGATCCCGGCAACGCCGGGTCAGTACGCTTAGGATAGAAAGAAAAATGAAGAAAGTGAATGTATATAAAATCATACACAGTTGAGCCAATACCACAAAAAAGGCTCAACTTACAATCCAAAAATAACCCTTTGGAAATGACAAAAACAAACAAACAACAAAACCCTGTAATAACTGAACTATGAGAAGGAAGCTAAGTATTATTTGATCCCTGTAACTGAAGTTATACATAGCAATATATATATATATATATATATATATATATATATATATATATATATATATAACATGAATAATTTTGTTATGCTGCTTCATAAGAGTTTGATGCTATCACATTCAGTCTTGAGATACATTCAATTTCAGGATTTATATTGCTTACATGAGATGGTCTTTTCGAAACAAGAATGCAAACAGGCAGAGAATGAATCATTCCTGAAAGTAAACAAATCCCATGTAATCCCTAAAAAAACATACCTGACAGAGCAACGATGAATAAGGGAGTTAAAAAAAGAATATAATGATGCAAAGCGATTCTACTTGTTCTTCTCAATCCAATATCAATTCGCCAAGTTTGAGCAACAGTGAATTTCAGATGTCATTTCGATAACAGCCAATCAACCTGTTCAGCCATTTTGTTTTTATTTGAATACAACTTAGTTTTTGATTTATTTCCTATTCATTTACCTTTTATCCTTTTTCTGGGCAAAATACTTTTTCATTCAACATATTATGTATGCAACTAATGGCAAACCAAATAGATTTGAACAAAGTGCATTAATAGTTATTATTAATTGCAGATAGTTTGCAGATAGAACACTTTTAAGAAGTGCTTGCCTCTCTCTGGTTGGGTTTCCGGGGAGTTTTATAAATTTATAGTATATTTGTGGTCTGTTTTGCTGTGCGTCTGTCCTAGGATTAATCGAATCTCTATATCAAGATCAAGCATGATTTCATGGGAATCCAATGGTAAAAAAATGACTTATGAAGGTTTAATGAATCACAAAGAATGTATATTTATATAATAAAGTTATAGTTTCTGTTTGTCTGTCTGTTCACAAACTCTTTCTAGGATTTTGGAGGTAGACGCACATCACCATATATATTCTAAAAGTAAATTGCCCAGGGTACTTGGAGAAGTATATTTCATTTTGATCAAAGAGGAAACAATAATAATATCGTGGACGATTTTATTTAATTTTATTCATAACTTGAAAATAGTGATGCACACACCATAAGCGTATATATTCTGTAACTACATTGGCCAGAGTTATTATAGAGTAAGTATATTTCATTGTGATCAAAGAGTTTAGAACATTATCGTAAGATCTGTGTTCGTGCTTGACATCCATAAAAAGGAATGGCAGCGTTTTACTTTATAATTTGAAAATTATAGGAATTAAAAAATAAAAATATAAATAAGAGCAAGGGATCACGGGGGTCCTTATTGATTTTGCCGGTATGCCACCGAAACTTATTTCAATTAATGTCTCTCTACTTACACTCAATCAATGCTTCAACCCCAAAATTGAAGATCACAAAATTTAAACAGGGTGAATAAAAAATGAATAATGACTGGGGGCAAAAAGACACCGGAGTCGCCATTCAATTCAGTAGCCATGGTAGTATATATATATATATATATATATATATATATATATATATATATATATCCACCCTACCAACGAAAGCTTGCAATTTTTTTTTTAAATAAATGAATTTTTCATTTAAATTGCACCTTGTGTTGATTTTTAAAATATTTCACTTAAATATATATATATATATATATATATATATATATATATATATATATATATATATATATATATATATATATATATATATATAAAACTAAATTTATCTTCAATCATCTTAAGTATTCTGACATGATGATAGCGAATAAAAAGCAATAGACATAATAAATTGCTTTTTTTAAGTCAGTTCACCTAAAAAATATTCACAAGGGGAAGTGTAAAAGAACTGTTTGTTTTGAAATTTAAAATTCTTTTAACTTTTAAAATGTTCAATGGATAAATAAAGAGAACAATTAATGTTCGATTTCGTGATAAATTAACTTTTGGAATAGGGGAATAAAAAATAAATCATCTGTTTTGAATGGAAATAACTTCGATTGAAAAAACATCATTTTGCAATCAGGTTGCTAAAGAAATGTTATTTCAATAAACTGTTTAAAACAAAATTAATTGGAGAAAATGTCTACCGGCAAAAAGCTTATAAAACATCCTTTTGACAAAAATATCATTTACAAAACAGTCATTGCCAAAAAAGCATTATACACGAAAGTTAACTCTTGGCATATTAAACATTTTTTTTTTAAACCGATCATATAGGTTTGAAAACATTTTGGAATATGTTTTTGTTATAATAGAAACATTATTATAGGAATTTCCTAACAAAATCTTAATTTTCCTCTTTTTTTACTATTATTTATAATAATCGATGATTAATTCCATCCATTGAAAATTTTTTTTTTAAAGAACTGTTTTTCTTGTTATCATGAAAAAGAAAATTATAAAAGAAAAAAAATGAAATCGCTTCAATATGTGCGTGTCTAGAATTTATATTATTGCTTTCTGGCAAATTATAATAGCAAATTTGTTGTTTCCAAACTCCTCCAGCCATCTCAGCATTTTTCTTGCATACAAATATCTCAAAGGTTATTGACAATGCAGAATTAAAAAAAAATGGAAAGATTGAATGGATGGGTCGATAAAGTATTTCAAGAGAACGAAACGTTGTTGTAAAGATATATATCAAACTCTAACAAGACATCATATCCAGTATTGCACTCAGGTCTGGGCTCAAGTGTCTAGACATGGAAATTAGAATGTAATATTGAGATTGGAAGGCATACAAAAAGAGTGAGAAAACTAATAAACAGGGTAAAAGATTATTTATAGGAAGAGACAGGAAAATGAGGATTAACTACTTTACTGAAGAGAAGAATGAGATTTGATTTAATTGAAACTTTCAAAATAATTAATGGCATTTAATTCAATTGAAAATTTCAAAATAATTAATGGCATTTAATTTAATTGAAACTTTCAAAATAATTAATGGCATTTAATTTAATTGCAACTTTCAAAATATATAATGGCATTTAATTTAATTGAAACTTTCAAAATATATAATGGCATTTAATTTAATTGCAACTTTCAAAATATATAATGGCATTTAATTTAATTGAAACTTTCAAAATATATAATGGCATTTAATTTAATTGAAACTTTCAAAATATATAATGGCATTTAATTTAATTGAAACTTTCAAAATATATAATGGCATTTAATTTAATTGAAACTTTCAAAATATATAATGGCATTTAATTTAATTGAAACTTTCAAAATAATTAATGGCATTTAATTTAATTGAAACTTTCAAAATAATTAATGGCATTTAATTTAATTGAAACTTTCAAAATATATAATGGCATTTAATTTAATTGAAACTTTCAAAATATATAATGGCATTTAATTTAATTGAAACTTTCAAAATATATAATGGCATTTAATTTAATTGAAACTTTCAAAATATATAATGGCATTTAATTTAATTGAAACTTTCAAAATAATTAATAGCATTTCTAATTTTCATGGTGGATACTTTTAAAATATTTATCTTCGATCTGGAAAGTTATTTATTGTCAAGGCAGATTTAAAAAAACTAAATCCATTAACCAGTTGATTTTTTTTGCTAACTGAGTTATATATTTTTGGAAGAAGTTACCAGATCAGATTGCGAACAGCAATAGATTTTAAAATAGAATTGGATAAATTCAGAAATAATGGTTAAAAAAATATTCTGAGAGCATTTTTGGGAACTATCGGATGAAGTATTTAACAGCCTTTGATCTGCTTATTGATAGTGTCTTATTAATCGTGTAAATGTTGGGTGTAATGATTTTTATTTTTTATTTAAGAGTTCAATTAAGAAGATAATTAAAAAGAGATATGTCCGAACAGGCACAACAGAATGATGATGATGATGATGATGATGATGATGATGATGATGATGATGATGACGACGACGACGACGACGACGACGACGACGACGACGACGACGACGACGACGACGACGACGACGACGATGCTAGTGGTGATGGGATGTATATGAAAGAATGTTGATACTGGTTTCTAAGGAACATTTTTTCTATTATTTTTGTGATATTCTTGTAATCATATTTGTTCCTTCCCCCCAAAAAATGAATTATGCAAAATGTACTTTACCAACTTTTACAAAATTTACCGTAATCATGGCAAATGAGCCAAAAAATAATGATAGCAATTTTGGCATTGATCCGAGAAGATGTATGGATTCGGGAATTTTTAATATATTCATTTTATTTTTTGCAAAAGTTGGCATATACCTGGTTTCATGCGTATGTTTACATGACCGGAAGTTATTCGAATTTAAAATTATGTTTTTCATAAAATCGTTGAAATTAAAACTTTTGAATATATATAAGAAAACTGTAAAACGAAAACAGAAATGAATTGTTAAAAATATTAATTTATTAGAAGGTGTTTATAAAATTATTATGCTAATGAAGCATCGGGATGACTGTGTTTACGCAGTGTTCTGTTGGCTATATATAATGTATTTGAACATGCTTAAATGTATAATTGAATTAAATAAACGTAAGGTGTTTTGATATAAACATAGGATCAATAGAAAAATATTTCGCATTTATTCATTTACATATATGTTTATATATTTTGTATGCACAGGATTAATTCCTAAACTAATTAACTGATCATATAGACGATATTTAGTTTAATTGAGTTTATGCAAATAGGGGGGGGGGGATAAAAAGAGAATTGAACCTATACGTGAAAATTTAGATAACTTTGATTTTTTTGAAATTTTAACAATATATATTAGACATCAATTAATAAATATTTCCCAAATTTCAATTTCTTTGGAGTATTTTACATGAGTTTTAGGGGGCATGAATTGAAAATTAAAATATATCATATTTACATTAGATTTTATCTATAGTCATTAGACACCAATTAAGCAAGATTCCCTGAAATTCATTTTCGTCTTAAGACCCTTTAAGCTAAAGCCGTAAATTTAAACACTTTCCATAGTCAAAATGATGTCATGGATTTTGATAAAAATTGGAATAAGGATGTTTACATAAGGTTTAGTATCATTATAACTTGATTTTAATCTTTTATGTTTTCTTACAGGAGACATAAAAGTGGTGTAAAACTGCTCTTTTAGGGGAATTAATTTTACTCGTTCTGAGACGCGTATTCTTCTAGTATATATATATATATATATATATATATATACTCCACACACAATCTCATACTGTAAATGCTGACGAGAGCATGGCATGCACGTATGCACATACTTAAGTAAGTAATATGACAGTAAGAAGGTAAAATTTCCTTCAGTTCTTATGCTTATTCAGGGGGAATGAGAAACATGACTTTCATGTCAGATATCGGGATATATATATATATATATATATATATATATATATATATATATGTATATATATATATATATATATGTATATATATATATATATATATATATATATATATATATATATATATATATATATATATATATATATATATAGAGAGAGAGAGAGAGAGAGAGAGAGAGTATGTGGATCTTTTTACATGATTTGTTGCAACAAACATGTTGCAGGCATATATATATATATATATATATATATATATATATATATATATATATATATATATATATATATACATATATATGTGTGTGTGTGTGTGTGTGTACATGCTTGGGAAATCGGTTGTAATTCTATTTCAGATGGAAAGTATTATTTTGCGTTGTAGTCGATACGTGCGCTCAAAGACTTACTGGCCCGAAAGTATATTGAGGTGGAGAAGCCATAACAAATATAATAATGTACCAAATGCTTTGTGTTCCCATCCATTTTTTGTACAAATATATTTGCTAATAAATAACAGTGTACAAAAATAAAGAAAAGAAACCTTGATATAATGAGTATAATAATGTATTGAGAAAGGGAAAGATAGAGTGAATGAGAATATGAATATGAGAGAGAGATGAGTGAGAGAGTATATAACACAGAAAGTGCAAAAGGGAGGGAGAGGCCGAAAGACACAGACAGAGACAGAGAGAGGGAAAGAGTGAATGTGATTGAGTGAATCCCAAAGTGAGAAAGAGATTACAAGGGAGAGAGAGAGGGGGGGGGGAGGTATTCTTCTATATATAAAAAGTAAATATACAATATAAAAAGACGACCCTGCCAGACACACGGACAGACATCTAAGGAAAAGGAAGTAGATACCAACAAGACATACAAATGAGTATGAGGTAAATAAATTTAAATAAATAATTGATAAAAAAAAGGCTGTATGTCATGAAAAGGTTCATATTTAATAGGAAAAGATTTGGGCAATTTAGAACACACAAGAGAAAGAAAATGTTTTGAGCGAAAACAAAAAAATGCGTATCATCGTGGGGCTAAGTTAAAATCTTATTGATTCACTAATGCTCTTGAGAAAGGCATTAAACCATAATTTCCCCCGATATTCGTAAAATAGAAAGTTCTCTTCAATTAATCGTATAAAACAGGTGAATATAGAAAGTAATAATAATACTACTAAAATGATAACTTGTAGTAAGTTGATGTTGATAATGATGATGACAATGATGTTGACAATGATGATGAATGACAATGAATTATATGTGTATATGTCAATGATGTTGACAATGATGATGAATGACAGTGAATTATATGTGTATATGTCAATGATGTTCACAATGATGTTGACAATGATGATGAATGACAATGAATTATATGTGTATATGTCAATGATGTTGACAATGATGATGAATGGCAGTGAATTATATGTGTATATGTCAATGATGTTGACAATGATGTTGACAATGATGATGAATCACAAGTAATTATATGTGTATATGACAATGATGTTGACAATGATGATGAATGCAGAGAAAGAAAAAAAAATGATAATTACAATGAGCTGGTGGAAAAACAAGAGAGAAAAGGTTGACACTGAGTGGCGAAGACGTCCTGTGTTTTGTGCCCTTGGTGGGGCTCGGTTGGGAACCGACTGTACATATTGAAAATTTTGTTTAGTTTTAGGCAAATAGAGAGAAAGAGAGAGAGAGAGAGAGAGAGAGAGAGAGAGAGAGAGAGAGAGAGAGAGAGAGAGACGGAAATTATTGACAGTGGTTGTAGCTAGACAAGGTTTTGTTGTGAATGTTTTACAAGGGGCGGCATACAATGAAACTCAGTCGAGCACATGAAAATAACGATAGAGTAGAGAAAGACTAGCAACATCTCTTCTGTGAGAAAGAGGTAGCAGGGAGGAGAAGAGGACACTGCTCACTAGATTTCGAAGTCGGTTTTGTACTCTGTCAAGGCAGGAGAGAGATCTGAGTGGTACCTCTCCAAATGTGGAAACAGTACTCCATCTTAGGTGGTATTTGGCTCTTATACAGGTAAAGAGGATTGTATTAGGAATGAGATTACTCTGGAGGGGTAGAATGATACAACCCTAACTTTACAGATATTTGTATGCAAAAAACTTAGGGCCACCATGTTACATTATGTTTGAGTTAACATGCTATAAAACAAACAACCCAAAGAATCTTAACAACATGTTTCGGGGATAAACTAAAATGGAAAAAGAATTTCACTATGAAATGAAATTGAGTCGAATTGCATGAAATAAATAAAAGTGAATTGTAATTGATGCAGAGAATAAAATCAATAGATAAAAAATACCAGATTGCAATTCAATAATTCTTCTGGTGAAATAATACGAGAAAAAAAGGCTAAAATAAAAAGCAAAGTCAAATTTAATGGGAGATGAAGAGAAAAAAATGATTTGATAGAAAAAGAATTCAAACAAAAAAGAAGAATAAAGATCTTAAAATGTTCTTTTTTTTTGTAAAAATAGTGTTTTATACATTCATGCATCTCTACAAGAGATTCTGTCAGTTGGTCTGTCACACTTAAGTTTTAAACAGCATTTTCGTCTGTCGGTCACAAACTGTGTTTTTGGTTGGCTTGCCATTGTTAAATTTGATATAGTATTTTCGTCGGTCTGTCATGCTTAAGTTTGAAATAGTATTTTGGTTGGTCTGTCATGCTGAAGTTTAAAATATGATTTTGCCAATCTGTAATACTTAAGTTTGAAATAGCATTTTCACTGGTCTGTCATAGCTAAGTTTGAAAAGCATTTTGGTTGGTCTGTCACACTTAAGTTTGAAATAGCATTGCCCTCGCTAAACGTGCAGATTGAATGGACGCATCTTAAGAATGAGTTCCGTTCGTTAGGGTTGTTTTTTGTTTTTTGTTTTTTGTTTTTCTGTTTCAATAGAATTTCTTTGTGAAAAATAAGATAAAATCTCAAACAATTCCAGCTGTGGAATTACTGATTGTATCAATAAGAAATTGATAAAAGCTAAAAAGAATTTGCTAAAGATTTATTTAGGATTTAAATAATGTCCAAAGACAGGATATAGAAAGAGTGTTTGCATATTTTATAAAATTTGATTTCTAAGCGTATATGTGTGTGCGTGTGCGTGTGTGTGTGTGCGTGTGTGTGTGTGATATTGGTGGAGAAGAAACTATAAGATTTTATTCAGATTTGTAATAAATAACTTGAATGCTGTTCTTTAAAGCTGAATCTGTCAATTGAAGAAATAATTTTATTTCTCAATATTTCAGCAAACAAATTCTAGCAACATGTGCATATAATTGCTCAGAAATGACCATAGACAAGTTATTTTATGTTTGTGTTTGATCTGCCTAGTTATATGTTAGTGAATGTTGAGTCCCCATAATTGAGGACAAATTATCATTCGCTGGATACATGGTTTCTAAATCTCAGAAAAAATCCCTATGGAATCTTTTCACCAAAAATTAAAGATATCACCATGCGACTCTGCTTTAAGATGACCCTGACCCTAACCCTAACCCTAACACCGATTGTGTTGGTTTGAATATGTAAACTTTACTGATGAGTGGATAAATTTATGTACCAAGATTGCAACCCATAATAGATCTAGTAAGTCCTGGGAAGAGTTGATCAGGATGAGCTGAAAGCCTGGGACCTGGACCAAAACCTATCTATGAAACAAATACTCTGTAGAGAAACTTTAAAAGATGTTACCAAAATGTCAAATTAAAAGATGTTAAACCAGATGTTGATGATGATGATGATGATGATGATGATGATGATGATGATGATGATGATGATGATGATGATATAAGACAATGCTTCAAAAAATGAGAATGCCAATAAAAAAATATTGCTAATTGAATTTTGTTTCAAAAAGAAAGATTTTTATTTAAATATATATAAGAAAACTGTAAAACGAAAATAGAAATGAATTGTTCAGAATATCAATTTATTAGAAGGTGTTTATAAAATTATTATGCTAATGATGCATCGGGATGAATGTGTTTACGCAGTGTTTTGTTGGCTATATATAATGTATTTGAAAATACTTAAATGTATAATTGAATTAAATAAACATAAGGTGTTTTGATATAAACATAGTTAGGATAAATAGAAAAATATTTCGCATTTATTCAAATATATATACATATATATATATATATATATATATATATATATATAAGGTATGTTTATATATTTTGAATGTACAGGATTAATTCCTAAACTAATAAACCGATCATATGGACGATATTTAGTTTAATTTAGTTTATGCAAATGCGGGGGGGGGGGGATAAAAAGGGAGTTGAACCCATACGTGAAAATTTAGATAACTTTGATTTTTTTGAAATTTTAACAATATATATTAGACATTAATTAATAAATATCCCCCAAATAAACATCTTTATTTTTAAAAATTGAATAAATAGTTTGAATAGAGAATATTCACAATTTATTATTTCAGTTACAATTTTCCTTGTTTCTTTTTACAGTGAAATTAATATAATTAATGAAATGATGCATGTAAATAAAATAATATTTTGTTAATATAATTCATGGAAGTCCGTAACCACAAAATGATTAAAATCCATTATTAGAAAAGGTCGTCAAGACGATTTCCATATGAAACATTGACCTCAATAGTAGAATTTTGCAAGAAATATTTGCTGTCTTTTTTGTTGAAATATAAATTCGGTTTGATTCAGATTTGCTCCTAAATTCGTAAAATGCTAGAAACAATGTTAGAAAAATGACCAAGATCTTTTTTTTTAAATAGCCATTACTCTACAATCTACAAGCATAAAGTCCAAAGTAAAAAGAAACAAAACCTTAAAAACTAGAGTTAAGATGTCGCTTCCTTTCACAAGTCTCTGCTGTAAGGAGTTAAACTTGCAAGTCTCTACCCGAACACAATTCAGAGGCAACGGCCATAACTTTAACATCGTCAATAAGTCAACAAAATAAACAAAGGGCATTCATCAATTTACGAGTTTTTACTTACGGTTGAAACTGTTCTTTGTTCAGTAATGAGCAGAAATTAGAATGTGTTTTCATCATGCACGAGATCCACTTTTCTATAACTTGCAACATCGAACCATAGTGTTAAATTTAACATTAAAATATCAATAACATTGGTGCGCCTTAAGATGTCACCCTAGTCAGCCTTATGGATAACTAGATGTACCTATCCGGTGTTGCCTGCTAATGTTTTAATTTCTTTTCAAAAATAATTTTTGTTTAAAACAGGAAAGTAACTATGTATTGACGAATACAGAATTATGTCCCTTTTTTAAAGATGGCGTCCGTATGAAAATAATTCTGACCTGAACAAAATATGTTTTTGAATGAATTAAATTGAAGTATATGTTATTGTTCTTAACAACATACTGCAACGATCCACCAAAAGAACTGATGAACCAGAATCAAATATTGATTTCATAGGAAGAAAACTATCGATGACAAAAATCGAGAAAGATCCTCTTGAGATTGTGAGAAAGAAAATTCTATATTAGAAGATATGCCACTAATCACACATCACGCGTATGTTTCTATATGAGGTGTGTCTAAGAAGTAACAGGACTGTGTGGACTATGGAAAAAAGAGGAATGGACGGATTGGGTTATTATTTAACATATCTTTGAAGTATAGAATTCTAATCTTAGCTTTCTACAACCATTGCATTTTTACGGTAGTTCTTGGCTGTAAAGAATATTGCTATGCTGAAAAACCCCTCCTTATTGACCTGACTTTTCTCAATGTGACTTTTTTCTTTCCCTCAATTTCAAGAGGATCATTAATGGGGGCCATTTTGAAGACCTAAAGACCATCAAAAGGGGCGTAATCATGGATCTGAAAGGCATCACAGACAGATCGTTCCAGCAGTGCATAGAAATTTAGAATAGAACGATGGAAACGTTTATTAGAATTTGAAGGAACAAAATATAGTTTATGGTTTGAAATTGAAATTAATTGTTTCTGATGCCAGTCTTGTTAATTTTCGTATGTCATCAATTTTCTTTATTATATTTACGAAATACTGTTATACAGCTGATAGCTAAAGGATTTGTCTTTTATAATTATAGATTTTTTATCTGCTTAAAATGTTATCATTACTATTTTCTTGCTGTTAGGTAAAACCTAACGAACAAGGGGACACAACTCTTTATTAGAGATAAGCGGTTATTTTCTTATTCTTGTCTGACTCGATTCAATGCTTTTTCTCTTTCTTATTCTTGTCTGAGTCGATTCAATGCTTTTTCTCTTTCTTATTCTTGTCTGAGTCGATTCAATGCTTTTTCTCTTTCTTATTCTTGTCTGAGTCGATTCAATGCTTTTTCTCTTTCTTATTCTTGTCTGAGTCGATTCAATGCTTTTTCTCTTTCTTATTCTTGTCTGAGTCGATTCAATGCTTTTTCTCTTTCTTATTCTTGTTTGAGTCGATTCAATGCTTTTTCTTTTTCTTATTCTTGTTTGAGTCGATTCAATGCTTTTTCTCTTTCTTATTCTTGTCTGAGTCGATTCAATGCTTTTTCTCTTTCTTATTCTTGTTTGAGTCGATTTTGGTTATTTGATGAAGATAAAAGCTAATTATAGTAATTATGATTCATGCAATTCATCAACGATAGATACTTAAGATATAGAAATGGTTAGTTGAGAATATGGATCATTCAACTGACTATAAATTTGTAAATAGACATGGGTCGCATCAATATAATTATTATGGAACGAGAATAAGTTCTTATTGATTTGAATATAAAAGATAAAGAGATTGAGAGAATTGTTACAATGAAAAGATCCTGTAATTTCAGAGGAGAAAAGAAAACGTCAGAATTGGCACATCAAAATCTATAAAATCACTTCTTCTCTATCTTTTGTTTTCGTTTCGTTTTCATGCAGATTGTTTGGCCGTAATTTGTTAGTTCTTTGTTTTGGCAATCTTTAGAGGATTGACATTGTAAACATTGAATTGACAGAAGAAAGATTTTAGATTTGATAGAATGAATGGTTAAGCAGGGTTCTTTGTCTTTCTCAGCTAATGACGGCTATGGCAGAAAGAAGATACATCATCCAACACTCAATAGTAAAGAGAAATGTGTATTCAGTTTATATATATATATATATATATATATATATATATATATATATATATATATATATATATATATATATATATATCTGTCTCATCACATAAAAGTTAGTGAGTAAAAACTGCTGGACGAATCTATTGCAAGTATTTAGGGGAATTGAGAAAGCAAATCAGACAACCTCCTCTTCAATCTATTTCCATAATGAGACGTTTTCTACGTATTATAAAAATTTCACAAAAATCGGAGGTGTCTGAATTTCATGAAGGACTTCCACCACCTTTTTACCGCTTTGCATAAAACTAAATTAAATTAAATGTAGTCTATATTACCCCATTCTTCACGTCGAGCAGGTGTGTTCCAAAATTCATGATGATCGGTTAATTAGTTTAGGAGTGAATTTTGTACTTATAAACCTATGCACATACCTAACTTTATATAGATAGATATAGATGTATTATGTATTTTCACTGTGTGGTTTCCTTTGTTTATTCCCAGCCCCGTGAACAAAATTAACTGTTTATTTTAAAAAAAATGCAGTAGACTACATAATATACTGTCGGAAATAAATTGCAATGTTAATAATTATAACAAGATGTGAAAAGACTGTATATAAAAAGGATATCATCGAAGAACGACCCAAAATGCGTTAAAATACTAGTTTTGCTCTAATGATAGAACATTTGGACATACGGATAATATTCCCATTACACATCTATTAATAATAGAGATTATGTATCTGTTTGAAGCCGAAACTATATTATTAGTTTTGATCGCTCTCTTTTTATATCTACTTATCAGCTCCTATATATACCCATTCCAAAACTTCCCCAAACATCACGCATCTTTCAAATTTACATAATTAATTTGTTTTAAAGCTTCTAATAAATTAATATTGGCAAATATACACTCTTGAGTGTTTTTTTCAGATTTCCAGATGTAGTTAAAATATTTAACTCAATAATAATAATCTTAATAAAATTTATAAATAGAATTAATTAAAGACATTGTTTTTTTTTTAAATCTATATAATTGAGTTATGTAATTAAATTAGATTGTAATGGAATATGATGGAACACTCCAACATTTGGTTACCTGCCCTCTGATTATTAAGTATAACGTTCTATTTCGAACGCACAGAAAGTTCTATTTAAAGAAAGAGAGAGAGAGAAAGAGAGAGAGAAAAAGAGAGAGAGAGAGAGAGAGAGAGTAAAATAACCAAACACCTTTTACTGAGCAATTAAATAAAACAACTAGCAAATATATGCTCTCTGCGGTCGCATATATTTGCTAGTATTTATAATAGATTTTTATTTTTCAAGTAATTCTTAGATCAGGTTAATTAAATTAAAAAAGCGGCTCAGATTGACATGTCATTACTGCCATGGAAACAAAAGAGAAAATGATATTATTTAAACCGTACTTGCATAGAGAGAGAGAGAGAGAGAGAGAGAGAGAGAGAGAGAGAGAGAGAGAGAGAGAGAGAGGAGGCGTATAACGAATAAAAAGAGACTAATTTTTGGATTTTGTCTTTTTCCTTTTTTATATTTTACTGGCTTTGCAAACTCACTTTTTCCTGATTCAGGCAATTTAACCTGAGCTCAATGGTTAATCCAAGAGGTCACATATTATTCTAATTCTATTATAAAGCAAATCTGGCAAAAGAAAGTGGGTTGCATAAACTCTGGAAAATGACTGGCAGCTTTCGGCAAGCTATGATCTGGAATAGACTAAGGAAAAAAGAGGGAATCCAAGAAATCTCAAGAGACTATGAAACGGAAGAAGAATTAAAGTGATTGGAATGCAACTGGATTTAGGCAGAGAGAAAAACCCAGAATCATATTAGATATCTATATCGATTATCTATAATCATCTCGAAGTAAAGGGCTCGAATGAATGAAAGCCAATTTGATCACGCATTAGTCTTGCAAAATTGGATGGTCAATGTTCCTTTTTAGATCAAATGAAACAATTAACTCTAGAAGGCATTTACAATTCTATTGGTTATTCTTGATGTGTTTTGCTCGACATTTTTTTTTAATATCTTTGATGGCTTTATTTTAACCGAGGATTAAATGTCAGCGAATGTATAAAATCCATTCGTAAGTTTCTTTGAAAGAAGAGAGTTGTCTGTTAGCCATTGTATAACCTTAAACACACATGTCACATTTAAAAAGTGAAACAAAATTCTAATTAGCAAAATTTCCTTCTTGTAACCTGCCATGGAAATTCCATTGACCTTTGAGAAAACATCCAACCATTCCTCATCCTTGAAGCTCTTTCATGGCTAAGGTCATAGCCAACAGGTCCGGAATCCCCCCCCCCCCAATTACATTCCTTAAATGTACATATAAAACTTTCATTTTAATGGATTCTAAAGACGTACAGTAAAGTTTGTATGACTAAAAATAAAAATAATTAATCACTAACAATGGCCACATGAAATTGGCTAAATATTATAGACCTTATGGATATCATTTAGAAAAAGAAAAAATACAACAATTCATATAATAATATAAAACAGCGGCAACTATTTAAAAATATTTATATACTTTTGAGAAATTTCTTATCAAATAATCAGATAAATCTGAGAAAGAAATCGACAAAGTCAAAATATTCTTATCATTTTTAGCTGAAGGCTTATGAAGAAGAGCACAAGAACACAAAGTGTGAAGGGAACATGTGGTTTAACAGGCTCAGGTCGAAGTGTAGTATCTGTAGCCATATTTGGTTATATTTCTTTCAGCGCCTTATAAAATGTGAAGGTGGGGATGCTGAAAAAACTGCCCTGTTTTTTAATGAACTCGAGCATACTAAAGACGCTAGATTCTTTGCATTAAACCTTGTGTCACATCCTATATGAGTGTGGGTGTGGGTGGATACCAACGTACAAAGAGACGCTGTTGATAAAATGTTAGGAAAGAAGAAAGAGGTAGAAAAAAGAAGAAAGGGAAAATCTTAAGTTATGAAAATAGTGTTGAAACAGTTTTCAAACAGCTTCACATTTTGAAACTTATACAGAAAAAAGAAATAAATTTTAGTTATAACTGTTATATTATTCAATTAAAAAATGATTTATCCCTTTGCTGATTTTTATTTTTAGGTCATTATTTAAATATGTTTCATATTAGCACTCGTCTGGGTTGGACAAAGTAATTGAACAAAATAAATTGTTATTTGAATTATGTTATTACATGGTACAATAATAAGAAATAAAAATTGTTTTGTCAGAAGCAAAGTTTGATTTGTCAGCTTAAATGCTATTTGAGTCTGATTTGAAAATCGACAAGATAACTTTATATGTTAGGTGTTGCTGTCATGATTATTGAACCTACCTACGTCATCCTGTAAACAGGTATAAATAAAAAATATTTATATCTATTTATGTAAAGTTAAGTATGTGCATATGTTTATATATTTTTATGTATTCATATAAACTAATTAACCGAGCATTATGAATTTTGGAACACAGATGTTAAGCGTAATGGGCCGTAATGTGAGCTATATTTAGTTTTAATTTAGTTTTATCTGAAGCCTTTCATGAAAATTCAGATACTTCCGATTTTTGAGAAATTTTAACAATAGGTATTAGACATCAATTAATAAATATTCACAAAATTTCAAAGAGTATTTAGGGAACATAATATGGGCACAAATTGCCATTTGAAAATTAAAATATTTCAGATTTACATTAAATTTGATCCATAGTTATTAGACACCAATTAAGCAAGATTCCCTGAATTTCAATTTTATACGACCCCCTTTTTAGAATGAAAATCATGCAATGGATTTTGATCAGAATTGGAACAAGGGTTTAGCATCATTATATATTGATTTTAATTTTCGTAAGAGAACATGAAAGTGGTGCAAAACTGTTCTGTTCGGGCAACACAATTTTTAAAAGAAAGGTGAAGGTATTTTCACTCTCTGTCTTGTTTCTACTGTTACTATCTTCATTGTCACCAGCACAAAATAAATTCAGAGGATAAACTTTCGCTTTACTCCAGTCTAACACTCGCCATATTCGTTCACTGCATAAAAATGACAATGGCGTCTGATTTGTTTTACAAATTAGACTACTTAAAATATGCTGTGCACATAATAATAATACTCACAATTTTAGTATAGTGTGCACAAGACAGACAGACAGAGAGAGAGAGAGAGAGAGAGAGAGAGAGGAAGAGAAAGATAGTGAAAGAGAGAAACATAAAGATATACATATAGAGAATTAGTTTCAACGATTACTTTAATTAGGCGAGTCACACCAATCGTCAGTTAGAATTAAATTAGAATATGAGATAGATGTATGCTTCTTAGCTTAGTGGTAACACTGCTGTTTGTAGAGGTTAGAAGTTCGTGCCACCACTGCACAAACATTTTTTTCCCTGGTTCTTCCTAATAATGTACATACAAATTTATAATCACCTTATTAGGCTGTCTTTATTAATTTGATTTTCATTTCTTCTTATTTTTACTTTGATTACGTGCACACATGTTATTGTTATAATACGATTGATACTACAACTACTACTACTACTAATAATAATAATATGATGCTGCTGATAATAATAATCATGATAATATTATTGCCTATTTTATTACAAAATTACATTCAATTTTCCTGGGCAACGCCGGAACATGGGTCTCTTTTGTGATTAATAATCAGCAGCAGCAGCATTACAATTACGTTTCTGACATTTCAAGTCTTTATGACATTAATCATAAAAATAACATTAATTACTAAATCGTTAAATGTTTGGTCGCAGCGTTTTACACAATATTTTTAATTAACAAAACATTGATCTGAATTATTGATCTCAATAACTTTTTTGCAAACACAATCATATTTTTAATATTCTGACATTTAATAATTTTTTAAATAAAAAAATTGTAAATTAATGATGGGAAACTCATGTGGACCATTTGGATAAGCAAGCTATTAGCATGCTCCTCACTCACTGCATGCGTTTTATGAGAGGGGGAATAAAAAACGGATATAATCCCAATCACGCTTACATATGTTGGGCAACGAATTGAAAACGTTAATATATGACATCATACCACTAAGGTATAAACTGAATGGTTCATTCTGATTGGCCAGTAAAATAATGAAGGAAGTTCAACTAGAAAATACGACATGATGGAAAAATCACGAATAAAATAATTTAAACATTTTAATTTTATTAATGCATTAAAACAAAAAAATTTAAATATTTATTTTCAGTTCACGGAGTAAATAAAATACTTCTTATTCGCCATAATATTCTTTCCATTAGATTAAGTAACAAAGAAAATGTTCAATTTATAGTGTAAATAAAATATTTCAATCTCATTGGTCAGTTTCTGAAGACAAAATAACTAGCAAGTTAATTCATCATAGACTGGAAATAAAGAAAGAAATTGAGATGAATAGATACTATATTATTATATAGATCTCGAGGTTAGCAAGTGAAGGAATGTAAACATAGTAATGGGAAAACTGCTAGAGGTTCAATAAAGAAATAATATATATATATATATATATATATATATATAGAGAGAGAGAGAGAGAGAGAGGGGGTTAAATAATGTCTCTCTCTCTCTCTCTCTCTCTCTCTCTCTATATATATATATATATATATATATATATATATATATATATGTAGTAAACTGGATATTATATTTCACCTCATCTCACTTACTAGCAAGCTGCCGAACATTTACAATAAAACTCTCCAATTAGAAAAATTTGCAAATAATAAAAAAATTAGTAAAACGGATGAAAAATTTTGTGTCTATAACCAAAATGTTGTCAAAATTCTCAAAGACATTACTTTATAGTATTTCATTTTTCTAAATATTGAGAAAAAAATAATACTAGCCAATACATGCGTGCTCCATGCGCATATTTTTGCTTGCCTATATTAACCCTGAAATGCTTTAATTGTTATATTGGTTTGAAAAGATTTTATCAACTTAAAAACGTTTCATAGTATTAATATAAAGTAGTATAAATGATTTTTTGAAAAAATATATATTTATTGAGTAAAAATAAATGATGTTGCAAATGGGCAACAAATGCCATAACATTTTACATGTATAACAAAACACTAGAATATGTCCATCTAAATAATCATAATACACTAGAGAATCATAAAATAATTTTTACTTACAATTATAATGACCAGAGTTAAAAGTTTAGGCTCTTGAATAAGGCAGATGACACACCGATGACATTTGCCCGTGACATCAAAGATACTGATTACCTATTTAGCGGGTGTAACATCATACTTCACACTTGCCAACAGGCTCGTTGCATATGGGAAACCAGTTGCAGTTTAACACATCTTTGTTAAATATTATATTAAAAAGGAATTTTCGTTGGAATGTGTCGTATTTGAAACAAAAAGCATTTAAGGATTATCATCAAACTTTTGTCGTCTGTCTGTTAGTCACTTTTAGGTTCATAAACTAATTGACAGAACTGCACCACACTTAGCGTGAAGCATGCTTGAGATGTTGGGGTCATGGGGATGGCAGAAAATGTTAATTATTGAAAGGAATGTACTTTTCGAGGTTCCAAAACTAATCGGCAGAATTGTACGAAATTTGGTATAAAGCACACTTGACATGTCAGATGTGTTTTAAGGGTCAGAATAGTTATTTTGACCAACAGGGGCACCACATTATCATGAAGTTTGCGTTTGTGCTTAACCCATAAAAATGTTTTTTTATTTTATTTATAGCTTTAAAATAACAAATATTAAAAATTAAGAATAGAAATGCTAATAAGAGGTTCAGGGCTTGGAGGCAGAATGCACAGAGCAGCTGCTGTGTTTTGAGGGCGAGGGATTAAAGAATTCACCAACATCTATTTTATTTAATGTCACTTATTTACATCCCCTGCCGTGTAATCGATGCTGAGCGCATCCTGGGAGCCCCCCCCCCCCACCTCACCCCACCCCACCCCACCCCATCCCACAAATTGAATATTAAAAGAATAAGAATAAAAGATTTCATGGTGTTATGTGCTGACCTGTAAATATATATATATATATATATATATATATATATATATATATATATATATATATATATATATATTAAATAAGATAATAGAAAGAGAAAGAGAAAAAGAAAGAGAGAATGATTAAATAATGACTCTCTCTCTCTCTCTCTCTCTCTCTCTCTCTCTCTTTGTATGTCTCTCTGTAGTAAACTGGGATATTATTTTTTCATACCAAAGGGTTCATGCTGATGAACCGGCGCATTTAGTTTGACATTGAAAATAATTGCAGGTTCATTGGCAAAATCTACTATGTAAATATCTTATTCAATAAATATATTAGACACTTACCCTAGTAATTGAGAACACTGGCCAATTTTTATTCTCCAAAAAATTGTTTATATATATATATATATATGAATATATCATGGCTGCCAACTCATTTTTTGAATATAGCTGAGCTTGTGGGCAGTGTACATAAGTGTCTCTCTCTGGTCAGATCACTCGTGTCATCGAATGACTTCAACACACAGCATCTCACATACGTTTTGGACATGTTGATACCAAAAGAGTGATGCAGATGAATGCCGGCCATCATTTGCCTGTTTTGCCTTCTAGACCAGTTGCCCCTTCTTTAGACTCTAGTCTCGTCTACCCTACTATTTCACCCATAGTTAGGAACTGGATTCATATCTTTCCTAAGGATATTAATGAAATTGAAACAACATCTTTACCTGGATTCGAACACAGTAAGCCTAGCTCATAATTCACGATCAAACTGTTGATTCAATTTGACAACAGACAGCATTTTGCAAAACCAATTACAAACTGAAATTACAATTCAAATGTCTCTTAATGGTTGATGGTAATGGTATGTTTATCATAATGTTTGGTAGTTTATTCTGAAATCTGATTTCGATCTGTCATCACCGGTCAGTGTCTGGTCAGCACAGATCGCAATAAACAGCACAGGGATGTCTGTTATGTTCATTTTATTTGCAGATTACAAGTTCACCAGGATGCCGTTTTACATACAACACCTGCCACTTCCAAATGGTCATGCATCTAAATACATGCTAACAACATACATGCAGACCAGGAGGTGTTGAAGTAGACAACAGACAATATACTTGTTTCGATTTCCCAGTTAAGACAGAAGAGGTCTACTTTTACATAAACCTCTACACATGCTTGTTAAAGGTCTATGTAAAACTAGACTGCACCTGATAGATCCCGTGCAGTTTGCCAAGCTCCAGCCCCTGTCATATCACTGCAGTTGCATCCCTGTGCTTGTTTTATAAGCACGTCCACGAAATATACTCCGATGAACTTACAGCACTTGTACCCCTAAGCAAAAATACCTCCGACCCACTCGACTAGCAGCAAAATCCCACCCCTTCAATGTAGAGGTCTGTAAATGCCGGAAGATTTTCTACTCTGATAGATTCTTTCCACGAACTGCTTGCCTTTGGAATTCACTTTCTGTTCCCTGTTTCTCTGAGAAACCAATATGCGGAAATTAAAATCTAAACAAACATTCTTCTGCCCAACTCCCCGCCCAGGTTGCACCTTTTATAAATCTGTCCCCTACCACAATAGCCCCTTATGCTTCAGAGGTAATATTGCCATGTTTTTGTAAAAGTCAAACAAAACATCTGTTCTCGACTGGGGAATAGAAAAACGGGTTTAGTGCTAGGTGTCTTTTCAACTCCTCTTAGATGGCTTACCATAACTACAGCACAACCAAAACAATAACAAACATCTAGTAGTTTATAAAAAAACATGTAGTAGTTTATAAAAACATGTAGTAGTTTATAACAAACATGTAGTAGTTTATAAAGGCAGACATGTTGACAATTGTGTTTTTTATATGATCAGCAAGATTATTCTTTTGCTCAGGAAGGAAGCATTTCTGCTGAAGCGACAAATTGGAGGGCAAGAGTTGAGCATAACACCATGAACTAGCACAACGGAGAAAATTAGAAATTTTAATTAGAAACATTTTTGTAATTATAAAAAGCAATCTTATACTAATTAACAAATCAATAAGATAGTTAAAGGCATGTGAATTCCAATCAGTCTGTTATTGTTAAGAGTAGTTTAAACGAGGAAATACAATTTTAATCAATTCATAATTTAAGATCGAGAGGCTAATTAAAATGGCCATGTCTTTCATTTTACAATCCAAAAGCAATGCTTTTTATGACATTCTCATGTACTGACATTTTTTTCACTTTAGCTATGGAATGCAAAATTTAGCTCGGGTGATAGTAATCGTTGATCTCTTAACATAGATCTGGAAACTGTACTCAAAATAGAAAACCAGACCTCTTATGATTTTCTTTACGTTTTCGATGCGTCCATTTGTCCATAGGTGCTGCTGATACTAATTCTGATAAAAAAGTGTGTTTGTAAGTTTTGGACTTTAGTGAAGAATGCGTTGTTGGAATTCGAATACAATATTGTGAGATTTTAAAAATAAACAAAAGTTATTTATGGGTTAGTTAGTTATACAGAAAAACAAACAATTGATAGGTACTATCTAGGGAATCAGAACAGGTCAAAGCGGATTTTGTAACTGTAACGAAGACGGTCTTCATCGCTATGAGAAGCTCTTCCATCGGTCTGGTATGCTTTAGTTTGAAATAGCAGTTTTAGATGCATCCCTTAAGAGACTCTTGCCAGTCCATTGATTGGTCCAACATGCTAAGGTTTGAAATAGCAGTTTTAGATGCATCCCTTAAGAGACTCTTGCCAGTCCATTGATTGGTCCAACATGCTAAGGTTTGAAATAGCAGTTTTAGATGCATCCCTTAAGAGACTCTTGCCAGCCCATTGATTGGTCCAACATGCTAAGGTTTGAAATAGCAGTTTTAGATGCATCCCTTAAGAGACTCTTGCCAGTCCATTGATTGGTCCAACATGCTAAGGTTTGAAATAGCAGTTTTAGATGCATCCCTTAAGAGACTCTTGCCAGCCCATTGATTGGTCCAACATGCTAAGGTTTGAAATAGCAGTTTTAGATGCATCCCTTAAGAGACTCTTGCCAGTCCATTGATTGGTCCAACATGCTAAGGTTTGAAATAGCAGTTTTAGATGCATCCCTTAAGAGACTTTTGCCAGCCCATTGATTGGTCCAACATGCTAAGGTTTGAAATAGCAGTTTTAGATGCATCCCTTAAGAGACTCTTGCCAGCCCATTGATTGGTCCAACATGCTAAGGTTTGAAATAGCAGTTTTAGATGCATCCCTTAAGAGACTTTTGCCAGCCCCATTGATTGGTCCAACATGCTAAGGTTTGAAATAGCAGTTTTAGATGCATCCCTTAAGAGACTCTTGCCAGTCCATTGATTGGTCCAACATGCTAAGGTTTGAAATAGCAGTTTTAGATGCATCCCTTAAGAGACTCTTGCCAGCCCATTGATTGGTCCAACATGCTAAGGTTTGAAATAGCAGTTTTAGATGCATCCCTTAAGAGACTCTTGCCAGTCCATTGATTGGTCCAACATGCTAAGGTTTGAAATAGCAGTTTTAGATGCATCCCTTAAGAGACTCTTGCCAGTCCATTGATTGGTCCAACATGCTAAGGTTTGAAATAGCAGTTTTAGATGCATCCCTTAAGAGACTCTTGCCAGCCCATTGATTGGTTCAACATGCTAAGGTTTGAAATAGCAGTTTTAGATGCATCCCTTAAGAGACTCTTGCCAGCCCATTGATTGGTCCAACATGCTAAGGTTTGAAATAGCAGTTTTAGATGCATCCCTTAAGAGACTCTTGCCAGCCCATTGATTGGTCCAACATGCTAAGGTTTGAAATAGCAGTTTTAGATGCATCCCTTAAGAGACTCTTGCCAGCCCATTGATTGGTCCAACATGCTAAGGTTTGAAATAGCAGTTTTAGATGCATCCCTTAAGAGACTCTTGCCAGTCCATTGATTGGTCCAACATGCTAAGGTTTGAAATAGCAGTTTTAGATGCATCCCTTAAGAGACTCTTGCCAGCCCATTGATTGGTCCAACATGCTAAGGTTTGAAATAGCAGTTTTAGATGCATCCCTTAAGAGACTCTTGCCAGCCCATTGATTGGTCCAACATGCTAAGGTTTGAAATAGCATTTCCATCGCTAAATTTGCCGTTTAAATAGATGCATCTTAAGAATATCCATTCAAGCATGTGAATATATCTTTTTAAAAACTAATTTTGATGTGTTGAATTCAAATTTACCAACAGTTTTGCTCTATAATAGCCAGTCTTTCATTCGCATATCTCGTTTTCACGGCATTCATGATACAATGTATTTATTTCACACAATATTAAAAAAAGTCAGATTACCGAAAAACATCACAGATACAGAGCACTACTACTACTACTACTACTACTACTACTACAAAATGTACATATCTTAGTAAAACAGGTTGTCAGAAGTGTGTTCCTTTGGCTGTGAATGCTGATGTCACAGTGAATGCATGAGTGTATTCTTTAAGGAACACGCATGCATTCACTGTGATATTTAAAAATAAGCATCCAATACAAAAGGGCATTGAAAATGAATTTTTGGGGTCTGAAACACTAAAATTAAGAAAATTTTAAATTATATATATATATATATATATATATATATATGCATGTTAGAAGCGATGCATGAAATGGATAACATATCTGAAATAAGCACTTAAAAATTAGATTAAAATGTAGCATAGTGCAGGGTATTCTTTGACCCCTATTGTTACCATCTGACCTGCGTTATGCTGTGGACAGAAAACAGCTGTTCGTCTATCTGGAGTAGTTGGTGACATCTAGTGAACATGAGGGCAATAGTCAGAAGAAAAACAATACAAATAATAAAAATAATAGTTGAAATAATCAGAATCTCTGGGAACAATCCTAAAGAGTCTGCCAAGAACAATGGACGGCTTAGAAATTAAGAAGATATTCAAAGCATTCTTCTAGAAAAAGCAGTCTTCTAGAAAAATTAGAAGAGTCCTGGAGTATTGAAGAGACTTTCTGTCACTTGACTCCAGTTGCAACTACCAATTACTTCTTCTGTGAAACCTCTAGAGAATAATAGAGATCAATGTGTGTTTAAAACCAAAACATAATACTTACTGGAAAGGATTAATTGTAGATAATTAATTAAATACAAGTTGCTACTTTACCTATAGTTGGGGAAAATTGTAGATTCAGGACATTTCTCCAAAATATTCATGTATAAATGAGCACAATAGCACTGAATTGGTCTGTTCGAAAAATTAGTCCTGGGGTATTAAAGAGACTTGCTATCACTTAACTTCAGCAAAAACTATGAGGTACTTCTGCTGTTAAACTTCTAAATAATACAAGTTCAGTTTTTGTGAATGAAATATAAAACTTCCCACTTTCATCAAATGTGAATAACTTATTTCAGAAGAAAAGACAACATGAAAAAAAGAAGACTGTATACAAATGTTCGAGCTGTTTGATCGAAGCCTGAAAAATGTCTGAGAAAATGTACTTGCTGGGAGACTGTTTCGTTTCAGCATCGTTTGGTAATGATGCCATACAAATACCTTGGAAATTGGTTGACCTACATCCTCAGAACGAAATGCCAAACATTGAGGTAGACATTCATTACAAATCATTACACACAAGAAAGTTTTTTTTCTCAGTTACAAGATGGCCTCCTTTTTTCTTACTACAAGTGTTAGATAATAAATTAGAAGAATACCCGTTCCAGGGCGGGTAAAATTAATTTCCTGGACAGAACAGTTTTGCACCATTTTTATGTTCCTTACGAAGATTAAAATCAAAATATAATAATACTAAACTGATCCATTACATGATTTTGATTCTAGAAAATGTCTAATATTTAAGACTTAATCGGTATTCATAAAGAAACTGAAACTTGCTGAATTGGTTTGTAATGACTATCGATCAAATTTCATGAAAATCTGACTCAATCCAAACTTAATTAACCGATTAGTTTTGGAACACAATTGCTAGACGTAAGGATTTGCAATCTTGTCTATATTTAGTTTAATTTAATTTTGTACAAAATGGGCAAAGAGTGGGAAAAAGCCTTTGTGAAAATTCCGATACCTCTGACTTTTGTGAAATTTAAAAAATAGGTTTTATGTATCAATTAATATATATTGCCTACAGTTTCTTTGGGATATTTTAAAGAGGTTTTAGAGGACATAATATAGGCACAACCTTCCATTTGAAAATTCAAATGTTTCAGATTTGTGTTAAATTTGGTCCACAGTTATTAGACATTAATTAAGCAATATTCCATGAATCTCAAGTTTTTTTAATCTTAAGGTCAAGCCTTTAATTTGAGACATATTTTAGAATAAAAATTATGCAATGCATTCTGATAAAAATTGTTATAAGAATTCTAGACATAAAGTTTATCATGATTTCAATCTTAGTAAAGGACATAAAAGTAGCGTGAAACCGTTCTGTTCAGGTGATTCAATTTTAAACGTCTTGGGACGGGTATTGAGTATTTTTCTGTTTATATTATATTATATATATATATATATATATATATATATATATATATATACTCACGTGCCTGAGGACGACTCATGCAAGTTGAAAGTACTAGCACATATGGAGAGTTCTTGTAAACAGTGGAACAGGTCGCTGGTCTGCCAGTGAGAGAAATAGGATAAAACAAATTCCTTCTCTTCAATCAAACCTATATATATATATATATATATATATATATATATATATATATATATATATATATATATAGCTTCTGCTGGAGGGTTTGATTTTGATTTTCCATTTCTCATATATATATATATATATATATATATATATATATATATATATATGGGATTGAAAATTTACATTTGTGCTGTCAATTCTTTTTTTATAATAATCATTTATGTTACAAAATTATTATTAAAAGCACGATAGTTGTTAGTAGGTAGGTAAAAGCGGAAAATATGAATTCTTACCTGTAATTACGAAGTGTCAATGGCACATCACAGCTGCAAGCAGAAAATAAAAAGATGGTAATAGATGGAGAAATTTTCAAAAGAAAATCAGTTGGATATGGCTATGCTATAAAAAAAATAGAAGACAAAGAAAATGAATTAAAAAATGGAACTATAAAAACGCTGTAGAAAATCAAAATGAAATAACAAAAGAAAAAGGAGAATAGAAATTGTAAAAAAAAATATGATAAAAAAGAAAGAATTGTATTAGCTGAAACCAAAATATTAATCACCATTTTTATTTTATTTATATTTTGTTGAAAATAATTGTAGAAAATACTCATAAATGTGCCACTTGAATCAAAAGTCATGATACCATAAACATTTTCAAAAGTAACTCAATCTATCTAATTTCATATATAAATTATTTCGACCGGATTTTAAAAGTTGGACTTTAAGCTGACAAATGAAACTTTGATTCTGACTAGCCAATTTTGATTTGTTGTCGTTGTATCATGTTATTGTTAATAAATTAACGTATTCCAATACAATTTATTAAAAAAGTAAATTAATCTGGTTCGACAGTTTGCTAATATGAAGACATTCATAAGCTAAGGGGAATGACTCTTATTTTTTCAGTATGAGTTAGCGTTCCTTATTTGCTTTTTTCAGCTTATATACTTGTTGTGACCTTGAAGAGCCCTTAATTATTTAGAAAACACGGTGGTATATTTAGAAAAGTGTATTTACAGAAGTACAGAATAGTATGTTACAGAAAGTCTGCGTCCGATACTGTGGCTATGACTTAGTCGTAACTCTATTCATAGTCTCTGGAATAATCCATCTACACCCGAAATAGGGTAGATAAACATCACACCATAGCCTTGCTCCGTATGGAGTCAATATTATTTTCTTTTTGGGGGTTTATTTTAATGAAGTCTGTAATTTACGGTTTTTTCTAATGCAATTTAAAAAAATTTGTTTTATATCAAACGCCTTCTGGCATTCCCTCGTCCAGGCCCAATCATTTCCATTTTTATATATACATATATATACATATATATATATACATATATATATATATATATATATATACGTATATATACATATATATATATACATATATTCATATATATACATATACACACACATATATATATAATGTGTATATATATATATATATATATATATATATATATATATATATATATATATATATATATATATACATATATTCATATATATACATATACACACACATATATATATAATGTGTATATATATATATATATATATATATATATATATATATATATATATATATAAGCACTAAGTTTCAATGCAGCCCAACTGGTTGACAGGATAATCAAAATGACTGGATGTGTTATGAAAAGATCTCATACACTTATTAGTGCTATTATTCCACTTTTCTGCGATCCATTTCCCAGGTTGTATTTGCTTACGAATTGGTAGCAATCAAGAAGAGAGCAATTCTGACATTTCACAGCCAATGTTCAGGTACGTGCAAAACTGGCAAAACTGGCAAAACTGGCATGCTGATAAATTGCTAAACTCTTCGATTTTGTTTCTTTCCTTCTTGTTATTAGGTGAAGCTATGAAATGTCCCTTAAACGAAGAACATCACTCTTGACTTGTTGACTTAATTTGATTCCTAACACGTCACGTGATGAGACAAGCTTTGCGTGTGTTATGTATGCAGCATGTGTGTGTCTAAAAAGGAAATAATATGTGTGTGTATACCTACTCACAATAAAAAGAGGGAAAACATAGTTTGTATTCTTAACTTCTAAACATTTTACATGCATTTCTTACAAATAACAAAAATGATGAGATTAAAAATATAATAGAAAGTAAGCCATCTAATCGCATGATTGACACATGAGTTGTTCATTTGATTGTGAATGTGGAAGATGGATACGAGTTCATCGGCAACTATTTGCAAATCTTTACGTTTTTTATCAAATTTAATTCGTTTTAAAATAAGGTTTATACATTTCTGCAGACACAACAAGAATAATAACTAGTGGAACCCTGTGGAAATTCCACGGTGCATTCGACATCAATTTATATAATTTACTGTTAATAATAATATTTCTTTTGAAATAATAAATGTCTCTCAGGGTCAATATTAACAAAGTTGACTTTATTCTTCAGTAATAATAATTTTCATAGTCAGCTTAATATTCTTTAAATAAATAAAACGAATATGTCTCTTCTTTATTCATTTATTTAAAATTGTAGCAATGTTATTCTTTTAAAACAATAAATATGCTCTGTCCTCTTACCGTAAAAATAATTGTCAGCTAAATATTCTTCAAATCAATAAAACGAATATCACTTTTTGGAATGTATTTATTTAAATTGTTACTGTTTTAGTCGACGGGATGACATAATCTGATTTTGGAACAATTCACTTTAAAATGGGTAAAGTTGGAATTTTTAACCTTAGCGACATCAGATTAATCACCAATCCTCATTTTTTAAATTTGTGTGAAAGCTGATAACATAAATTCCTTAGTGCATCATTATTAGTAATAATAATAATACTTTTCAGCCAACACAGCCTCCTGCTTAAATCTTAGTGTGACATCATACCCATGTGACTAACATTCAATGTTCCTCCAATAAGAAATCTCCTTTAAATATACAATAAAATTGCCAAAAATCAACATGACTATCCCAGCTCCTTTTGTGAGCCCTTGTCTCTATATTAATAAGATTATCTCACCACTTCTTGTGTGTTTGTGTATGTGTGCTTTTCGCCTCCATGTGACCTACACATTATTATTGAAAGAAGAAATGCAATAGCATAAAGTATTAAATCAAACTTTTTTTAAAATCCTATTAAAAAATAATTTAATTACAAAGTTAAATTAACCAAAAATTTTAATCTTTTGTTAATAGTGGAAAAATAATGATTTACTTTGTGACCCTTCGCAATTTGAAAATAAATTTAGAACCATTTAACTGTCGAATAGAAAGTCAATTAAACTGGTTGGCTTCGATTATGTCGGCTGCGTGTGTGGGTGTTAAGGTGTCCACCAAACGCAAAGGGTGCTGCTCCAAAAGTCAAAAGCAACGAAAAAAAGGAGAGAAAGAAACGACAAATCAAGATTTCTTTTCCTTCTTTTCCCTCTTTGCATTCCGTTTCTTGCTCACTTTTCTTTTTTCCCCCTTCCTTTTGTTTCTTAGGGGGGGGGGGGTCTACAAAAACGCAAAATCGATTCTATTGGGTTGGTTGCAGCCATGTTGGAAATGTCAGAAAGAAAAGTTAAAGGAAACGAATTCAATTTGAACAAGTCACCGTGGAAAAGTTTTTATGCGGCAAAATAAAAAATAAACCATACTTAGATGTTGTTAATCGCTGTCTCTATATTAATAAAATTGTGTGACTACTTCTCATGCGTCTGGATATTTGTGCGTTTGTGGCAGTTATGTTGGAAATGTTGGAAGGAAAGTTAAACGTTAGCCAATGAAACTGCTAGAAATATGCTTTACTACCAGTACATCTTTAAAAATTTGTCTTATTAAATTTGTTCCCAGTGTTTATGGGTGACAGTGGGAGGAGATATGAGGATGAGAGTGAAAATTCCTGAACGTTTCTTTCTTTATGACTAATCAAAATATCGAACAGGATGAAATATAAAAAAATCAAAATCGATTGGAAATACAATTTTTCTTCTTTAAGAAGACAGGCTAATATTTTCTATAACTCACTGACGAAACAGATATAAGTTTGTACATTGTATTAAAAAGGCGATTAAATTAAAGTTACAGACGAAAAATTAACTCTACTTTATATATCAGGAGATATGTACATATATGTGCACAAATGTATGTGTGTATGTGTGTGATATATGTGCACAAATATATGTGTGTATGTGTGTATGTGTGTATGTGTGTATGTGTGTGATATTTGTGCGTTCTCTATAGAAGGAAAGGTTAAGGAATCTACATAATATCTAAAAGTGTATTCTTATGTCAAATTTATGGGGAACACAATGGAAGTGTTCATGAATCTCTAAGTGCACCCCTAAGGGGCTATGAGGGCATAACTCCTTAAAACTTCAAATATACCCTATTTTTATGAAATTTAAATTATATGCATAAAATTTTCCGGGGAAGACAATGGAAGTGGTCCTAAGTCTCTAAGTGCCCTCCTAACCTAACAGAGCTATGGGGGGCTGAACCTCCTTTAAAACTTCAAATATATCCTATTTTGATAAAATACATATCATATGTATAAAATTCTCCAGGAAAGACAATGGAAATGGTCCCCAATCTCTATGCTATCTTCGATGTGCCAAATATCTACCACCTGGGCCACTTAGAGGTAGGCTCTAAGTGACCCAGGTGGCAGAACCCTCTTAGAACTTCAACTACGTTATCTAATTTTAATGAAATTTAAACCATATGTAATTCGAAGAGTTTTCCAATATTTCAGCTTCTTCCAGCTCTATTAGGGGGCGAAACGAGAAAGTAATATGATGTTATGAGCATAGTAGATAAGTACATAGCAGTGATCCTCATTCAATCCCGAGCAACATCAGGTCTTCTTGCTAGTTTTATGTAAATAAAAAACAAAAACTTTGTATCTTTCATAAATGCAAATGTAAAAACCGACTAGAAATTTATGAAGGCTTAATAATGAAGCCAAACACACCCTACCCTTAACAGTGTCTCCATCCAACATTCTGGGTTTGGAAGCTAAACATTTACACTAAGTTAAAAAAAATAAAAAATCGAAACATCTTTTGAAGAACATTCATGTCATGCCTGACTTTTCATAATTTAAAAATTAATGTTGTTCGTGATTTGCAAGGTAATTGATGTACATATTCAACTAAGGACATTCCAGATAATTACATCAACAATCCTGTACACACTCTAGCATATAAAAATCTATTTTCTTTTACATAATTAGTTTAATTTCATGACCAGCAGGGCAACCTAGAATTGCCCGTGTATCTAACATATAAAGTTATCACATCGGATTTTCAAAGTCAGACCAAATAGTGTTTAAGCTGACAAATCAAACTTTCCTTCTGACTAGCCAATTTTCATTTGTTATTGTTGTACCATGTTATTGGCAATATATTAATCCACTTAGCTACAATTTATTTAAAAAATTACTTAATCCGGCTGAGACAACTGCAACTAAGAAACATTTTTAAATAATCACTTAAAAATAGAAATCCGCTTACGTCAATAAAAAAAAAACATTCGTAGACTTCCGATAGATTTAAGTTTTTTTATACTTCTTTTAACAAAGATAACGATTTCTTCCTTTTTTAAACATTTTTTTACTGCAAATTTGAAGATTTGTCGTTGAAAGATAACTTAAAAATTTAGATGTAAATAAAAGTCATGTGACACATCATTCATAAACGGTATCTTCAACCATAAACATAGCTCAAATAATATGAAGGGGAATAACTCATTTTTTAAATTGAGTAAAATATTATAGGAATTGTTTATCTTACAACCAAATTTTATTTCTTTTTCTGTATAAGTTTAAAAAATCGTGCAATCAATTAAAAACTAAAAGCTAAAATGACTTTACTCTACCCCGGCCAACGCCGGGTAGGTACAGTTACTTATAGACCAAAATAATTTTTATGAATAATACAAATGATGAATAAAAAAACGGATTGTTAACTTGCTTAAACATTTCATCCTTCCATATCCCATAACGTCCAAGGAACGTGGTCGGGGAGTCAGGCAGATACTCTATCTATCATAACTTTTCTGTGGGCAGGATAGAACCTGGTGGAGTCCATGTCTTCTCAAGGCCACATAAACACCTGGTATTCCCAAATGGTCACTAATTTAGTACTCGCCAGGCTCAACGTTGCTCAACTTCAGTGGTCTAACGGGAACCAGTGTGTCAACATGATTAGCCCTGTCCAATAATACTAAACCATCAGTTCCTTTTGCTGCTGGTTTCTTCTCAATACACGTTTTTTTCTTGTTTCTTTTTTCACATTTATTTAAATTTAGTATTATTTATTTAAATCAATAGTTTATATTCAATGCTGATTTAGTATTATTAGACTGGGCCAGTGTTCAGGAGAGCTGGAGTACAAATTGCAGGTTATTTTGTCAGTCCATAACTATAAAAGTGTAATTTAAATAAATAAATGCTTGTAGGATCAGCATGAGGATTCTCTACCCCTGCACTAGGGTTCTCTCCTAACACTCACTATCTTTCAAACTAGTCCACTTTACAGGGAATTTCAACATCAATTAAAACAGAGTTATTCATTGATTAATATGGATTATCTGGACTACATGTGGACGTGATTCTCACAACGTTTTGGCCGATGTAACTTCCTTCACATGCATCTCGTTGAACTTAGGAATTTGTACAGAATTTCGAATAGAACCCTTTTATTTAATCCAAAGTGGTAACTTGTTCTCGTTGTGTCAGCCATGATCAGGTAAAAATCTTAAGTAACTCTTAACTGTATTCTTAGTATCAGCTGTACTAAGGAAAACTATCACTTAGAACTGATTATACTTAACACATGTATCCGTTACGCCACAGGGTCTATGTGACACCGGCCGAAACGTTATGAGAATAACATCCGAGATGAGAACAGTAGTCCAGATGATACAAAATATCAATCCTCATCTCAAAAATTCTGAAAACCAATATATTTTGAGTTATTGATCTCAGTACAAATAAAATTCTGCTGAATAAACAAATTTTGAAAAGAGAAAACAGAAATTAAACAAATGAATTCTCATATAAAATTCATTCATTCACAACTGAAGATTTGCAAATTTAGAGCATCGTACATCATATGAAATCAATTCATTCACAACTGAAGATTTGCAAATTTTGAGCATCGTACGTCATATGAAATCAATTCATTTACAACTGAAGATTTGAAAATTTAGAGCATCGTACGTCATATAAAATCAATTCATTTACAACTGAAGATTTGAAAAGTTAGAGCATCATACGTCATATAAAATCAATTCATTTACAACTGAAGATTTGAATATTTAGAGCATCGTACGTCATATAAAATTAATTCATTTACAACTGAAGATTTGAAAATTTTGAGCATCGTACGTCATATAAAATCCATTCATTTACAACTTAAGATTCGAAAATTTAGAGCATTGAACGTCATATAAAATCAATTCATTTACAACTGAAGATTTGAAAAGTTAGAGCATCGTACGTCATATAAAATCAATTCATTTACAACTGAATATTTGCAAATTTAGAGCATTGAACGTCATATAAAATCAATTCCTTTTCAACTGAAGATTTGAAAATTTTGAGCATCGTACGCCATATTAAATCAATCGATTTACAACTGAAGATTTGAAAAGTTAGAGAATTGTACGTCATATTAAATCAATTCATTTACAACTGAAGATTTGAAAAGTTAGAGCATCGTACGTCATATAAAATCAATTCATTTACAACTGAAGATTTGAAAAGTTAGAGCATCGTACGTCATATAAAATCAATTCATTTACAACTGAAGATTTGAAAATTTTGAGCATCGTACGTCATATGAAATCAATTCATTTACAACCGAAAGTTTGAATATTTAGAGCATCGTACGTCATATGAAATCAATTCATTTACAACTGAAAATTTGAAATTTTGAGCATCGTACGTCATATGAAATCAATACATTTACAACTGAAGATTTGAAAAGTCAGAGCTTCGTATGTAATATAAAATCAATTCATTTACAACTGAAGATTTGAAAATTTTGAGTATCGTACGTCATATAAAATCAATTCATTTACAACTGAAGATTTGAAAATTTTGAGCATCGTACGTCATATTAAATCAATTCATTTACAACTGAAGATTTGAAAAGTTAGAGCATCGTACGTCATATAAAATCAATTCATTTACAACTGAAGATTTGAAAAGTTAGAGCATCGTACGTCATATAAAATCAATTCATTTACAACTGAAGATTTGAAAAGTTAGAGCATCGTACGTCATATAAAATCAATTCATTTACAACTGAAGATTTGAAAAGTTAGAGCATCGTACGTCATATTAAATCAATTCATTTACAACTGAAAGTTTGAATATTTAGAGCATCGTACGTCATATAAAATAACTTCATTTACAACTGAAGATTTTAACATTTTGAGCATCGTACGTCATATGAAATCAATACATTTACAACTGAAGATTTGAAAAGTCAGAGCTTCGTATGTAATATAAAATTAATTCATTTACAACTGAAGATTTGAATATTTAGAGCATCGTACGTCATATAAAATCAATTCATTTACAACTGAAAGTTTGAATATTTAGAGCATCGTACGTCATATCAAATCAATTCATTTACAACTGAAGATTTGAAAAGTTAGAGCATCGTACGTCATATAAAATCAATTCATTTACAACTGAAGATTTGAAAATTTTTAGCATCGTACGTCATATGAAATCAATTCATTTACAACCGAAAGTTTGAATATTTAGAGCATCGTACGTCATATGAAATCAATTCATTTACAACTGAAGATTTGAAATTTTGAGCATCGTACGTCATATGAAATCAATACATTTACAACTGAAGATTTGAAAAGTCAGAGCTTCGTATGTAATATAAAATTAATTCATTTACAACTGAAGATTTGAAAATTTTGAGTATCGTACGTCATATGAAATCAATTCATTTACAACTGAAGATTTGAAAATTTTGAGCATCGTACGTCATATTAAATCAATTCATTTACAACTGAAGATTTGAAAAGTTAGAGCATCGTACGTCATATAAAATCAATTCATTTACTACTGAAGATTTGAAAAGTTAGAGCATCGTACGTCATATAAAATCAATTCATTTACAACTGAAGATTTGAAAAGTTAGAGCATCGTACGTCATATAAAATCAATTCATTTACAACTGAAAGTTTGAATATTTAGAGCATCGTACGTCATATAAAATAACTTCATTTACAACTGAAGATTTTAACATTTTGAGCATCGTACGTCATATGAAATCAATACATTTACAACTGAAGATTTGAAAAGTCAGAGCTTCGTATGTAATATAAAATTAATTCATTTACAACTGAAGATTTGAAAATTTTGAGCATCGTACGTCATATGAAATCAATTCATTTACAACCGAAAGTTTGAATATTTAGAGCATCGTACGTCATATGAAATCAATTCATTTACAACTGAAGATTTGAAAAGTCAGAGCTTCGTACGTAATATAAAATCAATTCATTTACAACTGAAGATTTGCAAATTTTGAGCATCGTACATCATATCAAATCAATTTATTTACAACTGAAGATTTGATTAGTTTGAGCATCGTACGTTTACGAATAAGTAATTCATCTACTTATTAATGTTGACAGAAACTTAAATAAACATTTTCTAAAAATATGATACAAAAATAAGGTACAAAAATAAGATACAAAAATAAGATACAAAAATACCTGAGGAACCTTTCATCCCAGACATGCAAGAATACCTTGACATTTTGTATTATGTGATGATGTCAGCAAAAGTTGGTTTAAATGCCAAAACCATAGAAATAGTTTTTTTCTAAATCAATTACAGGGGAAAGATGAGAACAATAAAGAAAGTGGGAGGTTTCTTATTGCATCAACATGTGTTCTATCTGTATGTAAGCATGTCATGTTTATGTTTGAAATGTTATTTTGTCAGTGTGTCATACATAAGTTTGAAATAGCATTTTCTAACGTTTGAAATGTCATTTTCGTCAGTCTGTCCCACTTAAGTTTGAAATAGCATTTCGTTGGTTTGTTATGTTTATTATTTTGACGATTTAGAAGAGTATTTTGGTAAAGACGTGGTTCACTTTTCAGCATTATTTAAATATGACTTTAATCTCTCATGGATCCCATAAAATACGCCAGGAAATTTAAATTCCACGTTTGTTTACAGACAAAAATCATAGTTTGGGGTAGATTTTTCGTAAATGTAGAAAGTTCTCTACACATCAATCATTATGGCGACCAATTGTAGTGGAGAAAAGTAATTTTCAAAGGTGAAGAGAATCAAGAATCACTCAGTTGTCTCAATTAAGATCAAAAGTGCAATAAGATCTCTGATGTCCGTTTCCATCGCAGAGTGTATCGATACTCGAGGGCTGACTTGGACAGCGTCAGATCTTTCATATTAGAAATTCTTCTAGATTCCATTTTAGAAAATAATGTGCCCTGTATCACATCCGATTTAACTGATTGGAAATTCCAACAGAAACGAAATAGTCAGCGGTGGTACACCCCTGAATGTGTTGCCACTATTGCTCACAGAAATCACTATTTCAATTGCTTTCAACAAAGATCGATGTTCTGAAACCAAAGCCGCCTTTAGGACTGCCCGCAAAAATGCAAGAGAGTCCTATGTCGAGTCCGTTAAATCTAGAGTAGCTGAGCAGAAGCTTGGTTTCATGGTTTGTTTTTGACAAACAACAAACGGGTCCTGAACAGATGTAAGACTTCGATTTCAACCATCAGTAATGGACCAGAAGTGATCTCCTCAGCATCTGATAAAGCCAAACTTTTGTTTGCTCGACTGAGCTCCAATCTATGGTAAATTATTCACAACAAGAACTCGTCTAGCTGCAACCACTGTAAATGATTTTCCTTTCTTCCTCTGTGTACCTAAAACTAAATGGAACTTTCTTTCCGAGAACTATGCGTCTGTAGAACACAATACTCCGGGGGTGCTTCCCAGCTGACTACAACATAATCGTTTCCAGTACAATGATACCAAATTCTTGTTCAGCCATCCTCTTAAATAATTAAATCCTGCCAATAAATAGAGAGAGAGAGAGAGAGAGAGAGAGAGAGAGAGAGAGAGAGAGAGAGAGGGTGAAGAAAGAGAGAGGAAGTGACAGAAGCGAAAGTGATAGATACCGTATAAAATAAGAAGGAGGGGGGTTCAAACAACATGAAGTGAGAGAGGGTGAAAGTGTTAGATAGAACTTTAGTAACAGATAGAATACTTGGTTAGTTAATTGCAAATTACAGCTAATTAGAACAATTCAAATGGAAGTTTTTATCTAACATAACTCTATCCAAAAACTGAGGAATATTTTAGTATGTACTTTGTATCATTAAAATATATAATAAAAAAGCCTTAGTGAACCAAACGTTAACTAACTTAGCTTTAGTATAATAATGGATGTCATTTTTGTATATCTCTTATCATCTCTTAAAGTGTTCTTATAATGCTAAAAATCGAAAAAATTTGAACAAATATGTTAATTTTTAAAATTTTCTTTTCATGTTTTTAAGACTATGGTTGTCTTTTGGAAGAGCCTCGCCCTGAAATGTCTACCTTGGCACAGCCTTATTTACACGTTTTCTCACAAGAACAATGGATGAACAAGTGCTCATTGCAAAAGCTGTGAAATCAAAAGCAATTTCTTCGTTTCTTTTTAAGTATTCAGATTTTGAATTTTGGCAATTTCTCTGTGACAAACAGTTCTTTCTTTAAAGAGACTTTGAAATATACATGGTTGACGTATTTTATTTCTAAGGCTATTTTGTTGCGTATCAATCAGTTCAATAAAAATAGACATTTATGACATGCTAGACTGATATTTTACATACATGCAATGCAAAAAACGTTTTTTTCTACTTGTCAGAGTTTCATATATGCTATGTAGATTTTTATCAAACTTGCGTTTCACTAACAAGAAAATTTTTAAATGTCTTCTCGATAAATGTAAGAGATAAATAATATGATTGATGAAAAGGAATGCATTTTAAAACTTCTTCTTTCAGATTTCCCAAATCTCCTTTAAAAATGTACAAACAAAAAAATAAACTACTTATTTGACATTATTGATTTTACATATTCAACTTGCTTTATCAGTGCAATCTATACATTTATATTTATATACATTTATATTTACATACATTTACAGAAATAAAAATGATTATGTGTGTTAATAACAAATCTAAGTAATTGATTTTAAACTACAGCAAATACGACTATGATTAGGACTATGATATCAGCAATGACCACTATGGTTACAACGTACATATCAGTGTCTTTAAAATATGTGTAAAAAGTACAGAATAGTTAACATTTGAGAACTTGTAAACAAGAAAAAAACAACAACAACATATAATTTTGATAAAACGCATTAGAATGAAATTCTCTACCGCACTCGCCTAGTTTTAACGTGTGGAATCGATTTTTAAGATGTTTTTAAGTGGTAAAAGTACAGAATAGTTAACACTCGAGAACTTATAAACCAAAAACAAAAATAGCAAAACCCGCCTATTTTTAACATCTGGAAACGATTTGTAAGATGTTTTTCACAGTAAAAATCCTTGCAAATCGTTTTCACATGTAAAAACTAGTCGGGTTTGGTACAAAAATTCATTCTAATGCGTTTTATATAAATTATTTATTGTTTCTCTTTTGGTTTACAAGTTCTTGAATGTTAACTATTCTGTACCAATGTTACCAATAAGTGTAGAATAAAAAAAACCCTACTTATTTCACTTCCTTGGCATTATTGACGTGATACATAATCTAATATATAAATAAACTAGCTGTACCTACCCGGCGTTATCCGGGATGCAGTGAAGCCATTTTAATTTTTAATTTTAATTTGTTTGCACATAAGATAGACAACTATTATATTCTTCAATCTAAACTCCTTGCTGATTTTTATTTTTAGGTCGTTATTTAAAAATGTTTCATATTAGCAGTCGTCTGTGTCGGACTAAGTAATTTTTAAAATAAATTGTAGAGAGGACCGTTATTATATTGTACGACATAGTACGACAAATAGAAATTGAGTAATCAGAAACAAAGTTTAATTTCTCAGCTACTATTTGGGTCTGAGTTTGAAAATCTGACAAAATAACTTTACATGTTAGAAGTAAATGTGTTTATGTTCACACACAATCTGATAAACGGGTCATAAATAATAGTGAATTAGTTGTGACTATGATGTCAGCAATGTTGATGACTATGTTAACAAAATGTATGTCAGTGGTGTCAACCATGTTGGCAGCATCGATCACCTTGACTATTGCTGTCTAATGCTACCAATGTCACATCCATATTGACTAAAATTAAAAGCTCATACAAAACAAACTCTATTCTATGTTCGAATAGGATGACAAGCAATTACTTTCACATTCATTTTGTGGACAACACACACCACATGTATATATATATATATATATATATATATATATATATATATATATGGATTTTTCACTTAGAAAAAATATTATTCAGTGAAGACCGGGATTAGTTCAATAAAAACAAGCTCGATGATACTCGATTACAGGGTACAGAGCATTTATATGTGATTTTTTGAAGGCTTACCAAAGCATTCCGTTCAGGAGCCCAATCAACACCACAAAAGATTTTTTCATTCAAAAATTATTTATCAGTTTTCAAATTAAAGAGTTTTTTACCTACACGTGTTTCACTACCAAGCAGGTCCTTGCTTGGCAGATCATCAGGGAAATTAAGTATCTGGAATAAGAATTAGAATTACAACAACCGGCAATACACAATGTGGTGTTGCTTTAATTAATGTCACTTAAGAAGGGAAGAAAAAAATAAAAGAAAAAAGAAAAAGATAAAAAGGAAAAACTAGAATAATATCTCACAAGATTTTCACAACATTGTTGCTACTAGGCGAAACAGCAAAAAATTAGTCCCAAACCAGCAAAAACAGAAAAAAAGTTTAGTCCCAAGTGCACTCCAATGAAACAGTAATAATGAGCGAGAATACACCTTCTTGATGGGCAACACAACTATGAAAAGTATCCCCCCCCAAATAAAGACCAAACACTCAAAACTCCGTTCACCAGTTATCATTCCAAGCCACTGATAGTATTGGCATTCCAGATCTATTCCATCAAAAGGAAAGGCAACACAAAAATGATAAATAATTTTTGAATGAAAAAATCTTTTGTGGTGTTGATTGGGCTCCTGAACGGAATGCTTTGGTAAGCCTTCAAAACATCACACACACACACACACACACGCACACATATATATATATATATAAATCAGGCGGATTCTTGAAGTAAGACTTAAATAGCATTACATTCGACTAATCGATATCTGATCGTGTCATTGACGTACATTTTTAGTCTGTGTTCTTTACATAAAAATTCCAATCGATTTCATTGATTACATATCAAAGTAGTTGTGATTACTTGGTTTCCGTCGGCAAGCTATCAATATTCCCTCTTCCATTTTATATTTCTCTTGTCTGTGTTTGGAAAATATTGACATCGTGATAACAGTAGAAAAAATAGTAAGAAAATGTAAAAGTAATTACATTATGCAGAAGCTTATAAATCTAGGAAAGAGTAATTGAAATAGTTGTTTCGTATCAAGATGGCGACGGTGATAAAAAAGGGACCCCTGTAGTCTTAAAATTAATCTACCCCTTGTAGTATGTGATATAAAGACACGTATAAATAGGAATTAAAATTAACATTCTTTTTTATTATAATAAAAATTATTATGATTAATAGTTTGATAGCAGAAATAAATAGGGAAATGTGGAAATTTTATTAAGGGTGTAAGCTTATGTTTCTGTTTCGGTGAGTAAAGGAACATCTCTCCACTTTAACAGTATTCTAAGCTGGAATAAGTATTTTCAGTAAAAAACACATAAATTCTATTCATGCCAATAACATAGTGGAAGAAATAATAGGCTAGTTCGAACCAAGTACTCTTATGTCAGACGAATTGCTATTTGGGTCTGGCTTAGACAATCTGATAAGATAACTTTATATCTTAGATTACTTATTCACAATTTTCCTAACTATTATTTGTTAAAAATACTAAAAACTTACACCCATAAACAATGACTGTGAATTGTGACCAGTCAATATAATTGCATTTTTACTATAGTTTGCAATCATCACATGTATTTTACAAAAAACACAACAGATGGCATGTCTCATCAATTAATGTTTATTACATTTTTCTTCTTTATTTTTATATTTAAAAAAATACCTATAAATTTCAGAATACGTATTGAGCTCTACAAATAAAATGCTAACTCTGAACGTCAGTCATTGATCTTCGCATTCTCAATAGACTAATGCTGTTGTCGTTATATATTTCGTACATATGCTTCACTAATTATACTTTAACCCCCGTCCCCGCTCTTATTTTATTATGTCTATCATTCTCGCTACCGTCTCTCTCTCTCTCTGTTTCTCTCTCGCTCTCCTTCTATCTCTCTCTCTGTCTGTCTGTCTGTCTCTTTCTGCTTATTTATAGTCAAAGTTAATAAGACTTGTTTTGAATAGTCCATTATAAATAAAAGGAAATATCATCACGGAAATAACCCGTAGATTGAGAGGGAAGAGAAAAGGAAAGGGGGGAGGAAGATAGATCGCGAGCAAAAAGAGACTAATTTTGGATTTTGTCTTTATATTTTTTCAAATTTAACTAGCTTCCTGATTCAAACACTAACCCAAGCTCTATGTGAGCCCCAACGTGTCATTGTGTTTCCATTATATATATATATATATATATATATATATATATATATATATATATATATAAAGTTATGAGATAAACCACATTTATAATTTATTATTGTTATAAAGGGCTGAATACTCTTTTGTAATGACAACAACCGAGAGGAAGAGGAAAGTAGTCTATACACTGTAAATAATAATAACATTTAAACAAACATTAAACAAATATAAAACAAACATAAAACAAACATTGAACAAACATTGAACAAATTATTTAAACAAACATTAAATAAACATTAAACAAACATTTAAACAAACATTAAACAAACATTAAGCAAACATTTAAACAAACATTAAACAAACATTTAAACAAACATTAAACAAATATTAAACAAATATTTAAACAAACATTAAACAAACATTTAAACAAACATTAAACAAATATTAAAACAAACATTGAACAAACATGTAAACAAACATCAAACAAACATTCAAACAAACATTAAACAAACATGTAAACAAACATTAAACAAACATTTAAACAAACATTAAACAAATATTAAAACAAACATTGAACAAATTATTTAAACAAACATTAAATAAACATTTAAACAAACATGTAACTAGCAAATGAAACTTATTTTTCATCCTTTTTCCAAAGATGATTTTCTTTTCTCCCATTTAAACATCCTTCACTTTCTGTTTAATTCATCTCAAACAAATTAGTTTGTGCGTAAAAATTGTTGATCTAACTTTGGATTCAGATAGATTAAGGAAATTAATAAAGAAACACAAAGACTTCAAGCAAATCGTGTAATTTGCAATCGTTATTTATTTCCAAACACAACTCGCATGGAATGGATCACCTGCTATTCGTTTTGAATGCTAATCAACTTCAGAACTTTGGCCTTCCCAATTTGCTCGGCAATTTGGATCCATCGTGCATAATGCTAACTTGACAGCAACTTGGAGTAGAACCTTACGCAATTAATCTTTTAGCCTTCCATGTGAAATGTGTAGCCAAGTCTACAAATATTATACTTGCCAAACACCTCTTGCAAGATATACATCTATGATCGTGGGCGAACAGAAGTAGACTACCATTTGAGAGAGAAAGACGTGCACTTTCAATGTGGACTCTTTTCATTCAATTAAATGAATGGCTTGTAGATATCGCTAAATTAGCCAACCTGTATATATTTCTTTGCTAGAAGTTCACATATAAAAAATCTTTCTTTAATAACTTAGAAAGATTTAAAGTTCTTATTCTTTACTGGAAGACTTCACATGCTCGCTATCGCTTCGCAATTTAATTCCTATTCATTACTTGAAATCATTGAAACGAAACTAATCGCTAAAAGAAAGACAAGAATCCCTCTTTCTCTCTTTCTATCTCCATCAAAGACAAGACAAAACTAACCGATAAGAAAAAGAAGACAAAACTCTCTCTTTCTCTTAGTATCGATAAGAAAAGACAACACTAATCGATATGAAGACAAAACTAATCGATAAGGAAAAGAAGATAAAAGTAATCGATAAGAAAAATAGGCAAAACTCTATCTCTTTCTCTGTATATAGATAAGAAAAGATAAACTTAATCGATATAAAGACAAAACTAATCGATAAGAAAAAGAAGATAAAACTAATCGATAAGAAAAAGAAAACAAAACTCTCTTTCCTTTGCTCTGGGAATATTTTTGTGTCTATATTAAAAATGAAAAATATTCTTTCCTTCCTTTTTTATTATTATCAGTAATTATTGATATTATGCCTCTCCTCTATTGCTCATAAATGTAAATGTGTCTTACTTGATGATTCATTCATTTCTTTTTATTATTATCAATTATTATTAAGATTAAGACTTTCTTTTGCTCATAAAATAAACTTATGATTATTTAAGTGAACCAGACACATATACACTCACTTTTATTATATAGATTATACTTTTATGTTTGATTTGTCTGCTTTATGGCATATCAACCCTTTTATGATTATTTAATAGCAAAACTCACTGTCTATTGGAAACGATTCATTTTATACGATTACTTGAACAAACATTTCTACTTTGCCTATAGATGAGTGAAAAATGGTGGAAAAGTATTATTGAGTAAATGAACGATGTGGCTGGATGGGAACTCGACAGAGCAGAATTCCATAGTTTGTAGCAGCATCCATTAGACCAATCATACACTCGTAATTATATTTATTATTATTATTAATTAACAAATCAGATAATATTTTATTATGCCCTCAGATATTAATTAACCAATGAGATTCTTAGTTTGATAAATTAAAAAGGAAACACTTAAATGAAACTTCAGATCTGTCATTGATCAGACCTTGACCTACACTTGTATTAACCATTTCTGATCAAATCTCATATCTCTAAAACCCTAGTAATTTTCCACCATTTCTAGAAAAATCATTTGTACAAAAAAAATCTATTTACTATTCAATGGCGCATGTGCACAAACAAAATAAAAAGTGAAAAGGAAAATTAAAATGATTTCATCCATCACTAATTTCTGTCAAGATTCTTCACAATTCGTTTTGAGTGGATCTTAAGAAATTATTGTGCATTTAATTAACTAATTGACTGAGATCAACTTTGCTATGTGGAAAGAAGATTATACAAGGATTATCTTCTTGCACACTAACCTTTCTATGGGTCATATCGCAGCCTCATTTTCTGCCAATTTATAGCAACTTTTGATTAAGAGAAAAGTTTATACAGAAGAATGACTTCAAATAAAATCTACGCACAGAATCATCAATAAAATCCACAATCCTTTCCAACCATATTTAGAACATATAAACTTCAGTATATGCCTTACTTGTCAACCAAGTTTCAGTCATGAATGGCCAACAGTTTAAAATTGTTGATACATCATTATATATTGTTTATCTCCATAGAATGGTTTTCATCCATTTATTTATTCATATTTGTGCCTTACCACTCACAAACCACTTCACAAGAAACAGTATTTGCTTTATCGCCGAAATCAATGGTAAACAGCTGTTGCGATAACACAAAATGACTTGAGACGGTTATTGAAAGAGACGGAGAGTGCTGGAAATCACTTGTTGTCATCCAGACTCCAGCCAAACCATTAGTTATAGAATCGTTTTCATCCATTTATTTCTTCATATTTGTATCTTTATGTGTGTTTATTATTAGTAGTAGTATTATAAGTGTTGTGGGTGAACCTACCTACCCTTTAGTAATAACTAAATGGTAGCAACCTGCTACCATAAATACCGGTTTTTGCCGGGAGAACATTTGTAGTACATTTAGGCACTAGCACTGCCAACACTGACTTGTGTATAATTTCTCTGTTCAATATAATTCATTATTATTATCTCTAAACCTGTTGTTCTTTATTTCATTGTTGGTACCCAAAACGGGTCCACAACCATAAGTAGTAGTAAGAGTATTATAATTTTGTGAAGTATAATTCATATGAAACATTGTGAGATATGTAATGGCAAGGTGTGTGCAGTGTCAATGAAATGAGAACTAAATAGCTATTATATATATGTGTTTGTGCGATTCATAAATCTGTTGACTGACAAATAGTTATTAATGGAATGTTGCCATTATATACACTTTAATCTGTGCAATTAATATTCACTGCAAAATTAAGTAAATTGACAAAGTGGGATTTTTTTTTATATATGTGTTATGGAAAATTAATGTTTTTTTCATCATTCAGTTGCATACATATCTATAATTTTCCTCCCTTGAAAGAAGAAGAAGAGATGAGGAAAGAAACTTCATCCATCTGCATAGATGTTACACTGATGCTTACAGGCAAATCCACAAACATTTTTATAACTACTAATTTATTTATAATATTCAAGTAATGCTATAAATATCCAACCAACACCCTCGTTTAATTACTCAGAGATAGAAAGGAGTCATTAACAGAAAGAACATATGGCAAGCACATACGTCGGCCATGCAAAAATACATGTGCAAACCAGTCAAATGTAATTCAATACCTGAAGCTCTAGAAAAGAGTTTGGTGTTTTTGCGTCTTGCATCAAAATCTCATCAAACTATTCAAAGAAAACAGATTGAAACCTTACGATTTCTTAGAAACACATAATCAAAAAATGACCAGTGGTTTGAGCACAATGGATGGTGGCCCATGAAGTCAGTGATTGAAATGTCAATAATTGCTTCACATCATCGTTTGCATTATAACTTTATGCGATAAATAAAGAAATTGTGTCAGTGTGTCTTCCATGTTTATTATGAACTAGTGTACATACTCTGTCAAAAATGACAGAGAAAAAATTATGCTTCGCCAATGTTCACACTAATATTCATATAAAATTACGTCTCAATAGGTGAAGTTAAAAGATAAAAATGAGAAAGAAAGAAGACGTCTTAAAGGAGCAAGTTTAAAAAACGAAATAGCAAATATCTGAATATTAGTGTGAACATTGGCGAAGCATAATTATTTTCCATAATTTTTGACAGTGGGTGTACACTTGTATATACGTATATATATTTCCAGTATTTACTTTAACATGAGTAGATCTTAGTAGAGCAATTAGCCTGATGCTTTCCTCTGAGAATGAAACATCAACGTTTCTGTGCTGCTTACTTACCATAAGTGTATTTTCGTACTATATATATATATATATATATATATATATATATAAAATATGAAACTAAAAGTATAATGGTTACTCCTAAAATGGTCCATTTGCTCCCCCTTAAAATTTATTTATAATTTCAACACACTAGTGCTTCACTTAAGTTTACAAAATTCAACCCAACCCTACCCCATAATTCTTGTACTAGAAATCAATTGTTGCAAGCAGACTAACGCTGTTCCCAATCCTAATTTCAGTTATACATTAAAGTTTCTTATTTAGTCATGCATTTAATATTTAACTAACTGGGAATTCTTTAAAGTCTTTATACATCTAACTCTGAAACACTAGTTTTAGTCCGAATTATTACATATTAAACACATAAATTCCAGATTCACATTCACTTAAACCCTAACTTCCAATTGGAACCCTTTTAAACTATCGAAATTATATATAAGTCCGTTCAAAATCCGTTTTAATTACGCCCCCCCCCCTTTCAGAAATATTCACTCAATGACCTGAATTTCCCTTCTGCTTTTAGCTTATAATAGTCGCACCGGCCTTATTGCTTACTAGCAATAAACAGTAACCAAACAATCCCTCCCCTCTCTCTTCCCAACTTCAGCCATAGTTCACCCATTTTTTAATGTTTTATCTTTATCCCTTCCCCCCACTTCCTCATTTGACCTCGTTTTCAACTAAAAGCTGTTGCTCTTCTTTGACTTGATCGAAGTCACTACTTAAATTCCTGACTGTCTGTGTTTAATATACACAATTCAACTTTAATTTCCAAAAAAAAAAACTACTCTCATTCTCGGTCCACGGAAGTATTTTAAAATGGCCCGAATTCTCAAAATTACTTCTGAATAAGTGCGTTCCACCTACAATTGAACTAAACATCTTTCTATTGGATTTACTTCATTCTTGAACTTTTTCAATGCTGCCTTCACGAAAACCCTTCTTCTCCATCTTTAAATCTTCTTTCACTGGACACCTTATCAACAGACATTTACCAACTGGACAGACCCCATATCTTTTTTACGTGCACATTCTCACTCTCCAGTACTTAAATTTTTTCAAATTTTGAATTTTGGCTCTTCCATTGCCAACTTATCTATCTATGTAATTCCTCTGATGATAAGATTTAATCTTTGAAAAGCCTTGACTTAAGGACAGAATAATAAACATGTTTTTACCGATTACACCTTGCATTGAACAATCAAAGTTGAAATAAGTTTGTCATTCGTACATGTTTATCCCTCTTCTTTCATCTATCTTTTATATATATATATATATATATATATATATATATATATATATATATATATATATATATATATATGAGAGTGAGGAATTTGAATTGGCAGCTGCAATTCAAGGCATTAAAACAAATGAAAGAAAAACGTATAAATCGGTATAGAAGGCAGAAAGAAAAGAAAAAAAGAAATAAAAAGTTTTATAGAAATAGAGTGAAGGTGGGAATTTTTATACCTGCTAACTTTTGTGTGATGGAACGGATATATATATATATATATATATATATATATATAAATAATTACACATTGCTCTTTATTATAGAGTGGAGAATGGAATTGGGAGACAGATGTAGACAACATGCTTTCTCCTCTCATCTCTACGAATGATGTTATTCATTTTTTTTTAAGTCTGATTATTATAGATAAAGCATCCAATTTTCAGATTAAGAAAAAAATGAAAAGATGAATTTTTCGCTGAGAGTTTTCTATGTAAAGTAACATAAAATAGTTGGAAAATGTTAGGGAAGGGTTAACACGAGTTATCTTCCTTTCCACTGTGTAAGGAGATGGTGACATCATCGCTGGAAGTGAGTAAGGTGACTTCCGTTTTTCGGTTTTCTCACTCTTTTTGAGTTGGACTTCGTTGGAATTGAACTTGTCAGTTAGCGGTTTGTGTCTAAGCCATGGGGGGAGGGGTCCCTGGGGTCCTTAAGACAATCATAGTTCACTGAGATTAGTTTTCTGCAGAGCTCTAATAAACTAGTGAACCTTATCTATGTGGTCTTGTGTTTGAGGTTGAGAATAGCTTCTTCCAACATAACCAACACCCTTTGAATCAAAGATGGTGGACTGAAACAATCACCGCCACCGTCACCAGATTGGGACCAAGTCCAGTTGAGGCGTAGGGCCAAATTAATAGTCAACTCAGCCCCTATGCAACAAATGGTTCCCCACCATAATTTTTCGACCATTCAAAATAATCGCATTTAAAAAAGTCTTTTTTACATTTTGAGCAGAGGGATAATTTTACTTTAATCTTACCATTGTAACTGAGTTTATCAAAAACAACATTAAAATCTGGAATGATTTGCAATAAGGTTCATTATCGGCTGTCAGGCCTGCAAACGTACCTGCCCCCTTCTGCCGGGGACGGAGGAAATTTGTTGTAATCCATTATACATGGCGAGCCAGTTTATATCTAATCCTGTCGGATACGAAAAAATAACAAGAAATAAGAAAGTTTTTAGTTTAGTCATAATATAACTGTTATCAAGCAAGGCTACTACTACTACTACTACTACTACTACTACTACTACTACTACTACTAGTTTGTGTAGTCAGTAATTTTAACCCTTTGTTCGTCAGACGAATTCATATCTTGTCTTACATAGTAAAAATTGAATAGTAAGTTTTAAAATGGCTACTCTGGTGCCCTCTCGACGTAAATTCACTAGACTAACTCAACAATCAACTAAATCCCATTCATTCACTGTGGAGGTCCCCAGATGTCGGAGAGCCTTCTACTCAAATAGCTTCTTTCCTCGTGCTGCTGGCCTCTGGAACTCCCTCCCTGCCCCCTGTTTCCCCGACAGTACTGACATGCAGAAATTTAAAACTAATGTAAACAGACATCTCGCTGCGCAGATCCCAATTTAGGCTGACCCCCCAACCTTCTCCTCTTTTCTTTTTCTAAGTAGCCCCTTACATCTACAGTGGCGGCCTGCCTTGTTTGGGGTGAACCATGTTAAAAAAAAATAAATAAATAAATAAATGTTTCATAATGTGAGACTTTGATGCTCAATCAATATTATAATAATCGAAATATTTTTAAATAACACATTTAAGAGGATTAATAATTTCTTCCTTCCGGAAAATACTTTGACCGAGTTGAAATTATTCCCATATGGACGCCATCTTAAAAAAGGATATAATTCTGTATTCGTTAAAACAGAGTTACTTATCTTTGTTTGGAATAAAAAAATATATTTTTTGAAAAAGAAAACGACAAAAAATATACAAATTGCAAGTAAAAACACTACTAAACAAGTAGTTTCATTTTACAATCAAGTTGACTGTTTTTGAAATTCCTTTATAGAAATCATGAATATTCCAAAAAAGAATTGTATTGGCCAAAGGTCTTGGTGTCTTTTTTGTCTTCTCTTTGAAATATAGTTTTCATACGACGATGCTTAATTTCTAAATAAAACCCTAAAAATATTTATATTATTGATGTCTTTGGATAAGAAAGTAGAGCCCCCCCCCCTCGCCCCGGATCATTCTCCCCACCCTGGATCCCATCATGCCAGCAATAGGACAATGTAAAGACGATTATTGTTACAGGGATCTGTGGGAAGGTTAGTCTAAAGTCTTTCACATCACAACATAGAAAACATGTGAGAGACTCTTTTGAAATAGAAAACAAACAAAAAACATTCCATCATGTGAATTGTCTTTTACATCGAAATAAAAGTAGAATGGACATGTCAACAATTATAAATCCTAACCTCTGCCATTCTATATATATATATATATATATATATATATATATATATATATATATATACACTAGAGACACCTACTTGGCGTTTCCTAGCAGTGTAAATACTTGCAATTTGGGCGGATATTCTTCTAGTATATATATATATATATATGGGAAAATGAAAAAGGAAAACCAAAAAATGGATGTTTTTTATGTGTACATCAACGTTTCGTCTTTATTTATAAGACTTCATCAGGATGATAAAATAGAGAAAGAATGTCATGCAAGCACAGATACATGTAGGGTAGACATATTGGGAAAAATAGAATGAAATAGTGGCCAACTACTGGGTTGACGTCCGTATTTGTTGGAGAAATAGAAATGAATGTAGAAAAGAATGAGTGGGGAAAAAAATGGAAGGATGGGGTGAGCTTGAACCGCAGCCATCTGGTCAAACACCCCCCTCCCCCCCCTCTTCCTCACCTCCCTCTCTGCCATCCACTTTACCCCTGCTCACCCCCACCTCTTTCTCTTACCACCAGCTACAGTAGTCCTGGCTCACCCCATCCTTCCATTTTTTCCCCACTCATTCTTTTCTACATTCATTTCTATTTCTCCAACAAATACGGACGTCAACCCAGTAGTTGGCCACTATTTCATTCTATTTTTCCCAATATGTCTACCCTACATGTATCTGTGCTTGCATGACATTCTTTCTCTATATTATCATCCTGATGAAGTCTTATAAATAAAGACGAAACGTTGATGTACACATAAAAAACATCCATTTTTTGGTTTTCCTTTTTCATTTTCCCATCACGTCGGATTACTTTCATTCTTCTCTTCCCATATATATATATATATATATATATATATATATATATATATATATATATATATATATATATATATATATATATATTATTAACTCACTATCCAGGTTTATCGTCTATATTTCTTTTTACAAGGGTTTTGACGTTGTCTAGCTGTTCCCACACCCCAGCGATCACAACCGCGGGGACCGACTGTGTCCACCTGCCACTGTCTACGATCCTGCCTGACGGCCTCAATCCATGATTTCCTAGGGCGCCTAGCCATCCTTCCGCCGTCCAGCCCTAGGTTTCTGCACGCGCTGACCCCCCCCTCCCCTGTCTCCCTCAAGACGTCCAAACCAGCGAAGACAGCTAGGACATCAAGTTTTGGAATGATCAACCTCTCAAGTAAATGTTCTGGATCTGGTCCGGCTTTACATTGCATACCTAATCATTGCTCTGTCATTTCTTTGGAGTCGAGCAAGTAGGGCTTGGGTGAGGGCCCAACACTCACTGCCATACAACATCACGCTTTTTACGCAGCTATCATAAACGATACCCCTGGTAATAATTTGGATGGCCCGAAATGTTAGGACTGAGAGAAGCTCTCTAAACTTTCAACTTTCCCCAAGCTGTCTTGACTCTGATGGTCGAACCTAGTTCGCAGTCACCTCCAGCACTCAGCACACCTATATATATATATATATATATATATATATATATATATATATATATATATATTAATAACATTACATATAAAACTAGTAATATTATTTTAAAATGCTTAACGTAATACAATTCATTGTGTGATGCTAATTCTGACGTCCCGGAATTTAAATTGTTAACGTCTCTCTTGGATGTGCACTGGTTCGTTCTTTTGGTGTCTAACTGACTTCACGTGTATATTCTAGGTATATTCTAGGTTGCTATTTGAAAATTCTCTTCTTCTCTCCAACTTTTTTGTTCGTTTGTTTTTGTCACCTGAAGATGATTCGACAAAGAACCGAAAACGTTTATGACATCTTATAAAACGTGTATTAATTTCGTGATTTTGAAACAAAAAGACAATTAGGCATAATCAACAAGGGAATTCTGTTATGTACACAGAGGGAGAAAGGGAATTTATCGACAGTGGTTGTAGCTAGACGAGTTTTTGTTGTGAATATTTTACAGGGGGGGGGGCACTATAGGATGAAGCTGAGTCGAGCACCTGCCATGAAAGCAACAATAGAGTAGAGAAAGACTAGCAACGTCTCTTCTGTGAGAAAAGGGGATGTCGGGTGGAGAAGAGCACCCCCCCAGAAAGGGGCTGTAGGGTGGAGAAGAGGACATCACCCACTAGATTTTGGAGTCGGTTTTGCACTCTGTCAAGGCAAGAAAGTGTGCTCGGAGCGCAACCTCCCCAGATGTGGTAACAGTACTCCATCTTCGGACGTATTTTGCTCTCATACATGTAGAGGATTGTGCCAGGAGTGAGATACTTTCTGGGACGGTAGAATGATCCAACCATTTTTTCGGCAACCTTGGCTACGGATTGTATGTAAATCTTCTATTTCAGGTCTCAAGTGTAGGTCAGTCCCAGAAGCCTATCAAAGCAGGGCGCCTCCCCATTTCAATAGGGGCAAAGTGAGGATCAAAGCGTTGTTGGTAAAAGAGGAGAAGTAACCAGCCAGCTTTTCCCCCATTGCACGATGACGTGCTCCAGATCGGAGGAAAGAGAATTAGAAAGATCTTGATCATTATTGTTGTTAGAAGTGTTGACATAAATGCTTGTGTCATCTGCATAAGGGTTGACGAATGATCTTAGAATGCGATTTGGGAGATTATTGATGAAGATCAGGAAGAGGGTCGGCCCCAGAATTGATAAAATGAAATATATATATATATATATATATATATATATATATATATATATATACTAGCAGGAAGACTCGACGTTGCTTGAGATTGAATGAAGATCACTACTATATACTTTTTCATTATGCTCATAATTTTTACTGTCCCCTTCTCCTGTTTCGCTCCCTAATATAGTCGGAAGAAGCTGAAATGTTAGAAAACTCTCGGAATTAGTGTCTTATATATATGGTTTAAATTACATTAAAATTGGATATACATATTTGAAGTTTTAAGGGGTTCTGTCCTCATAGGTCACTTAGAAGTGGCGGCACATAGATATTCGGCACATTGAGGATACTGTAGATATTCGGGAACACTTTCATTGTCCTATCCGGAGAATTTTATACATATGATATATATTTCATCAAAATAGGATATATTTGAAGTTTTAAGGGGTTATACTCTCATAGCCCCTTATTATGAGAAATTCGGGAACACTTCCATTGTCTTTCCCGGTAAATTTGAGATAATATTCTTTTAGATTTGATGTAGATTCTCTAACCTTTCTTTTTATAGGGAACACACAAACATCACACAGACAATATAGTATTATATATATATATATATATATATATATATATATATATATTGAAATAAATATATATATATTTTTAACTATTCCGATTTGAAAATCTACTGAATGGAAAATAATATTGCGCTTTCAATGCCAAAGGTAAGAGTTTATTCTTCTCAGTTTTTCTAACTGAATCTTCTATTGACTTACAAGTTTCTACCTAATGAGTCGTTTTTGATGTTCTAATCCGGTAATCAATTGAAAGCAACTTCTCAATCTCAATATCACGGTCATCGTTCACTCTCTGCTGACAATAACACAACTGCTGTCATCCCAATACGTCCCTTCTTAAATCAGTTACTATCCTCATATGCAAATGGATGCCACCTATAAAAAATCTATGATGAACACAAGTTCTTTTTTCCTCTGAAATTCGAGTGCCCTCCATGCGAAACGGTCCACACACTACAAAGCTGGTAACTCTTCATTTTTTAATTCCATTTTTACCATAGGAAACATTTATTGCTTTGTACCTTTGTATCACAGATGTACAAACGCATTTTCTGACCGTTCAAATCTGAATGATTCAAATCTTGTTTAAACTGGGTCAATTCCCATTTCGCTACTGTTTTATTTTTGAGAGGGGAGGGGGGTCTTTCATGGACACTTGAGGACGTCTGCATGGAATTTCACTTTGATGGTTTACGATTTTTCATCTGACGATGAGAGTTTTTTGTTTACTATTTCAATTTTTTTCAAGTATGTTTTTGATTTTTTTAGAAACACGTGTTAGCTTTTCTTTGCTTCGAAACTGACAATAAATCACAGTACCCAACAACTTCGATCTATCAATTTATTTATTTGTAACGCTATTACAAATTTTGAACTAACTTTTTAAAGGTCTCAATATTGAGCTTCATTTTTGCTCTGGAATTTTGATTCCTATAAGAATCGATCTGAATTATATAAAATAAACGTTTTGTGATATTATCACACACACACGAATATCTATCTATCTATCTATCTATCTATCTATCTATCTATCTATCTATCTATCTATCTATCTATCTATCTATCTATATTATATTTGAAGCTCCTCGTTAAAAAGTAGAGCACTGTAAAATGGTAGTAGTAACACAGCGTAGCGTCACTTGCTTTATGCATCGTTCCTTCACTTATAGAAGTTTGAATGCCTGTACGCTTTCGCCGCCGTTATTGTGTTAAAATTATCATTGTTTATAAGCTATTCAGAACTAGCCTAGCGGTTAGCGACGTTGGACTGTAGGTTGAAAAAATACTTGTAGTCCAGGGTTTCGAATCGTGTGACCGGTGGTGAATAGTCGTACTTCTATGCTGATGAGTCTTGATTGAAAAAAGATGAAACGTATACGTCCATAGATAAAAATATAAACAATAACAAATATTTTATATATATATATATATATATATATATATATATACATACTAGCTGGTTTTGTCAACTCACTATCGCTTCACAAAGTTTGCTAGTTGAAATACTTGAACATTAATTTAAAATAATAAACATTTAATTCTTAAATTAGTTGTAAACATTAAACAAAATCTTTCTCGTTTATTCGTACAGATAAATACAAAACATTAACAATTTGGTCATTTCGATATAAATTTATTTATCTTTCAATTGTGACCGTAAAGAAAAAATAAGAAATCAATTTGCCTTTTCATTTGCAATTTAAAAAAAAAAAAAATAATAAATGCAACTTCTTCAAAAACAAGTCCTCTAAAGAAAGAAACATTTGAACGCAAATTCTAAATGTTTGTCCAGGAAATAAAACAATATTATGAAACAGAAATATTTACTATGTTAAAATCAAAACAATCATTGAAGTAAGAAAAAACAATAACAAAGAATAGTTAATTAATAAAATGTCCTTTTTCAGAACCAATATGCAAATTATACAACCTTGCAACTGATATCGCATATACATAAGTAGTATATAAAAATATGGTGTGTCTATTGAGTTATATTAACTTTAAATAGGGTATCTTGGCTTTACTGTTAGTGCAAGAAATGGACCCATCTTTCGGATTTATTCATTTAGATATCAGCATATATATATATATATATATATATATATATATATATATATATATATATATATATATACACGTTAACTTTTTGGAATGTTTTATAATTATATATACGGCAGAAAATATAGATAAAAATTTATTAATGGATTGCTGAATTCAGTTACTTTTCGAAAACGTTTTTTATCTTCAAATATTCATTTTCAACATTGAAATTTTATCTATTTTTCAAATTTTATTTATTTTCAAATTTTATTTATTTTCAACATTCAAATTTTATTTTCAACATACAAATTTAATTTACTCTTCAACATTAAAATTTTATTTTTTCTTCAACATATGAATTTTATTTACCCTTCAACATTCAAATTTTATTTTCAACATACAAATTTTTTCCCTTCAACATTTAAATTCTACTTTTTGAAACCTTACATGTTAGAATTTTATAAAAATAATGATCAAGCAAATCTAATAGACACACACTGTCTATCATATTCACCAAAACAAACACAGCGTTCTATACATTTGATAGCAATCCCATTAGACTGAGTCAAATCTGTCTATATCGTCGTAACGAGCATATGTCATCCATTTATGGATATTTTCTTTATTGAACATATGCACAAATACATGAATAGTAATTCGTTTCATGTGTAGACATCGGCATACAATATAAATATCTGTTGGTTGGTTGCCTGCGGTTTCACCATGGGGAAACATTTGACAACTATGGGAATAGCCTCGTTTTCCTATTTGAGGTTTTGTTGTACTAGAAATATTCCTTTGAAATTGAACTCGGCTAAAAACAAGGTTATATCTCTTCATGCAATTCCCAGGTTTTTCTATTTAACCCTAAAGCATTTACACAAAAGTTAATGTAAAGAATCAACTGAAGTCTGAACTCTATTGAGCTCGCCATTTGCATTGATAATAGTTATGCCACAGACATCACATAAAAATTACCATTAATATGACAATAAAAGATTAATAACATTATTACAGTGCGTGCGACACAACTAATGGTGTAATGGCTGAACATTTCGTATGAAATCGATTTTGCTGTATTTTTCTGACATCTTTTTCTAATTAAGATCAAATACATTTGTTGAAAAAAATTCTTTGAAATTAAACTTGGTTAAATGCGTTACAGTGATGCATTAAATTTTAAACCAACTCCTATCCCACGCCACGGTCAAAAAATTAGCCCCCCCCCTCACCCCAAAATAACTAAATGTAACGGTATCATAACAAATTTACGAAGTTATGTGCAAAGGTGAATTCTATATATTACTAAATTTGTGTGACGGTGTATGTGTTTCTCGCTTCTACGTAACTTACACATTTTTACTATTATTAATCGATTATTTATAGAAATAAAAAAATGCAATAGCATTATCTACTAATACAAACTTTTGAAAGATCCTATTTAAAAATATTATTTGATTACAAAGTTAAATCCACAACAATGCATTTTCGTTTCTTCGTCAACAAGTCAGCCATTTTAATCTTTTGCTAAAAAAAGAATGAATTACTTTGTGAACTTTCAAAATTTGAAAGGAATTTAAAAGCAGTTAAACTGTTGAATAGAAAGTCATTTCCGGTTCTAAATATCTTAGCAAATCCTCATCTATTAAAGTTATTTAAAAGTTTTGGAAGCTATTTATATCTAATAGTTTTATAAATAGAGATAAAACAACATTATCGTAAGAAAATGAGTTATAATTTGATTTAATCAATTATTTAATGACAGAACAATACCATATTAATGAAATTTAACTTTCAAAATCTTCTTAAAAAAATGATTTAGTAAAAACAAAAAAAAACAACAAAAACAAAAACAAAGACAAAGACAAAAATAAAAATGAACGTAAAAATACTTCCGGGCAACGCCGGGTAGGTAAAGCTCCCATTGTAAAAATGTTTTCTGTATATCAATATTGATTTTTTTAAATATAGAATAAAAAGAAAAGACGATATGAAAAAATGTAGATATTAAATGATAAATGACTTTTGGTTTTTAGTTTACAAGGTCATTAATTTATTTCCGTATGAATATGATGCTGAAAATAGTATAAAGGATTTTTGTTTTAACGACAATAAAGTCAATAGTTTTCATTTAATTAACATTGTCTCAATCTATAAAGTAAATTATGTAATTTGTAAACTCCAGGTATTTAATCATTCATCAAAAGACAAGTTAAAGGAGATGAAATTGCCAAACATACCTGTCTTGTTGGGACTGACATCCACAAAACATTGTATTGTCCAAAATTCACAGAAAAGCAGACATTAACACACAAAATGTACTTTTTCTTCTAAATAGTAAAACCTCGCACCAAAGAAAAAGAGATACACAATTTAGAAATATTGTATTAAATATTAAAAGTTTAATAAATGATGATAAATATTAGAAAGTATCAGATTTAAGATTCCACAAATTATTGGTAATAAAACTATCAACAGTTGTAAAGAAAAAGATGTCGACTAAATTAACAATTGCAATTAATTTTTCCTTTTTTGTAAAGAAAGTTATTTATCACTTTTAAAAAAAAATTAACTGATATGCCTAAAGTTTAGAGTTTTAAAAACTTTTATTTAAAAAAGTTTTACATTTGTTTTGAGATAGAAATAAAGATAGGAAGAACAGAAAAATGGCTTGTTGAAAGGAGACAGTAGTGATCGAGTTTTACTAAGAGCGGCTCTGTTTTAGCTGACTATAAACGAGGAATTTAACAGACCAAATTAAGTTGACAAAACAGGGACAAAACTGTCAGTTGGAACTGATTGGGAGCTTGGGAACCCTGGAAAAGTCACCAGCAGTATGCAACAGACAAGAGGGGAAGAGAGATGGAAGGTCGCTCCCATAGTTCCTTACTGCCTTTTAATTTGATCACAATGTACTTGTTTAGTTGTGTCTTTTTTATTCTTTCAATTTATAGTATTTTCCTGGCTGTCCAATCTACCCCTCCTCCTCCATTACTTTCGAAAGCAACAACGTTGAAACTAAGTTGAGATAAAGTAATCAAATAGAAAACCTTTGTAAATGGAGAGTGGAGAGTTCAGTGGAGTTATAGTGGTTTTCAAATACTTATTTAAAATACTTTTCAAATACGGATGCATTCCAAGGTTGTCATAGCCGAGGGGTGGTAATGGGGACAAGCTCACAATATGCATCTCGAACAGCCTCCGACAACTAAGTCCAGCTCCTCACCTGCTCATGTGGCCCAGCAGAATTGTTACTACTGATAGAAGAAATGTGAAGGTAGATGACCTGGCATTGGCCTTTTGGCTAAGATCAAAGTGTAGTATCTGTTCCGATGGATACTGCACGCCTGTCCTGTGCAGTTCTAGGAGGTCCACCCTCCCAGGCTTTGCCTCCTCTCTTTGGGGAGGAGTAAGTTTATTGCTTACTGTCTGAGGCGCCCCTACCGGGGAATGCCGACGGGACTGCCCAAGCAATTTTTAAATGGCCAGAGTGCTCACCTCTCGAGCGCTGGCTTTTCAAACCCCACTTTCTCGACCCGATCTTGGGTCACATCTTACTTGTGGGAGTAAGATAAAACTGGCCTTGTGCCTAACTCCTGGGGAGGAGTAAATAAAACCCCGATCTCAAACGTCTGCTAGCTTGTGGCCCTACCCACTCATAGAGGTCAACTGAGGACAAACCTGGAGTCCTTAAAACAGCCCGACATGCAGTATACAGCAACGTTCTGGCAACTCTTGTCATGACATTTGAACCATGTGTATCAACCCTTGGCATTTCAATGGACCATTCCAACAATGTAGAGAGGGGAGTTTTTTTTGTGTAGGTAACAGTTTGTTCTCTATATTTACTAACCCAGGCTCTGCACTCTGAGTGCAACTTAATAGTCTTTTGAGACCGAAGGATTCCAATGATGAATGGCATAAAAAGATATTAATATAATAATAATTCAGCATCGTTTTTGCCACATGACTATTGAGAATCTTATATGATAACAATGACACTGGCTTAAAGGGGCCCTCCTTTTTTAGGCACGGTATCAAATCCCATCTATGTCTCAATTTTCTATGATTCAGCCATCAAAGGTAATTAGTATCCAGTCATAAAATACGGAATTTGTCTCTGCAAAACACGGGTATCCTTTAAAAAGTTTAATGTTTATTCTAAAAATATACGACCAGATTTGAAATGAATTATTTAAAATTTTTTTTTTTTTAACATGGTTCACCCCAAACAAGGCAGGCCGCCACTGTAGACGTAAGGGGCTACTGAGAAAAAAGAAATAGGGAGAAGGTGGGGGGAGGGGGTGGTCAGCCTAAATTGGGATCTGCGCAGTGAGATGTCTGTTTACATTAGTTTTAAATTTCTGCATGTCAGTACTGTCAGGGAAACAGGGGGCAGGGAGGGAGTTCTAGAGGCCAACAGCACGAGGAAAGAAGCTATTTGAGTAGAAGGCTCTCCGGCATCTGGGGACTTCCACAGTGAATGAATGATATTTAGTTGATTGTTGAGTTAGTCTAGTGTATTTAAGTCGAGGGGGCACCAGAGTAGCCAATTCATCGGAGCATAATCCATTGAAGTATTTGTAAAACAAACATAAGGATGCTATATTGCAGCGATGGGACAGGGACTGGAGCTTGGTTGACAGTGAGGGACCTATTAGGTTGGCTACTCTTTTTTGGACCTTGTCAAGGAGGGAGAGACTATTAGATGATGCACCAGCCCAGATGTGGCAACAATATTCCATGCATGGGCGGATGGTGGCTTTGTAGAGATACAGGATAATGTCAGGTGTGAGGAGTTTACTAGCACGGTAGAGGGAGCCAACCTTTTTTGCAGCAGTCTTGGCAATGTCTTCAATGTATTTGTTCCAATTTATGCTACTTGTGAAGGTTAGGCCGAGGAGTTTGAATGATGACTCTCAGGTAGGGTGTTATTTGCCATGATAATCGGTGGTTTAAACTCTCAGATTTTATGGAAATATTTAGCAATTTTAATGTAAATTTCACATTTCTGTTAAGTATTTCCAAATAGAATAAATTTAGTTAATCTTAAAAGGTGAGAGAGAATATAAAAAGCATAAGAAAAGGGTCAAATGAAAGTTGGTTTAGAGGGAGGGAGAGGGGGGGGGGGAGAGACTCATGAAAATCAATAGAAACGATTGATTTTAGCCCCAAAACGCAAAATGGTAAACGAAGAGTGTGAATAAAAGAAAAAAAGAAATACTTCTTTGAGAAAAAAAATAATATTTTAACTTTAAATGACATTTTGAATTTGTTAAGAGGAAATTTCTTGAAAGGTTAATCCGCCAATCAGAAGTCAAATAATTAATAAAAAATCAGGAATCGCAATTTTCAGAATAAAAAAAATGTCCGTGCTTAAATTGTTGATAAACTAATTGTTCATTATTGTTATCAGAATAAAATTAGATTCCTTCGGCAGAATTTACAAATTGTAAAATCATTTTTTAAACGTAAAACAATCATTGGTCTTGTAATTAGTGTCATAAGTAGATATTACAAAAACAAAGTAATGGAAGATTCCATTAATCCATTCCTTACTTTAAACTGTTACTAACAGCACTCTATTTAGTGTAGTGGTTAGAGTGTTGGCTAATGGGCCGCCGGGTAACAGGGGTTCAATCTTTGGTTGAGTCATACTAAAGCTTCAAAACATTGTATTTGATGCCTCCTTGCTCAACAGTATAAAGTAAGGATCAAATGGAGTCATCCAAGGACACAAATACCCCCCCCCCCTACAGCTCGGTGTAGTTATTAACGAAAAGAGAGCTCTTAGATCGCTCTCGACTACAGTCAATCTATATATATATATATATATATATATATATATATATATATATATATATATATATATATATATATATATATATATATATATATATATATATATATTTTATAAAAGTCCTCTTCATAAGACTTTATACATTTTCCAATGGGAACTTTTTTCCACACTTGGCTTTCTCAGCTTTAGACTGTATTCACATGGCGTCTGCCTTAGTAAACAAGACCCTTTGGTGGATAAGGTGGAGATTATGAAAGTAAATCCGCAATACGATCACATTCAATATCATGCTGGAAACATGTGGAGAGCATGCCCTAGTTCCTGAAAAAATAGCATCAATGGTCCCTTTAGACAATCTGGCTCCTACTAAATGGAATGGACCCTAATTCCTGAAGAGAAATCTAATTCTGTGGCTACCTCTGGAAGTTTTGGAAATGCTATATCTCACCACTAATGTTCAAAAACTAAAAGAAAATCTCCCTGGTAATAAGCGCAGGTCACCAGCATTCTGGTTGGCCCACTAACTGGATATTGTCACCTGAAAAGGTTTTGTTTAAACAAAATAAGTGTGAGGATTTATGTTTTTATTTAACAAACTAGCATGAATACTCAGTATTGTCCGGGATTGAATAAGGAATACTATGTTCTTTTCACACTCAGCTCATAACACCATATTACCCTTTTCTCATTTTTTTTTCATTTTATAAATTCAATTTTTAAGGTGAAACACAAGGATGTACCCAGCATTGATTAGGTAAAACGTACATAAAATGACATTGAAATAAGTTCCGGTAAATTATTTCAATTTATTTTATAGTCTTTAGCCCCCCTCGAGGCACACCTGGCATTTCCAGGGAATATTTCAGGGCCCTTATGTACTGCTCCAAACCCTTTGTTGTTACTCTCTGTTTGTTAGTACATTTTTACTAACCTCAATGCCATATAACTTGTACATGTTTCAAATTTATTTTATTAGTTGAATAAAACGTTATCAAAATGCAATACTTTTACCATGGAGATGCAAGAAGGGTTTTATTGGGTGGGGGCGGTTTGTCACTCTTTTTCTCTCAATAAATCCTTATATTGTAATAACTAAACGGTCAAGCTTTCTGTAAATTGGTCTCTCGATTGTGACAATCTTTGGGGTTGGATTGACAAAAGTTTTGAAGTTATTTAAAAAAGGAGATTATCATTTACGTTTGAAATATCATTTTCGTGGATAAACGCATAGATTTAATGGTTACATCTGACAAATATCCGTTTCTGTTATGACAAGAAATTTGTAGTGTCTTTAAAAAGTAAAATAAAAAATAATATTAAACCACCAATTATGGTTAAATCATCAAAGTGGAACCAAAAAGAAAGAACAACAGAAAAGAGTGAGAGACAAATAAATTAAAGACTCTTAAACATCCAATCACATAATCAATCAATAAAAATAACATCCGCCATGATTTTATTTTCTGATTAAAGTTCATCGATCTAAAATAATAATCTGTTCACTTGAAAAAAAAGAAGATAGTTAAAAAAATTAAAATCGCTAGTTTTTGTGATTCAATTTTAATCACAAACAAAATGTTGAAAAGGAGGTGAAATAAAAACAGATTTGGTCTAATCAGGAGAAAACATTGAAAGAAAAGCAAAAGAAATTTCGTTGGGATTTTTTTTTGTTTTGTACGTTTTTCTTGGATTTTACTGTGGAAAGCTTGTGTTTTGTTAAACCAGTAATTTGCGGAAAGGAAAAATTGAATTGAAGATGGAATATCACCTTTTGTTTTAGTGAAGTAGCTTGTAGTTATTTAATGTATGAAAAAAGCTATTTCAAACTTAAACTTGACAGACCAAAAAACATGCTTTTCAAACATAAGCTTGTTATAAGTGTTATTTAAAACATAGGAATTAGATGCCTTCAGTGTCTTGCAGCAATTCATTACGGAACGGTTATATAAAACCAAAAGTAAACAAAAGCACCTAGAAGCGTGTTTGGGTCGTCTGACGAGCGCTCAAGGCGTGAAACATGTAATTTATCTAATTATAAATGGTTAGAGTATTCGTAAATGGGTCGAAAGACTGGGGTTCAATCCTCGGTTGAGTCATACCAAAGACTTAAAAACTGGTATTTGATATCTCTTTGCTAAATACTAATCATTATAAGGCGAGGATAAAAAGTAAGTGTAGCAATCCAAAGAAAGGAGTGACACCTTTCCCTACATTTCGGTGTAGTAGCCAATGAAAAGGGAGGCTTTATGCAGATTTAGTTAGTATCCCGAGGATGCAAACCTATTTAGTTAGAATCCCAAGGATGCAAACCTATTTAGTTAGAATCCTAAGGATGCAAACTTACTTGGTTAGAATCCCAAGGATGCAAACCTATTTAGTTAGTATCCCAAGGATGCAAACCTATTTAGTTAGTATTCCAAGGATGCAAACCTATTTAGTTAGAATCCCAAGGATGCAAACATATTTAGTTAGTATTCCAAGGATGCAAACCTATTTAGTTAGTATCCCAAGGATGCAAACCTATTTAGTCAGTATTCCAAGGATGCAAACCTATTTAGTTAGTATTCCAAGGATGCAAACCTATTTAGTTAGTATTCCAAGGATGCAAACCTATTTAGTTAGTATCCCAAAGAAGCAAACCTATTTACTTAGTATCCCAAAGAAGCAAACCTATTTAGTTAGTATTCCAAGGATGCAAACATATTTAGTTAGTATTCCAAGGATGCAAACATATTTAGTTAGTATCCCAAGGATGCAAACCTATTTAGTTAGTATTCTAAGGATGCAAACCTATTTAGTTAGTATTCCAAGGATGCAAACCTATTTAGTTAGTATCCCAAGGATGCAAACCTATTTAGTTAGTATTCCAAGGATGCAAACCTATTTAGTTAGTATTCCAAGGATGCAAACCTATTTAGTTAGAATCGCAAGGATGCAAACCTATTTAGTTAGAATCCCAAGGATGCAAACCTATTTAGTTAGTATCCCAAAGAAGCAAACCTATTTAGTTAGTATTCCAAGGATGCAAACCTATTTAGTTAGTATTCCAAGAATGCAAACCTATTTAGTTAGAATCCCAAAGAAGTTAACCTATTTAGTTAGTATCCCAAAGAAGCAAACCTATTTAGTTAGTATTCCAAGGATGCAAAACTATTTAGTTAGAATCCCAAAGAAGCAAACCTATTTAGTTAGAATCCCAAAGAAGCAAACCTATTTAGTTAGTATCCCAAGGATGCAAACCTATCTAGTTAGTATCCCAAGGATGCAAACCTATTTAGTTAGAATCCTAAAGATGCAAACCTATTTAGTTAGTATCCCAAGGATGCAAACCTATTTAGTTAGTATCCCAAGGATGCAAACCTATTTAGTTAGTATTCCAAGGATGCAAACCTATTTAGTTAGTATCCCAAGGATGCAAACCTATTTAGTTAGTATCCCAAGGATGCAAACCTATTTAGTTAGTATCCCAAGGATGCAAACCTATTTAGTTAGAATCCCAAGGATGCAAACCTATTTAGTTAGAATCCCAAGGATGCAAACCTATTTAGTTAGAATCCCAAGGATGCAAACCTATTTAGTTAGTATCCCAAGGATGCAAACCTATTTAGTTAGTATCCCAAGGATGCAAACCTATTTAGTTAGTATCCCAAGGATGCAAACCTATTTAGTTAGTATTCCAAGGATGCAAACCTATTTAGTTAATATCCCAAGGATGCAAACCTATTTAGTTAGAATACTAAATATGCAAACCTATTTAGTTAGAATCCCAAGGATGCAAACATATTTAGTTAGTATTCCAAGGACGCAAACCTATTTAGTTAGTATTCCAAGGATGCACACCTATTTAGTTAGTATCCCAAGGATGCACACCTATTTAGTTAGTATCCCAAGGATGCAAACCTATTTAGTGAGTACCCCAAAGATGCAAACCTATTTAGTGAGTACCCCAAAGATGCAAACCTATTACAGGCCGTGGTTTAGTGTTAGGATAGTACCGCTGTCACTAGGAAAACAGAAGAGGGAAATGCTTCTGTAAAAAAAAAAAAATGTCCGGTTGTCTATGAATGGAATCTTTGGTTTCTTTAGGAACTGATTTCTGATCGAAATTCATGTAAAAGGTTTTTGGCTTTTTTTATGCTTGAGGATTTTCCTCTAGAATTGATCTGATAGTTTCTGATGAGCTGCATGAACGAAAGATCCTGGCTGTTATATGTTTATTCCCGGTCGTTTGTTTGTGCGTGAAACAATTGTCAAGTTACATTGAATTATTTTGAAATTCGGTAAGAAAAAATGAATAAAGTATTGGTCATTGGAATTTAAAATACCATGGTGTACTTATATATGCTCTGTTGTTAAATGTTAACTTTTATGTATGTGTCTGTTATTCGTGTCTGTGTGATACTCGGTTGCATGTGTATGTATATGTATGATCATGTATATGTATGATCATGTATATGTATGATCATGTATATGTATGATCATGATGAAATAATATTCCAACGTACTGGAAAATGAAAAAAGAAAAAAACAAAATTATTTATATATCATCAACGTTTCATCTTTATTTCAAAACTTTCTCAAGATGACTGATTTAGAGGAATAAAATAGCAGTCCAATATTTTCAAATCAGTCACCATGAGAAAGTCTTGAAATAAAGACGAAACGTTGATGGATATATAAATAATTTTAAGCATATTTAAATGAATGGAAAAAAAAAAAAAAACTCGATTTAATCAGAATATCTTTTAAAGTTGGTAGTGTAGTATCGGTTCTGCTGTCATAAGACCGTCCTTCCAGGAATTACCTCCTCCTTTTTTTTTGGGGGGGGGGAGAGGGTAGTGCTCGTTCGTCATGATACCATTCCTCAATCAGGAGGTCAGTGTAGTATATGTTCATTCAGGATAATACCATGCTCTCAGGCTTGCAAGAATATGTGACCGAAGGGATGGATTGTCGACGCACATGTTTCTATTTACGAGATAAAAGAGCAAATAGTAAGAGCTCCCTCTACGGTTCTAGTAAACTTCTCACACCTACCATTATTCTATACCTCTACAAAGCCATCATCCGCCCATGCATGGAGTATTGTTGCCACATCATGGCTGGTGCATCATCCACTAGTCTATCCCTCTTAGACAAGTTCCAAAAAAGAGTTGCGAACTTAACATGCCCCTCACTATCCACCAAGCTCCAGCCCCTGTCCCATCGCGGCAATGTTGCATTTTTGTGCGTGTTTTACAAGTACTTCAATGGAATGTGCTCCGATAATCTTGCTGCTCTAGTACCCCATGACATAAATACACTAGACCAACCCGACAATCAGCTAAATCCCATCTATTCACTGTGGAGGTCCCCAGATGCCGGAGGACCTTCTACTCCAATAGCTTCTTTCCTCAAGCTGCCGGCCTCTGGAACTCCCTCCCTGCTCTCTGTTTCCCAACTGTACCGACATGCAGAAATGTAGACATACATCTCGCTGCACAGCTCCCAACTTAGGATTACCCCCAAAACCTACACCCTAATTTTCAGTAGCCCCTTACGTCTACAGTGGCGGCCTGCCTTGTTTTGGGTGAACTATGATAAAAATAAAATTAAAAAAGAGCTCAACATTTTTTCCGGAAAAATTATGAATATAAATAGTCTGAAATAAAAACGTCTTTCACTTAAAATACAAACCAATAAAATTGAATTTTCTGTTTAAATTGTATGTTTTTTTATTTAAGTTTTCTTTCACTTCTTAATAAATTCTGTTGACAATATTTCTTGCCCCCCCCCCCCCCCCAATAAATAAAAAAAACAACAAAAAAACAAAACAGCCATGCCGGCCTTTCTTGATCAAATCCGTCTCTTATTTTATTTTCGCTCAATTTACGTGATTGAAATAGGAAAAGGAGTATCAACAATTGTCTGAAAATGCTCTTTTTATTTGGGGTTTATTGCTATTTCAGTCACAAATTATTTAGAATGAAATAGGTTTAGACATAAACAACTTATATATTTTTTACTTGAACCATGTTTTAGTAAAAAAAAACAACTTAGGGTTTTTAATGTTTTTTGTTATGCCAAGTTTCAGCGTACATGTGAAACGCCGAAATAAAACTTAGGTCAAAAAAATATTATCACGAGTCGAGAAAGAAAGAACGCCTAACTAAATAGAACATTATGAAAGGAAGTTATCGTTCTTCCTTAGCTAGCATATCCCTCTTTGTTTATAAAGATGGCGACTATATTTTTCCGCCCAATTTTCATTTCGGCGTTTTACATGGACAATGAAACTTGCCAAAGTTTTTAATGTTATCTCAATGAATAAATGCAAAAGTTGTTTCCACCTCTCCTAACTATATTAACATTAAAACGGCTTATGCTTATTTAATTCTGTGTAGTATATTTTAATTCGTCATAATACATTTCTTCCCAGGCATTACCTCCTTTTTTGGGAAGAGGCAGTATAATATACGTTCGTTCCTCATGATACCATCCTCCCAGAGTTACCATCTTTGTTTTGTGAGGGGTAGTGTACTATTTTCTGTTGTCACATTATGCTCCCAGACATTAACTCCTACTTTGGGGGAGGGGAGGAGTAGTGTTCGTTCGTCATGATATCATCCTCTCAGTCATTACCTCCTTCTTTGGGGGATCAGTGTATATAGTTCGTTCATCATGATATCATCCTCAAATGACTTGTCTGGGCGAGTTGTCCGATTTATTATCCAAGCTGCTACTGACTTTATCCATTCTTTTGGGAGAGAATGATACTCTCAAATCTCTATTTTCTGTTTCTTTTGAGCTCATTGCAAGATTTTTATTTTCATTATTATCTGTCAGCTCTGAAGAAGTATATGGCTTGCTGAAACGTAATTACATTCACGTAAATGTTTATATAATGTATATTTGTAAAGTTCTAGCTTGTATTGAGCACTTAAAAAATGGTTTTAAGTTAATTTTATCAATGTATTTGAACTTGCTTAAGTAATATATATATATATATATATATATATATATATATATATATATATATATATATATATATATATGCAAATTAATAGTTATCATCTTGCATCTAAAGAAGATTCTTATAATTCGAAAGTATGCACTTCCCCTGAGTCCAGTCGACCATTTACGTTTTTCTTTTGATATAAAAAAAAGAATTTGCAAAACATCAAAAACCATAAGTGTCTTTGTATGCATGAAGTATTTACACTAAGAACTACATTATTGGTAGGTTTAAGAAAATATTTTTCAAAATAATAATTTCCATTCAACTCAGAAGCAAACTATTATGAAGTCACGATTTATTCCCAAGGATTTCTTTTTAAAATTCTGATAACTTTATCTATTGTTTGTGTATGATGCTAACATATTAAGTGTCTACAATATTGAACAATTATCGTTCTTTATCATGACATGTAGACACATCTATTATATAAAGAAAAGTTATATTCCTCTTTTTTCATTTTAGTTCAGTTAGTTCTTAGAGATCAAGGGATCCTAACCCTCTTCGGGATAACACTTGATTTCTTTATAAGTTACATATCGGAGGGCGAATTTTAAGGGTTCACGTTGTCTCTTTTAGAACTGCTATCTGGACTTTGCTATAGTGTGGTTTTCCAGGCAGTGTGTCTAGGTATTTCTTTAGATTGTGTTTGCTTAAACCACTGGCCCCTACCACCATGG
>OY744544.1:45733983-45743983 GCA_963556195.1 Sepiola atlantica
AATTTGGTACAAATTTGTTTTGTAAATATGTGAAATATAATTTTAGCACTAAGTGACACAAGATATTTCTCAATTTCATATTTGGAGAGTAAAAGACCCAATTTTCTTTAAATGAGTCGGGTTTATCTTGTTACAGGACTTTAGAATAAATAAAATACAATGAAATAAAGAAGAAAAAAACGTTGTCTCTGGCGTGAATGTTGACCCCACAATACTATTTTAAAATAGCCAAATACAAAACTAATACCATCATTTTATTGCTTGTAAAATTTTACTTGAGAAAAGTTGTTTGATCTTTAGACAGGGCTTTGTTTTTAATTGCATCCTCGGACAGAAATATAGATAAAGTCACCATAAATATAGTATATATCTATTTTCACTTTTCATGGTCTGGTTGAAATAGTATTTATTGTCTAGTATTTTTAACTTTTTTTAATGTACTAACGATTAACCGCTTATCAAGGCACAAAAGCCACTCGAGGATAAGGGTTAATGAGTTTGGACGGTGAGACCACACCGTGATGATTGGTAACGATGATTGAAACTGGGCAGAATTTGATTATTTAAGAGGACGGCTCAACAAGAATTTGTTAAGATTGGACTTGAAAACGATTATGTTGCAGTCAACTGGGAAGCAGCCTCGTAGTATTGTGTTCCACAGACGTTATTGGAACAAAACTCTGCTCATGGAAGTTCCGCTTAGTTCCAGGTACACAGAGGAAGAAATGAAAATTATTTACAGTGGTTGTAGCTAGACGAGTTCTTGTTGTGAATGTTTGACAAGAGGGAAACCATAGAATTTGCTTCCATTTTTAGTGTCAAGGTTGCAAGTTTGAATTTCAAAAGGAGTAAAAATATTGAAGCATCGCCTCGTATTACCTTTTGTTTTAATTCATACAAATAATCACTAGTTGCTTAATGTTATGATATCCAACGTTAAGGCGTACCCCCCCACCCCACCCCACCCCAGCGTAACCGGCAACCGAACCCCATCCAAGATTAGCGTCGTCGAATAATAAATGAGTTGGATTAATCAGATCAAAAGTGACTTTCGATACTAAAGTAAAATATTGAAGAATTTACTGCAGAAAAAAAAGTTCCTTTTTAAAGAAATTGAAAAGACGCAGGAAAGGAGAAAGAGATGAGGAATGGGGGAAAGACGCAGGATGGAGAAGAGAGGTGATGTAGATGTATGGAAAATGGGGGAGAGGGAGAAAATGCAGGTAATGGAGGGGAGAGTGAACGGGGGGGGGGCAATGATGCAGGAATGTGGGGAGAGAGAAAGAGGAGGCAAAGATATAGAGAAGTGGAGAGAAAAATGGGCAGAGATACAGGTAAGTAAGATGGGGAGTGGGGAAAGTTGCGGGGGGGGGAGAAAGGGATGATTATGCATCGAGAGAAGGGGAGGCAAATAACCAGAAAAGGGAATGGAAAGAGAAAATAAAGAAAGAGATAAAGAAAAGAGGATGCGAAAACGAGATAAAAAAAAGATAGAGAAGAAGACTGGGGCGAAAAGATAGAGAGAAAAGAAAGATAGAAACAGGGAGGAAGTTAGATAGGAAAGGGGAGAGAAAAGAAGATTAAAATGGAGCAAAGCAATGCGACAAATCTTGAAAATAAAATACAATTCAATAGAAAATAAGAAGTTTCCATTAATTAATTATATCGTACCCCCTCCCCCTTTTAAACACTCCACTCATTTTACCTGGAAACAACTTTTCCCCTAATTTCACATAAAATTTGAAAGGAATAAAAAATTGGGTTAGCAATTATTTAAGAAGAGGAAAAAAAGAAATTATGGAAGAAGAATGAAGGCTATTCAGATAAAACGAGTAAATTGAAAGAGTCTTTTAAGTTTGTGGTTCCCAAACCTTTTTCTTGCTGCTATCGCTCCCTTAACTTATATTAAATTCCCAGAGCTCTCCCTACCACCCACCCACTCCTACCCAGCGTTGCTGTACCTACCCGGCATTGCCCGGAATACAATAAAAACATTTTAGTTTTTAATTTTCGGAATTTTTTAGATGAGAATTAATATTTTGGATTATTTTGATTATTAGAACTATTGTTCTCATCTTGGATGTCTGCAAGGACCCATGGCGTAACGGATAAAGTGCTAAGTAATAATCAGTTCTAAGTGAGAGTCTTTTGGAGGTTAAAGGTTCAATCTTCAGTGCGGGCGATACTAAGAATACAATAACGAATTACTTAAGAATTCTACCCGATCATGGCTGACTGAACCAGAGCAATCTACCCCTCGTGGATTGAATAAAGGGTTCCGTTTGAAATTCCATACAGATTCCCACGTTCGAAGTCGTCGAAATGTTGTAAAAATAACATCCAAATAATACAAACCGTTTACAAACTTATTTCAACATCAAAATTTAAATGTTTTCAGATATTACTTATTTCTTGCTACAACAGTTTCTATCAGAATAAAAATATGAATTTTAAAGTTATTTAGTATTATTAAAAGAAAGAATGTATCAGTGTTACTATTTTGTAATAATAGCGACATTTGTTACTGATAGAAAATAGATAATTCACATTTGCTGCAGAAAAGAAAAATGTCTTCCCTGCAAAAATATTCCGAGCAGGAATAATTATATTTGCAAAGAAATTAAAGTGAATTACAATGTTTTCTTTTTAAGAACATGAAACAACGCCAATAAAAGGAAATGGCTATTCAGAATGAAATATTGATATTTTAGGATGGAAACTTGACTTGACTTGACTTGGTCCCTTAACCCCCTCCTGGGTCATAGGGGCGCTGCACCAATGAACTCCACACCAGCTGTCTCCACTTCTGACGGTCATGGGCAATGGACTGGGTTGTAGCGAAGTTGTAGCCCGTCCACTCTTTGATGTTGTCCGTCCATCTTTTGTGTTGTCTACCTCTCCTTCTCTTGCCTTGCACTGCTCCCTGCAGGATGGTTTTGGAGAGACCACTGCCCCTTGTCACGTGACCATACCATCCAAGCTTTCTTTTTCTTACAGTTGTCAGCAAATCTTCGTAGTTGTTCAGATTTGCGTTGATGAGCGCGCGAACTTCTTCGTTTGTGACACGGTCTGAGTACGAGATGCCAAGCACTCTTCTGTAGCATCTCATTTCTACCGTTTGGATTTTTCTTTGGAGCTCGGCTGTCAAGGTCCATGACTCGCATGCATACAAAAAGATGGATAATACTAGTGTATGCAGCAGCTTCAGTTTGCAACGGAGACTAATGTTTCCGTCTTTCCAGATTGATTTCAGTTTTGCAAGTGCTGCTGCCGTTTGTGCTGCTCTTGCCAGGATTTCAGTCTTGGATCCTTTGTTGCTGAATATAGCGCCAGGGTATTTGAACTGGTTTACGGTTTCCAGTTCTTGGCCGTTGGCTGTTATCGTTGTTGATAATGGTTGTCCACTATTCGTCATCAGCTTCGTTTTTTCAGCATTGATCTCCATTCCGTACCTCGTGGATGTTCTGTCGAGGCGGCTCACTAAATTAGAAAGTTCTGTTTGATTTCCGGCAAGTCCGTCAAGTCCGTCAATGTCATCGGCGAATCTGAGGTTTGTGATGGTTCGTCCACCAATACTGACTGTGCCCACGTGATCATCAAGGGCATCTGACATGATTCGTTCAAGGAGGATGTTGAAGAGTGTTGGCGACAACAGACAGCCCTGGCGAACACCAACCGCAGTGTGAAACCAATCCCCCACTGAACCCTGAATGAGAACTGCACTTGTGGCTTTAGTATACAACTCCTGTATTATTTTGATCATTTTTTGACCCATGTTGTATTTCTTCATTGTTGACCACAGTGCGTCATGCCAGACCCTGTCGAAGGCTTTCCTGAAATCAACAAATACATGATAAAATTCTTGTTGTTCTTGTCTGTACTTCTCGCTCAGAACTCGTAGATTGAAGATTTGTTCTGTGGTGCTTCTACCCCTACGGAATCCAGCTTGTTCTTCAGCGATGATCTCTTCTGCTTGTGGTCTAAGTCTGTTCAAAATGACCCTCAGCATTACCTTGCTGGCATGGCTGATAAGACTAATGGTCCTGTAATTTTGACACAGCTGTAGGTTACCTTTCTTGGGAAGCGTGATGATGAGTGACTGTGTCCAAGTTGACGGCCACTCTCCAGTCTGCCAGATTTTGTTGCAGATTTGTGTTAGGATATCGGTTACTGTTGTTCCTCCCTTCTTAATCATTTCGGCTGGGATGTTGTCTACTCCTGCTGCTTTTCCCGTTTTCAACGATTTAATAGCATGTACTACTTCTTCCCGTAGGATTGGGTGGTCATCACTGTTCGATGGAAACTATTTATGTCAATAAATTTAACAAAGTCTTTTGCTGTTTAAATTCGAGCCATTTTTATTTACTAGCTAATTAGCCAACAATTGAGAAGTTCGTTGGAGAATCGAGAGAGAGGCTACGCTAATTAGTCGCTTGCACAGGGAGGGAATTGGAGATTCATTCTGTGGCTGTTTATATTGGGATTCAAATCCCTTAAGCTTGTAACAGCTACATTTTATCATTCGATGTTCTTTCATTGGCTTCCAGGCAAGAACTGATTAAATCTCAATTTAACTTTCTCACAGTGGAAAACTGACGTCATGAAATCTCGTGATCAACATGCTAGGTGTGACCTCAACTCTTGACCCCAAGGTTACGTCACTGTCTCCGCAAATCGTGGGAAACACCTCGCCCAGCTTTGCACGGGATGACTCCGCTACAAACCGCGCAAGTCAAACCCGATCTCAAATAGATGCATCCATCCTCACAGCCATTATCCAACACATCCTCGAACGAGTATTTATATATATATATATATATGTATATATGGAAAATGAAAATGGAAAGCCAAAAACTATATTATTTATGTATTCATCAACGTTTGGTCTTTATTGAAAGACTTCCTCAGGATGAATAAACGATGTAGAAAAATCATGCAGATATTAATTTTGATTTGCCAGAAAATTATCCAAATTTCGGCATTGCTGTGGATGTGAACAATCCAGTGGATTGTCCACACCTGGGGGGGGGGGTCTTCAGCCTGGAGATTCCCACCGGGGATGAAACGCAGGAGCTTCTGTACCGAGCACTGTTGAAGTAAATACTTATGATACATAAAAAATTATATCTCCTTATAAAATTTTATGTGGATACATGAAATAGTAATATATATATATATATATATATATATATATATATATATATATATATATGATACCTATTCATCATAGGAAGTAATTGAAGAAACTTTGCATAGCAAAAGGAGAGAAGTATAGCCTCGGACTTTAAGAACAATTGGTGTAAAATAACCAAGAATAATGCCAATTAAAAATAGTAGACACATTGGGGAGGGGGGAGGGATGCGACCTGGAACTGGTTTCTTATTGTTTTCATTAAAAGACAGAAGAGGAAGAATCTTGTACCTTCCAATTAATACATTGAACTACTTCAAAATATTGTTATATAAAACCAACTTCCTTGATATGTAAGAAGAGAACAAGTTGCATCTTGTGTTTATATAAATAGTCAGAAAATAGAAAGAAAGGAAATTCATACAATTAACACTTGCTAAACTAGTCCATCTTCATTTCATATGTAATTGCAGGAACAACTTTAGGAGGAATCATCTTATTTATTGGGGCCACTTTGCCTTCTGTGACTCAGGGTAACCACAGCATCATCTTAATCATTGGACCATTATTAAATGTCATTGAATGTCAAAGTATTTGTTGAATTAAACCGAACTTGGTACAAGCCCCTTTTTCAAGAGCACTAAATTAGGCTTCATAAAGTAAATGTTGCCGTGAATGTTCCAATGAACATATAAATAAATGGATTAGTAGAATGAGTGTAATTACTAGTTTGTCCTCATACAATGACAATTGAGTGTGAAATACACCTGAATACATTTTCACCCATTAATCAAAGTCTTTGATAAACAACTCTCAATAGCAAAAAGGTCAACTGCTTTAACAAAGTAACACCATCTCTTTCTCTCTCTCTCTCTCTCTCTCTTCTTCTCTCTCTCTCTCTCTCTCTCTCTCTCTCTCTCTATATATATATATATATATATATATATATATATATATATATATATTTATATAGAGATAGATAGATAGATAGATAGATAGATAGATAGAGTTATCCACAGACACATGTTTCGTCGTCTCTATGACTCATCAGTGCGGCTAGACCTAGTAAGATTCGAAACCAGGATCCTAGCTGTATTTTCTTGGTGTTACCCGGGAGTTTGCTTTACTTTTATTTTCGCTTCGTTGTTTTTTTTTTACTATGAGTTTTTTTGGCTTATTTCACTAATTTTAGGTTAGTGGATGTAGAACAGTTGAAGTGGCAGGGAAATCGCATGGAAAATATGGCAGTAAGTGATAAGGATGGATTGGAATGAAAGAGAGATAAATAAAGAGATAGATTTCTTTGGAAGTCAATTTGTAAAAGCCGTCCAACACATGCCAGCATGTAAAACTGATTGTGATGATAGTGATGTACCGTGATTAAAAACTTAAAAAAGCCAAACTCTTAAAACTGGAAAGATTAAGTAATATAGCATTATTCTGGTATGTGTGATTTGACAGTGGGATCTCCAAAACGAATTTGACAGTGGGATCTTTCAAACGAATTTGACAGTGGGATCACCCAAACGAATTTGACAATGGGATCTCCAAAACGAATTTGACCGTGGGATCTCCCAAACGAATTTGACAGTGGGATCTCCCAAACGAATTTGACAGTGGGATCACCCAAACAAATTTGACAGTGGAATCTCTCAAACGAATTTGACAGTTGAATCTTTCAAACGAATTTGACAGTGGAATGACCCAAACGAATTTGAACGTGGAATCTTCCAAACGAATTTGACAGTGGGATCTCCCAAACGAATTTGACAGTGGGATCTCCCAAACGAATTTGACAGTGGAATCTCCCAAACGAATTTGACAGTGGAATCTCCCAAACGAATTTGACAGTGGAATCTCCCAAACGAATTTGACAGTGGAATCTTGCAAACGAATTTGACAGTGGGATCTTGCAAACGAATTTGACAGTGGAATCTCGCAAACGAATTTGACAGTGGGATCTCGCAAACGAATTTGACAGTGGAATCTCGCAAACGAATTTGACAGTGGAATCTCCCAAACGAATTTGACAGTGGGATCTCCCAAACGAATTTGACAGTGGAATCTCCCAAACGAATTTGACAGTGGGATCTCGCAAACGAATTTGAATGTGGAATCTCCCAAACGAATTTGACAGTGGAATCTCCCAAACGAATTTGACAGTGGAATCTCCCAAACGAATTTGACAGTGGGATCTCGCAAACGAATTTGACAGTGGGATCTTCCAAACAAATTTGACAGTGGAATCTCGCAAACGAATTTGACAGTGGGATCTCGCAAACGAATTTGACAGTGGAGCTCCCAAACGAATTTGACAGTGGAATCTCCCAAACGAATTTGACAGTGGAATCTCCCAAACGAATTTGACAGTGGGATCTCACAAACGAATTTGACAGTGGAATCTCCCAAACGAATTTGACAGTGGAATCTCCCAAACGAATTTGACAGTGGAATCTCCCAAACGAATTTGACAGTGGAATCTCACAAACGAATTTGACAGTGGGATCTCGCAAACGAATTTGACAGTGGAATCTCCCAAACGAATTTGACAGTGGAATCTCCCAAAAGAATTTGACAGTGGGATCTCCTAAACGAATTTGACAGTGGAATCTCCCAAACGAATTTGACAGTGGGATCTCCCAAACAAATTTGACAGTGGGATTTTCCAAACGAATTTGACAGTGGGATCTCCCAAACAAAAAGCAAGAATTTCAAAGTAGTATAAATGTCTGCACTCGAGTACTGATGCTATGCTTTAAGTTCGAACTTGCTGTCTTTTCCCTGTGCTGATATCAATAAAAATCGATATCGTCTCAGTAACGATGTTTATGTTGAATTCTTGTAACGTACATAAATGAATATGATATAAATTTATGTTTATGTTGAATTCTTGTAACAAACATCCATGAATATGATATAAATTTATGTTTATGTTGAATTCTTGTAACAAACATAAATAAATATGATATAAATTTATGTTTATGTTGAATTCTTGTAACAAACATAAATGAATATGATATAAATTTATGTTTATGTTGAATTCTTGTAACAAACATAAATGAATATGATATGAATTTATGTTTATGTTGAATTCTTGTAACAAACATAAATGAATATGATATAAATTTATGTTTATGTTGAATTCTTGTAACAAACATAAATGAATATGATATAAATTTATGTTTATGTTGAATTCTTGTAACGTACATAAATGAATATGATATAAATTTATGTTTATGTTGAATTCTTGTAACGTACATAAATGAATATGATATAAATTTATGTTTATGTTGAATTCTTGTAACGTACATAAATGAATATAATATAAATTTATGTTTATGTTGAATTCTTGTAACGTACATAAATGAATATGATATAAATTTATGTTTATGTTGAATTCTTGTAACAAACATAAATGAATATGATATAAATTTATGTTTATGTTGAATTCTTGTAACATACATAAATGAATATGATATACATTTATGTTTATGTTGAATTCTTGTAACAAACATAAATGAATATGATATGAATTTATGTTTATGTTGAATTCTTGTAACAAACATAAATGAATATGATATAAATTTATGTTTATGTTGAATTCTTGTAACAAACATAAATGAATATGATATGAATTTATGTTTATGTTGAATTCTTGTAACAAACATAAATGAATATGATATAAATTTATGTTTATGTTGAATTCTTGTAACAAACATAAATGAATATGATATAAATTTATGTTTATGTTGAATTCTTGTAACGTACATAAATGAATATGATATAAATTTATGTTTATGTTGAATTCTTGTAACGTACATAAATGAATATGATATAAATTTATGTTTATGTTGAATTCTTGTAACGTACATAAATGAATATAATATAAATTTATGTTTATGTTGAATTCTTGTAACGTACATAAATGAATATGATATAAATTTATGTTTATGTTGAATTCTTGTAACGTACATAAATGAATATGATATAAATTTATGTTTATGTTGAATTCTTGTAACGTACATAAATGAATATAATATAAATTTATGTTTATGTTGAATTCTTGTAACGTACATAAATGAATATGATATAAATTTATGTTTATGTGGAATTCTTGTAACGTACATAAATTAATATGATATAAATTTATGTTTATGTTGAATTCTTGTAACGTACATAAATTAATATGATATAAATTTATGTTTATGTTGAATTCTTGTAACGTACATAAATTAATATGATATAAATTTATGTTTATGTGGAATTCTTGTAACGTACATAAATGAATATGATATAAATTTATGTTTATGTTGAATTCTTGTAACGTACATAAATGAATATGATATAAATTTATGTTTAAGTTGAATTCTTGTAACGTACATAAATTAATATGATATAAATTTATGTTTAAGTTGAATTCTTGTAACGTACATAAATGAATATGATATAAATTTATGTTTATGTTGAATTCTTGTAACGTACATAAATGAATATGATATAAATTTATGTTTATGTTGAATTCTTGTAACGCACATAAATGAATATGATATAAATTTATGTTTATGTTGAATTCTTGTAACGTACATAAATGAATATGATATAAATTTATGTTTATGTTGAATTCTTGTAACGTACATAAATGAATATGATATAAATTTATGTTTATGTTGAATTCTTGTAACGTACATAAATGAATATGATATAAATTTATGTTTATGTTGAATTCTTGTAACGTACATAAATGAATATGATATAAATTTATGTTTATGTTGAATTCTTGTAATGTACATAAATGAATATGATATACATTTATGTTTATGTTGAATTCTTGTAACGTACATAAATGAATATGATATAAATTTATGTTTA
>OY744544.1:45753983-45791483 GCA_963556195.1 Sepiola atlantica
TTTTCAATTAAATATTTATTTACAAACGTAATGTGTCGAATCAGGATGGTATGGATAGTGTGATGTTGGTTAAATTTTCGAGGTAAATCTCCTTTTCAGAAATAAATTACTACTCAATCGTCAGTCGAAAAATTTTGAGATGTCCATTGTGATAGTCTCACAGAAATAATTATTAAACATTTACTTATTCTTGAAGTGTGAGCTAATATTTTGTGTTTGATATTATCAAATTATTGTTAAAATATTTTACCAATAATAATTATATTATTATTACGTATTTTTGTTTGAATATAATTTTTTAAATTTATTTATTTTTATTTTTCCCCTATAACAATAATGCCAGACGTTAGAGATCAGTCAGGTACACTTCTGATGATCGGTCGCGGTAATACCACGAAACTGCAGTAAAGTGTTAAACTAAGTACCATTTATTATCAAAACTGTGGGACGTCCAATCAGCTGTCAGTGGATAACACAATTATCTCTACACACATGCGTTGAGCTGTCTAGTAATGGAATTAACGATTTCAATTAAAAAAGCATTATTTTCGTAATTTTAATTGAGTTCTCTCGGTAACCAATGATGAAAACTAAAAAAAGTAAAAGATGTTAACTTCCATTAATTTCTTAGATAACATACGGGTAAGATTGCTGAGTGTAAGCAGGCGGGTTTCGAATCTCAGCTTGAAACACTCACTATGACGAGCCACACACACACGCATACATACATATACGTATATATCTTTATAAAGTTAGGTATGTTTATAGATTTGTATAGACATGATTTACTCCTAAACTAATTAACCGATCATTATAAATTTTGGAACACAGCTGCTAGGCTGATGAGGCCCTTTGTGAAAATTCAAATACCTGTGATTTTTGTAAAATTTTAACAAAAGGTATAAGATATCAATTAATCAATATTCCCCAAATTTTAGGAGGCATAATATGGGCACACCCTATCATTTGAAAATTGAAAAAATTCAGATTTGCATTGAATTTGATCCATAGTCATTAGACACCAATTAAGTATATTCCTTGAATTTCAATTTCTATTTAAAACCCCTTAAGCTTTAAATTTGAGACATTTTCTAAAATCAAAATCATATAATGAATTTTGATCAAAATTAAAATCAGGATTCTAGTCATAAGGTTTAATATCATTATATCTTTATTTTAATCTTAGTGAGGGGACACAAAAATGGTGCAAACTGTTCTGTTTGAGGGAATTCATTTTACCCGCTTTGGGATGGATATTTTTCTAATATACATATATATATATATATATATATATTTATATAAATATATATATATATATATATAAATATATATATATATATATATATATATATTTATATGTGTGTGTGCATGAGAAAGCAGCATCGAAAGAGTAATTGCGTCTCTTAACTTGCTGACCCAAGTGTCATCATTGACTTTTCTTTTAAACAATAAAAAACCCCAGAAGTAAACAATAAAAAAATAAAAAAATTTCTCTCTTGTGTTTGTTTTTTGTTCTTTTTCAAAAAGGTCTCAAGTCGAGATGTGAGACTTTTGCTCTGGAGACAACAACAACAACAACAACAACAACAACAGCAAAACGCAGCCAGGTTCTTTGTTCTATTCTAGCTGAGCTCTGTCTCTTTCGAAAGGTTACTGTTTTCTACGAAGGAGAGCACTTAACTCAGTTAACTTTAGTCCCCACTTATTCGAGGTGTGGTAGTAATATTACATCATTGTCGGCTGAAGTGGTCGAAAAAATGAAATGATCCTTTCTAACTAAATGGCTGGGAATTATAACTGGTCATTTTTTAAATCAAAACCGTCATATGATGATTCAGACATTTTGAGGCATTTCTTCATGAACCTCCGCTACGTTTAGCGTGTCTGTTTTGCGGAAAATCTACGCTTTAGGGATATTTAATGCCTAAACACGATCCGTTGCAGACAATTAATTAAATACAAGTTTCTATTTTACCCATATCATCATAGCTTTTCCATTATTATTAGAGTATAAATGTCTACAACAGATCCAATAGTAATTCTACACATTTAAAACAAGAATTCATACAAGAATTGTCCACATGACACAACGGATAATCGTGTTGAGCAACAATCACTTCTTCAAGTTAAAGGTTCAATTCGCTCTACATGTGATACTAACTAAGAATAAATGAAAAATTACTTAACACTTTTAGCTAGTTGTGACTGACGGAACGAGAACAATCATGGATTAAATAAAGGGTTCAGTTCAGATTAAATAAAGGGTTCAGTTGAGATTAAATAAAGGGTTCAGTTGAGATTAAATAAAGGGTTCAGTTCAGATTAAATAAAGGGTTCAGTTGAGATTAAATAAAGGGTTCACTTCAGATTAAATAAAGGGTTCAGTTGAGATTAAATGAAGGGTTCAGTTCAGATTAAATAAAGGGTTCAGTTCAGATTAAATGAAGGGTTCAGTTCAGATTAAATAAAGGGTTCAGTTGAGATTAAATAAAGGGTTCAGTTGAGATTAAATAAAGGGTTCAGTTGAGATTAAATAAAGGGTTCAGTTCAGATTAAATAAAGGGTTCAGTTGAGATTAAATAAAGGGTTCATTTCAGATTAAATGAAGGGTTCAGTTCAGATTAAATAAAGGGTTCAGTTGAGATTAAATAAAGGGTTCAGTTTAGATTAAATAAAGGGTTCAGTTCAGATTAAATCAAGAGTTCAGTTCAGATTAAATAAAGGGTTCAGTTCAGATTAAATCAAGAGTTCAGTTCAGATTAAATAAAGGGTTCAGTTCAGATTAAATAAAGGGTTCAGTTGAGATTAAATAAAGGGTTCAGTTCAGATTAAATGAAGGGTTCAGTTGAGATTAAATAAAGGGTTCAGTTGAGATTAAATAAAGGGTTCAGTTCAGATTAAATGAAGGGTTCAGTTGAGATTAAATAAAGGGTTCAGTTTAGATTAAATAAAGGGTTCAGTTCAGATTAAATGAAGGGTTCAGTTGAGATTAAATAAAGGGTTCAGTTGAGATTAAATAAAGGGTTCAGTTGAGATTAAATAAAGGGTTCAGTTGAAATTAAATAAAGGGTTCAGTTGAGATTAAATAAAGGGTTCAGTTGAAATTAAATAAAGGGTTACGTTGAGATTAAATAAAGGGTTCAGTTGAGATTAAATAAAGGGTTCAGTTCAGATTAAATAAAAGGTTCAGTTGAGATTAAATAAAGGGTTCAGTTCAGATTAAATAAAGGGTTCAGTTCAGATTAAATAAAGGGTTCGGTTGAGATTAAATAAAGGGTTCAGTTTAGATTATATAAAAGGTTCAGTTGAGATTAAATAAAGGGTTCAGTTCAGATTAAATGAAGGGTTCAGTTCAAATTAAATGAAGGGTTCAGTTCAGATTAAATAAAGGGTTCAGTTCAGATTAAATGAAGGGTTCAGTTCAGATTAAATAAAGGGTTCAGTTCAGATTAAATAAAGGGTTCGGTTGAGATTAAATAAAGGGTTCGGTTGAGATTAAATAAAGGGTTCAGTTTAGATTAAATAAAGGGTTCAGTTCAGATTAAATGAAGGGTTCAGTTGAGATTAAATGAAGGGTTCAGTTCAGATTAAATAAAGGGTTCAGTTCAGATTAAATAAAGGGTTCAGTTGAGATTAAATAAAGGGTTCAGTTCAGATTAAATAAAGGGTTCAGTTGAGATTAAATAAAGGGTTCAGTTCAGATTAAATAAAGGGTTCAGTTCAGATTAAATAAAGGGTTCAGTTCAGATTAAATAAAGGGTTCAATTCAGAATTACATACACATTTCCGAGTTTGATATAAAGGTTCCCGAAGTTACATTGGCTGAAACATTGTTAAAATAACAACCACGATGAGAATAGTAGTCTTAATAATCGAAATCATAGAATTTGAACATAGTATATCGAATCTGGTAAAAGTATAGAATAACTCGTAAACACATAATTTATATAAAACGCATTAGAATGAAATTATCTACCTATCTCGTCTAGTTTAAACGTTTATAACATTTTTTATTTCCACTTTTTCTTCTATAAAATCTGTCTTACTCGACAATCGATGCATACATTTAATGACGGCCATGCACCCACTATTTGGTTTGTCGATTTTACGTCATATCAACCCGATTAAGATTATTTAATGCTGAATACTTATTGCAAACGATTTATTGTATACGATTCATTGAACACAAGTTGCTATTTATTACCTATAGCTGGAGCAGGAAATTTTAGATTTTTAACTTTTCTCAAGTGTATAGGTGCATAAATGACCACAATAGATCTTTAACAGTTACATGAGTAAGATCTACTCTTTTTGTACTTACATGTAATCACCTACATAGTGATTGATATGTGGTTCGGTTAGATAACACAGTCATGTCCAAACTTATGTAGCAATACATTGGGCAATTAGAACACCTTTCTGCCAATTTCTGCCCAAGCCTTTACACAGTTCCAGTCAAGATGCTAACATAAACAGAAGTATATTTCCTGGCTCGCCTCTCGTCATGACTTGGCCAACAAGCGAAACTAAAGATCTGGACCGAATTCTGTTTCTCTAATACATGCCAGCCGAACCAACTTGTCTTATATTCTTGTGTTCGTGTGTTGATGTAACTGTTACATAAAATTAATATAAATTGTAAAGAAGATGTTTGTCTTTTTAATTGAAAACTTGGTGACCCTTTTCTTTTTCTCATTCAAAACAAGCCTAGTCAAATGAATACAGATGCAGCAACGCTACTATAAAATGGCTATCTCCAACAAACATCTCACAACACACCTAACTCTATGGATCTGCTAGGATTTGAACTTGGCATATCCGATTTCATAGTCTGTGATGGCATCCATTACACACACACTGGTTGTTTTTTTCTTTTACATAATATCAAACCATTTGATGGTTATGTAATACTGAAACATAATATCAATTCTAAACATTTAGTAAATGTTTACTTTAAGGTCCTAAACTCCATATTGCCAAAAAACAAAAATGTTGAATATTTGGTTTTTGGCAATATGGAGTTTAGGACTCTAAAGTAAACATTTACCAAACAATAAACATTGTCAAAATGAGATACACTGACATTTTATTCCTACTTTTAATTGTTCTGATTTCCAAATTATCACATTTAAAACATGAGAAATATCCTTAAAAATTATTCAGTACTAGCAGGTTTTGCCCACTCACTATCGCTTCACAATTTAATTCCTATTCATTACTTGAAATCATTGAAACAAAACTAATCGATAAAAAAATACAAAACTCCCCGTCCTCTCTCTCTCTCTCTCTCTCTCTCTCTCTCTCTCTCTCTCTCTAAGAAAAAGAAGACAAACTAATCGATAAGAAAAAAAAGACAAAACTATCTCTCTCTCATCGTTCTGTTTTAATAATAATAATAATAATAATAATAATAATAATAATAATAATAATAATAATAATAATAATAATAAGGGAATATTTCTGTGTCTATATTAAAAGTGAAAGAAATTCTTTTCTTTTTTTTTATTATTATCAGATATTATTGAGATTAAGTCTCTCCTTCTTTTCTCATAAAAATTAAATTTGCACACATGATTATTGAAGCGTCCGGATACATGTATGAATTTTAGTATATAGATTTATCTTCCGAATGCGCTGTGATATTTTAAGTTTTTAAGTTTTCCTAAAATAGGTCAATGACATCTTTCTATTCTGTTTTCTATACAAGAAAGTGTAGCCAGTATATTTCTTGAGGTTTGCCATCAATTGCCATGCCCTATAATATCAATATTTCATTCTGAATAAACATTTATTTTTTTTAACGTTGGTTCATGTTATTAAGAAGAAGAAGATCTAATTCGAAGTAATTTCTTTGCAAATATACTTCATCCTGCTCAGAATACATTTTTAAGGAAGCTATTTTTGATAACAGCAGCAAATGCAACTATTAATAGTTGCATTATTCTATTTATTATTACTAAATAATACTTAAATAATATATTATTTTTTTATATAGAAACAAAGATCCCAAAACTGTGAGATTATATTTATTATTATGATGATGATGATGATGATGATGATGATGATGATGATGATGATGATGATGATGATGATGAACACCAACTGACAAGCTCCAAAACTATTCTATAGAATTACAAATCCTTTAGTATGCCGGGTGTAATAGATATTAATTATAGGGGTTTAAGTAAAGTTCTAATGGTCCTCCACAGGAGCTAGACTAAACCCCGACCTTTGGGCAGCTTTTAGGCAAGTAATAGCAAAAACCCGTGTTACTAATGAGAGAAAAATGTTTGCGAATAAGGTTAGTTGGACTGAGGTAAACGCACAAGTACACAGAGTTAGGGTGTTGTAGAATGAATGAGAAAGTGAATCTGATAATGAGCAAATAACAAAGCGAGAATGACTGAGTTTGGGAGTAAAATCGAAATCGGATGAGAAAGAGGGGGGGGGCAGACTGTAACAGAAGAAAATAATGAGTGGGAGAGTCCGCGCGGTAAATACCAGTGCTATTTTATCATCAGTGCTCCTGGAAATGTCAGAACAACTAAAATAATAACTCTAGTTTTGAGGGAGTCACTTTTGTGATCCATAATTAACACAAGTGGATCATAAAACTGGATGTTGATATCGTGGAAAGTATGGGATTCAAATTAGGTGCAAAAGCAAACAAGAATGTTGCCATAGAAAAAAAGACAATAGTCATTCTATAGTAATAAGTAGTAATATTGCACATCAAAGACAAGATAAGGTTTAAGGCTAAAACCAAAATTCATACTGGAATTGTCCACATTGGCCCATGGCTTAACTGTTAATAGCGTTAGTTAACAATCAGGTCGAAATGACTTCTATTGGTTTAAGCTTCAATCCTTTCTACTTGACTTACTTGACTTATGTACATGCTTCAGAGAGCTTCGCCATATGATTGAGAACAAAATTCCACCACTTATTACGGTCTTCTTAGGCCAGATTTTTAGTTGTCAGGAGTGGCATACCAGTATCAACCCTAATCTAGTTGGTCAATCTCTTTTGTGGTCGTCCTCTTAGTCTTTTTTTCAATGAGATCTTCTTTATATGATCTCTTTACATAGTCTGGTAGCCGGGAAACATGTCTAAACCACAGGGGTTTTCAAACAGATTATTTTTAACTAAGACTAACATAAACACTAAGACTCCACCCGATCATGGCTGACGGAATGAGAACAATCTACCTCAGTGGGTGAAATAAAAAATCAGTTCAAAATTTCGTACAGGTTCCCAATGCCCCTGAAGAAGATCAGAGGTTACATCGTCTGAAACGTTGTGAATATAACAACCAAGATGAGAAAAGTAATCCGAATAATAATAATAATCAAAATAATTCAAAAACAAGAATATTGAATCTCTACTGTAACGACATTCACCCAGGGTAGAGTTGAGGTGGCTCCATATGAGTTCACTGCCTCCCGTGTCAAGGCAGTCAACCTACGTCGATCAGCAGCTGAGTCCTCGACATACTTCAACCATTCCCGGTTCCAGTGACAAATATCTAAAACGTGGAGACCAGCCACGCGTTCCAAGTCTTCAGTTGGCCGCCTCTGCCAGCAAGTGTGATTGGGGCTACCAACTTGCAAATGAATTCTTCCTCAAGGCGTCAAAGAACGTGACCAAACCAACGAAATCTCCTTTTCAGCAAAGTTTCTGTGATGCTTGTTGTGTTACATTTTGCACGGATGGTGTGGTTTGGGAATTGGTCTGAGAGACGGATGCGTAGTATGTATCGAAGGCAGTACATGTTGAAGACCTTGACTGCATAAAAATCTTCTTTGCGCAGGAGTCAAGTCTTTTTTTTTTTAAATCTCTGCATTTGTTTGGTTTATCTATTTTACGGCATATCAACCCTCTTGTTATTTAATGTCAAAACACAATACATTGTAAACTATTTATACAATTAGCTGAACAAAAGTTGTTATTTTAATTTAATTGTGGGACGTTTCTCAAAGGTATTGGTGGTTTCAAAAAGATGACCACCCTTGATACAAAGATTTTAATACGATTTTACTATCATCATGTTTTTGAGTCAGTATCAGACAATTTCCATTAGTTTTTAAAGCAATGAATTTGCTCCGACTCAGACACCCTTTGAGTGTAATTAATGTGTGGATAAGATTAAGATAAGCATAAAATATGACAGAATGTATAGAAAAATAAATGGAAAAGTGGACAAATCATAAACTATAAAAGACAAAATCAAATGAAATACACATCAGTAGATTAATATTTCGTTTCTTTTACTAGCAGAAACTTTGTCAAAGTTAATACAAATGATATATTTGATACGTTTTGTACAGGAGAGGAATTTGAGGTGGAAGCAGGATAGGAAAGAGTGATAGATATGAGGGGACCGAAATAAGATGGTTGGGTAGAATGTGTGGAGAGAGTATTCAGATATCAGTCATATACCCAACATCCTCATTTTTGCTTACTTTATGTCCGTAGAAAAGAGAAGAAAGAAATGGGCGATAGACATGTGGGGGGGCAGAGGAGAATGGGAAGAGGGTTGGGTAGAATGTCTAGAGACAGTAGTCAGAGGCAACAGTTGTTGATTGATCTTTAAACCTGAGTGATTGCATCATCCTATTTTCTCCTCCTACTCATATTCGTCTCCTGTACAAAAGATATCAAAAATATCATCTTTATTCACTTTGAAAAAGTTTCTGTTAATAAAGAAACGAAATATTAGTCTTCAATTAAAGTTTGACTCTTTTATATTTTGCGGTTTGTCGACTTTTCCATTTATCTATCACTATACCAAAGTTGAGTTCATCAACGTTTGTTTCTCTAATGCTTTTTACTTATATACTTTAATGACACAAAATAGATGGTAAAATATTCCTTAGTTTTGGGATTGAGTTATGTTTGAAAAGATTCTATTTTAACTTTTCTAATTAGCCGTTAATTGTAATTAACTGAACAAGTCAGTCATCTCCCACTTAGCTATGCAGTTCTATTGCCCTCGCTCACTGTTTGTTGATTCAACCATTCTCTAATATTTCTTTATGTCTCCGTGAACATTTAGAGAAAGAATGACTCATTCTTTCCAGCTAATTAACATAGTATGTTCGTACATACCGTAAACACGTATGTAAATTAGATAGCAAAATATTAGGTCACTTTAAGAATAACATAAAAGTAAAGAGATTTATAATATTCAGTTATGGAAGAAGAATTTCTTAACAGATATGACGTCACAGTTTATGAATTTTCGAATGAAATCAAAGTGGAACAAATAGTGGTAGCAGTTGTGACTCAGCGGGTCACGGGCATGTCTAGTTTTTCTATAAATATATGTTTGTATGTGTGAATTTGTTCACTGAATATGTTTCTGATAGAAAGACATATTGAGTTTATGTAAGGTTAATCACGTAAATAGGAATTTGCCTTTCGTTATGGAATGCATTAGTTTCAAGAGAATGGCTTCAAGTTCTACAAAAGATCTGAACTAATCATAAGATAATTGGGGATTAAGATTCAAAATGGCCGAAGATGTAATCCATAATGATGAGGATGCTCGTACAAAGGATTATTACAACAGGATTATGGCAAACAGATTATTACAAAGACGGACATAATTGATTGTCTTAGCTTATGGTTAAAAAGAGAACGAGAAGTAGAAAAAGAAAAACAAGGACAGAAAATAAGAGAGAGAGAGAGAGAGAGAGAGAGAGAGAGGGAGAGAGGGAGAGAGAGGAAAAATGAAGGGGGAGAAAAATGGAAAGAAACTTAATGGAAGAAAAGAGGAAAGGAACCAAGGAAAAAGAATTTAAAAAAAAAAATGAGAACCAAAAAATTGACTCAGAAAATATAAAATTGAACATAAATAATGAGCTGAACCCGTTTAAATTACATCATCATCATCATCATCATCATCATCATCATCATCATCATCATCATCATCATCATCATCAGTTTAACGTCCGTTTTACATGCTGGCATGTGTTGGACGGCTTTTAAGAATAAGAAATTGACTTCTCAACTAACCTATCTCTGGCCAGATCTTTATTGCTCTTTCTCTCAAATCCTTCCTGGTCCTTATCTCCAATGTTTTCCTTGGACCTCCCCTGCCACTTCAACTGTTCTACATCTACTAACCTATGAACACTCATCCATTCTTTCAATGTGACCAAACCAACGAAATCCCCTGTTATGCACACATCTTCCTAGTTTCTTATTAACTGAAATATATTTTTCTCTTTCTCAAAATGTAAAAAGAACTTTAAACAGTTTGTACCATTCATCTCTCTTTTCCTGAAATGTCTACAGCTATTAAAAGTTGCTTCTGTGAAGAGACTAAAACTATTTTGAAATTCTTGTTATTCGTTTTGGAGATCCCACTGTCAAATTCGTTTGGGAGATCCCACTGTCAAATTCGTTTTGGAGATTCCACTGTCAAATTCGTTTGGAATATTCCACTGTCAAATTCGTTTGGGAGATCCCACTGTCAAATCACACATAACAGAATGCTATATTACTAAATCTTTCCAGTTTTAAGTGTAGTGTTAAAATTCATTGAGTTATAAAATTAAGAGTTTGGCTTTTCTAAGTTTTTAATCACAGTACAAAGTAATTTCCTTTGAAAGTATAACCTTTTTTACTGTCATTTCTGCTATGCCAACTAAAACTTAAAGATTTGTAACATTTTTGCAATGGTTTTAAATAATTTGGTATAAAAACAAATGTCTTACAAACATTCCCATTTGCAGAATGCGTCTTTTGAAAGTTAGATTAATGGCTTGTGATTTACCTCGCGTTTCTACATATTCATTTCTTCATTGCTAATAAAAGACATTATACCAGCAACAGATTGAGACAAGGAACTTCTGGATTTGTTTATGACTTCATCTGCGGGGAACAGATTAAATTGCAAAAGAAAAACGAAGGAACATAGTAATGAAGTATGGAAGAGGGATAGAATAGCTTATATATTGCATCAGCATCTCATACTTTGAACTGAGTATCTACCGATAAATGAGTCACACCCTGATATCAGAATTGCGACCAGAAGACTAATATAAATAGCAAACAGATGCAGAGAATAATGGCCAGAGAATAATGGCCAGAGTAATGGCCAGAGTAATGGCCAAATAAAAAACGTGAGGATAGTCTAATCCTGTGTTTGTGCTGCAAATTCAATCTTCAAAATGAAAGAAACAAAATATACACACTATTTTATTCAAGTGTGACATATTGAGTAGGTATTTAGCTACTCCCCACAAAGTAAAATGTGACACAAGGTCGGAAAGTGGGGTTTGATAAGTCAGCACTCTAGAGGAAGAGCATCTATTACCTTTAAAAATTGCCTGGGCAGCCCCGTCTGCATTCCCCAGTAGGGGCGCCTCAGACAGTAAGCAATGAACTTACTCCTCCCCAAAAAGGGGAGGCAAAGCTTGGGAGGGTCGACCTCCTAGAACTGCACAGGACCGTTCCATAGACCGGTGTAAATCAAGCCCCGAAGGCCAAGACAATACTAGTCTATGGAGTGCAGTATCTATCGGAACAGATACTACACTTTGATCCCGACCAAAAGGCCGAGATTGAGTATTGATTTACTCTTCTCCAGGAGTTAGGCACAAGGCCAGTTTTTATCTTACTCCCACAAGTAAGATGTGACCCAAGGTCGGGTCGAGAAAGTGGGGTTTAAAAAGCCAGCACCCGAGAGGTGAGCACTCTGGCCATTAAAAATTGCCTGGGCAGCCCCGTCGGCATTCTCCGGTAGGAGCGCCTCAGGCAGTAAGCAATAAACTTACTCCTCCCCAAAGAGGGAAGGTGAAGCCTGGGAGAGTGGACCTCCTAGAACTGCACAGGACAGACCCATAGACCGGCGTAAATCAAGCCCTGAAGGCCAAGACAATACCAGTCTATGGGGTGCAGTATCCATCGGAACAGATACTACACTTTGATAATCCTAATTACCTTCTTTAATCCATATAATAGTAACCAAAGGCAGGACAAACAGCAGATTGCTTTCAACAATGCGACAAGAAGTGACAACGTTTGGTGCTGCATGTGCAAGCAAGGCAGGCCGGCCACCTAGTCACAAGAAAGAGTAGCAAACCATTGTAGTGAGGAAACAATTATGCAAATTATTCCTTTCCAGGCTGAGCAAATATTTTTTTGCTTTCAGTCAGTCAATGTTTTGAGCTCTTAAAAGGAAGACGTTCTGCATTTGATTTGGCTTTGGCTGTCAACTCGACGAAATTCGAAACTCTCCCTTCAGGTCGGCACTCTGTTTGTGTTCGTATCTTCTGCAAGTATCTTTAGCAAGGTTTTTTATATTTCTTCACTATATCTTAATGCAAAAGTATCTAGCATTTTGTAAAATAAAATATTCTATAGATATAAAGTAATTTGATCAGTAATAAATCTAACATATAAAGTTATCTTGTCGGACATTCAAAGTAAGACCTGTCTGACATACTGATACTTGACTCAGACTAGTTTATATTTTTGTTTTATTCTTTCACCATGTTATGTGCATGAATATAATTTATTTAGCTTGTTTTTTTTTCTGAAAATAATCCGACTAAGAATGCTGTTAGAGTGGAGACATTTTCCCTTACTCACCTAATCAGAAGTGTAAGCTTACTCCCTTAATAAAAACAATAACGTTTCACCATTTCCCTATCTATCTTTGCTAATAGAGTATTTATTTCTTATAATTAATTGTTTTTCATTCTAACCTCCACTTTTCATATTACAGACAACACGGGGCAGATTATTTTTCAGGCTACAAGGGGCCTTTCTTTACACAAGACGAACTGATCACTTGAACTCTTACAATTACAAAACGACTATTTCAATTATTCTTTCGCATCATGTAATTAGTTAAAAAAAAAATTACTATTTTTTTTCTACTGTTGTTACATTGTCAATATTTTTAAAATACAGACAGTAAAAATATAAAACAGAGAGGATGTTTATAGCTTGCCGATGTCAACCCTGTAATAACAAATGCTTTTCATTGACTAAAAATAAACTTTTCGCATTCTTTAGTGAAAATGGTCCGCGACTGATTCACATGCTTCATTGCACTTAAGTGTTTACTTTTTAACATAAATTTGATAAATAGACGTTTATTTAATTTGGTTTTTACCATAGATGAATATTGTCGAGTGAAACAAACAGTAGACGTCTATCAAATGAGCCGCGCATGATGAAATTATATTGTTATAAAGAGATAACTATTTATTGTTAATGCTTAGTTGGTTTAATTATTTAATGCAAATTACTTTCAAAACATGCAATATTTTTATACATGAGGATTTTTCATATTTACTTTTAACACTAAAATATTAATGTTTAATTCCTATTTCAGTCACCTAAATTACTTAGAGTGAAATGGATTTCGGCTTCGTTAAATAACGAACATTTGTTTTCAGTTTTATTTTTTTAAATCTATATTTCGATGAAAAACAATGCAACACTCAGACTGAATGATAAAATCTTACCTGGTACACTTGAAGCATGCCTTGTGGTAAACCACTCCTTTGATGGAAACTCTATCTACTTGGATACTAAAGCCACATAGGCTACATTGATCCGAGGGAGATGTAGCCCCTTGGCGCCTGGGGAGGCTGTGATGGTTAAAACTGCCAGAGCTGAGGTTGCTACTTGTACTGCGGTGCATTTGTGGAGGACATGTCAGTGGGCGTTGATTGCATCCATACTTTTTGACGCTGCGCAAACTTACACCTTCTTCCTGACCTGAGTCAAAAAGTTCATCTGAAAATTAAAAATAAATAAATATGAATCTATATATTGATGAGCTGATTATCAATTTAAAATTAGAAATTCACAAATAATGGTAAGAAAATGGAATTAAGACAGCATTTTTGGAAACTATCGGATGAAATATTCAATAGAATTTTATCTTTATATTATTATTGTATTAATAGTGTTCGGAGTAATAGGGGGTGAATTGAGAAGATAGTTAAAAAGAGATGTCCCCAAAAGATCACAAACAAATAATAACAAAATAATTAGAGCAGACAAAAATAAATGAAAATCAATAAACAATAAATTTCTCAAAGATTTTTTGAACTGTTGACCAAGGGAAGAGTCTATCGGGCATGTGTACTCCATGTGATGATGTGTGGAAGTGAAACCTGTAGGGCATAGAGAGACATGATGTGAGAATGATACAATAGATGTGTAATGTGTGTCTTCAAGACAGGCTTAGATCTGATGACATCAGAGGAATATTAAATCTGGACAGTATAGAGAGATGTAAACAAAGCAAGAGACATCGTTGGTTTGGTCACATTGAAAGTGTGGCTGAGACTGGTTGGGTCTGTAAATGTATAGCAGTTGAGGTAGCAGGATCAGTTGGCAGGGAAAAACCAAAGAAAACATGGGAGGAAGTGATAAAAATGGACTTGAGAGAAAGAGTGATATTTAAAGATCTGGCCAGTTTGGAAGTCAATTTCTGTCCAACACATGCCAGCATGTAAAACATGCTAAACGGAATATGATGATGATGATGATGATGATGATGATGATGATGATGATGATGATGATGATGATGATGATGATGATGATGGAAATCAAAACAAAAAATCTATTAATTCTGTTGTATATGATGCTGATGATCTATATCTACATATATTCTTATATCAAGGTGTAAATGAATGTTGACTAATAAAAATACTTAATTAATAAATGCTGCTTTAGTCAAAAAGAAAACCTTACATATGCAAAGTGTGTCTGAAAAGTAACGGGACTGATGTCGCAGATAATTTATTTCAATTTTAAATAATAAATCAGATGGGTTTCTCTTCAAAGTAATCTTTGCATTATCTCTGCCACACTTTTATGCACTGTGGAACGGATTCTTCTGATATGTCCCCCAGTTCTGCAACCCTTATGATTGCTTCCAAACATTGAAAATATGCCATTTTTGACCATCCTCTTGAGTTTGGGGAATTTAAAAAAAAAATCACTGAGAGCAAAATCAGGTGAATAGAGAGGTTGTTCCACTACGGCAATTTGAAATGAACGAGAACATATGTGATTATGATTGAATGATGATGATGATGATGATGATGATGATGATGCTGATGCTGATGATGATGGTGATGATGATGATGATGATGATGATGATGATGATGATGATGATGATGATGATTTAACATCTAATTTACCTGCTGGCATACGTTAGACGGCTTTTAGAAATTGACTTCCACGTTTATCATGTCTTCCTTGGCTTTCCCCCGTGAGACGAACCTGCTATCTCAACTGCTCTACACCTATTAACTCAAGAACTCTCATCCATTATTTCAATGTGGTCATGCCATCAAAGTCTCCCTACATAGTCCAGATTCAATATTCCTCTAAGGTCATTAGCTCTAAGCTTGTATTTAAGACTCACATTACACATCCATCATATCATTCTCATATCATTTCTCTCCATGCAACACATGTCCTCAACCCTGACTGGCCGGTTTTCACTTCGATACATCATCACCCATTCAATAGACATGCCTGATAGATTTTTACCTTGGTCGAAGTGTAGTACAGAAACTGATAATTCGATTAAAGCCTCTATATTCTTTTTCATGTATTGATTTGACTTTTTGTGAGTCATGCCCCATTAACACCTGTTCAGTTTTTTGATGAAATTACGTTTTATTTTCGATGTGGACAATTTTAACCTTTTAAATCTGCTTTGTTGAAAATAAAACTCTTTTTATTAAAACATTTTTCTTAAAGCAAGAACGGACATTTAGTGAAGAAAATGCTATTTGAAGCTGACACGTGACAGACCAAGGAAAATATTAATTTAAATGTAAACATGACAGACCAACGAAAATACTATTTCGAACTGAAGCATCACAGACCAACGAAAATACTATTTCGAACTGAAGCATCACAGACCAACGAAAATACTATTTCGAACTGAAGCATCACAGACCAACGAAAATACTATTTCGAACTGAAGCATCACAGACCAACGAAAATACTATTTCGAACTGAAGCATCACAGACCAACGAAAATGCGATATCAAACTTGAATGTCACAGATGAACAAAAAAGCTATTTCAAACTTAAACATGACAGACCAATGAAAATGCTATTGCGAGCTGAAACATGGCAGACCAAAAAATGCTATTTCAAACTTAAGCCTAACAGATCAACGATAGCCAAAGTCTCTAATCTAAAAAAAAAAAATTATATTGTCTGCTTATTTTGTTACACTTAAAAAATGAACATTCATGTTTCCATGAGATTTTAGCTTTTCGTCGTCATAAGATTGAGAAAAAAAATTTTTTCTTGAATGAACACACAAACAAAAACGAGGTGATTAACTTGAAAAAAAAAAGAAGCAGAATAAAAAATAAATTAAAAATAAAAAAATAAAAAATAAATTGTCATCAGCCTAAAAAGATGACTGTCAACACCTTTGTGAAGAATATTGGTTGACTCATTTTGGTACAAACATTTCAAAACTTTTTCACTCAGCGTCACTTGTGAGCTATCGAACTACCCAACCGACCCACCTCCCAAAAATAATAATATACTGAATGTTTGGATACTTAGAACACTTGCTGACTTTTAATAGACTGTACTTACTAAACAATACCTACATCTTTAAACAAAGTATTTAAAAAAATATATAATGAGGTTCATATTGAAGAAATTGTGTCCATACAAATCATATTGAAGAAATTGTGTCCATACAAATCATATTGAAGAAATTGTGTCCATACAAATCATATTGAAGAAATTGTGTCTATACAAATCATATTGAAGAAATTGTGTCTATACAAATACTTTATTCAGACTTGTTTAAAATAGTTTCTTTTAAGCAATGCAGAGGCCCTGTCTCCGAATCTATAATACTTGCCGACTACTCTTTCTAAATATTTTTTTTAATTCCCAAAAATCACTCTGCCCCCCCCCAGAGGGGCGCCTCAGGCGATTGCCAATAAACCAACCCCTTCTCAAAGAGAGAAGGCAAGGCCTGGGAGAGTGAACCTCCTAGGACTACCCAAGACATATACCTCAGTTCGACAGAGCAGTGCCAGAATATACCACAACAGCTCATCCTCTGTCGGACTGACCGTCGAGGACGTATCGTCAACTAGTACCAGTGTATCAATGTATATGCATTCATATACATACTGACTCACTGTCTGTCTGGCAACTAATTCATAAAAGAGATGCAACCATTCTGTTATGGTCTGTAGGGAATAATAAGGAATACAAGTTTTCAAAATGTTACATCATAGCAATTTTCTTTTCAACTGGCAATCCTCGAGTGGCTTTTAGTTTTAATAGGTGATGACTCATTAATGAAAAATATCTGATTTGAATTCAAGTTTATAGATCAAAGTAGTCGAGTATAATAGTTCATCTTTGGGCCTAAACAAAAGATAAATAGTATTTCTGAGAGGAGGCAAAAATAAAGGAATCAAACTTTTGAATTTTTCTGGGTCAATTTAATATCAAATTGCTTTAATTTAAAATTCAAACTTTACTGATGTGACAAAGAGTATTTCAATTTTAAAACGCTTTCACACGGTCAGACATTCCACTTAAAACTTTGTTTCTTCATTTTGTTATCTTGTTTTTCTTGTAGTACACTAAGCATAAAAAACACTTAAATGGTCAAAAAGTCAATCGGTATCTTGTTCTGTTATTACAGTCAGAATCTGGGGGCAATGGCACCGCTTTCATTCTCTACCCGACTGATTAGCTGAGAAAATAAGATTTTGTTTTCACAAAGGATAGAAACTCTCAACCGCCATTGGAGTAATGGAGAAATATGGCTGGCCAAAGTAAATCAACTTCAAGAGTGAAGTATCCGTTAGATTGTATCAAGAAATTACACACAGGTTAAGTTTCCTCCAAAGTGAATTCTTATGATTTCTTCCATTTTAGATGTTTTCCTAAATGTTTACTACAAAGCCAGATTCATATGGATGCCGTATTGTTCAATCGCACATTCTCATAGATTTAGACATTTTAAAAAATTACAAGGACACTTTTTTAATATCATCTCTATATTAATAAAACTGTGAGACCACTTCTCGTGTGTCTGTGTTTCTCGCAACTACAGGACTTGCACATTAATATTTGTTTACTATTAATTATTTATTGAAATAAAAATACAATCGTGTAAAATACTAAAATTAACTTTAAGAAATTCTAACAAATAATTTAACAGCGCGAAATAAGATGAGGTAAAATGTTCCACATAAGAGAGAGAGAGAGAGAGAGAGAGAGAGAGAGAGAGAGAGAGAGAGAGAGAGAGAGAGAGAGAAGATGTCTAATTAGTATTTACATATCCCCTTTTTTGCACCTCAGAAAATAAGTATCTGGCCAGTTTCCCCATATTTACATTCGTCACATAATCGGCACTTTCCCTTCTCTTTATCAGCATGCTTGCTCATTTGGTAGCTGTAACTCTTAGCCTCTTATCTTATATATAAAATAAAGCCAGAATTTCCCTATTTCTTTGACTAGTATAGCTCTGTAAACACTAGTTACATATAAAATTTGCTTTGTACGCTCTTTAGTCTGATTGTTGGTATGTACTCTCTTCACTCACTCACCCCAAAAATTCAGCTTCATTCAAATTCACCAATTTTTATATCTTATCCGCTTAACCGTTTTCTCTTTGCTTAGTAATTATTTATAAATTTAAGAGTTAGAAAACAAACTCGAAATTATTTATGCGATTTAAAATGAAAGAAAAACTACAAAACAATGGAAGGTATAGAATTACCCAATCGAGAAGTAATGAGAGCACTTATTGAATGCTAGACCTATAAATACATGGGCATTTTGGAAGAAGACACCATGAAGTCAACAGAGATGAAAGAAATGGTTGAAAAATAATACACGAGAAGAACACGAAGGCTCGATGAAAATACATTATTTAGTAGAGAAATCTTATAAAAGGGATAAATACTTGGGCAGCATCTCTAGTAAGATACTCTGGACCCTTCATGAACTGGACAAAAGAAGAACTCACGTATCTTGATCAAAGAACAGGAAATAAATGACCATGCACAATGGTACTGCACTGGAAGGATGATACTGACTGACTAAGAATAGGAACGAAGGGGGAAGTAAGTATTGAAGATTGTGTGGACGATGTGATAAAAGGACTAGAAAAATAAACAACACGAACAAGAGGCTGATTTCACCGCCAAAAGCATTAGTAAGGTGAACACTATGGAAACCAGCAAAACAGAAAATAAAAAATCAAGAAAAGCAAAATGGGGAGAAAAGCAAGTACGTAGATGCTTTATATGACTGACCAAAGAAATAGCGCATGAAAACACATAAACATCGCTACTGAAAAGACGCTTGAACAGTGAAACTGAATCATTCCTGACAGTCACACAAAACAACGCAGTCAGAATAAACTACATAAAAGCCAAAACAGACAAAACCTAAGGAAACAGCAAATGTAAACTGTGGACAAAGAGATGAAACAGTAAACAATAGCATAAGTGAATGCAGTCCAAAAAGAATATAAATACAGGCATGATTGAGTCGGAAAGGTAATCCACTGGAGACTGTGCAAATGACTGCGTTTTTGAACAGACAAATAGTACAGGTACAAACTGAAGCCAATATTGGAAAATAAATATCAGAAAGGAATATGGAACATGGAGAAAACTGCAGTAATACATATAATAATAGGAGCACTAGGAGTATAGATTGATACAATACAAAACACAGCATTGATTAAACAGCTGAAATATTAAGAAAAATCCTTGAGTAGAGAAACTAACCCTAACCCGACAAATCACAAGGAAGTTGAGATGAAAATAGATCAAAACTGTAGAAACAACATTAAACAAATCCGAGGGAACTGAAACTGCCAAAGTAGATATGTAAAAAAATATCCGATAATTCAACCTGGAAAGGCACGGAGAGTACTGGAATCTTGAAGATGTTTACTGTCACTCAAATTCTAGAAAAAGCCAGTGGTTAGGGTTATCAGTGAGATATCAATGGTAAACAGATGTTGTTAGAACACAAAGTGATTTACAATGATTATAAAAAGAAGTGGAGATTACGTGGGGAGACTTGTTGTCACTCAAACTCAAGGGAACACTTAGTGAATAAATTATAATAACGAGCGATCAATGGTAATGACTCATGTGAGAAGTCTTAGTGAATAAATAATAATAATGAGCGATCAATGGTAATGATTCATGTGAGAAGTCTTAGTGAATAAATAATAATAATGAGCGATCAATGGTAATGATTCATGTGAGAAGTCCTAGTGAATAAATAATAATAATGAACGATCAATGGTAATGATTCATGTGAGAAGTCCTAGTGAATAAATAATAATAATGAACGATCAATGGTAATGATTCATGTGAGAAGTCCTAGTGAATAAATAATAATAATGAACGATCAATGGTAATGATTCACGTGAGAAGTCCTAGTGAATAAATAATAATAATGAACGATCAATGGTAATGATTCACGTGAGAAGTCCTAGTGAATAAATAATAATAATGAGCGATCAATGGTAATGATTCATGTGAGAAGTCCTAGTGAATAAATAATAATAATGAACGATCAATGGTAATGATTCATGTGAGAAGTCCTAGTGAATAAATAATAATAATGAACGATCAATGGTAATGATTCACGTGAGAAGTCCTAGTGAATAAATAATAATAATGAACGATCAATGGTAATGATTCACGTGAGAAGTCCTAGTGAATAAATAATAATAATGAACGATCAATGGTAATGATTCACGTGAGAAGTCCTAGTGAATAAATAATAATAATGAACGATCAATGGTAATGATTCACGTGAGAAGTCCTAGTGAATAAATAATAATAATGAACGATCAATGGTAATGATTCACGTGAGAAGTCCTAGTGAATAAATAATAATAATGAGCGATCAATGGTAATGATTCATGTGAGAAGTCCTAGTGAATAAATAATAATAATGAACGATCAATGGTAATGATTCATGTGAGAAGTCCTAGTGAATAAATAATAATAATGAACGATCAATGGTAATGATTCACGTGAGAAGTCCTAGTGAATAAATAATAATAATGAACGATCAATGGTAATGATTCACGTGAGAAGTCCTAGTGAATAAATAATAATAATGAGCGATCAATGGTAATGACTCACGTGAGAAGTCCTAGTAAATAAATAATAATAACGAGCAACCAATGATAATGACTAGCGTAAAAACTTTTAGTGAGTAAGAAATAATCATCTTATACTATAAATGTCGTGGTAGGGATACAATTAAAAACAAAGCTTTATAACAAGATTGAGTACAACTTTTCCTGAGTAAATTTTATAAGAAATTTCAGGGTTGTATTAGTTTTGTATTAGAGATTTTACAATGACATTGTGATGTTTGCATTCGTGGCGGGCATATATAAACGGCAAAGACAACGTTTTCTTTATTTTATTGTATTTATAAGTAGATTAAGCAGAACTTTTCTAGGCTAAGGTTGTATGAGGAATCATAAGATGCTAATTATTATTATCATCATCATCATTATTATTATTATTATTATTATTATTATTATTATTATTATTATTATTATTATTATTATTATTATTATTATAACTATTATTTATTTTATTATTATTGTTATTATTATCATTTTTTATCTTTTATTATTATTATAATTATTATTATTTTTATTATTATAACTATTATTATTATGATTATTATTATTATTATTGTTATTATTATTATTTATTATTATTATTATTATTATTATTATTATAATTATTATTATTTTTATTATCATTATTATTTTTCTATTATTATTTCTATTATTATTTTTATTATTATTTTTATTTTTATTATTATTTTTATTTTTATTATTATTATTATTATTATTATTATTATTATTATTATTATTATTATTATTATTATTATTATTACTATTACTATTATTACTATTATTATTATTATTATTATTATTATTATTATTATTATTATTATTATTATTTAATTCAAGCACTTGATTTTTGATGATTTGTGTTAAAATCTACTCTAAGATAAAATGGAGTGTTTGAATAATGAAATAAAATATGTTTTGAATTTTTGCATTTTTAGCGATTTAAAATAACAAATTTATATACTACATTTGTTGCTTTCGTTTTCTAATAAATAGGGACCATATCTATTACTCAACCGCCCCTCTCCAATATCTATTACTCAACCGCCCCTCTCCAATATCTATTACTCAACCGCCCCTCTCCAATATCTATTACTCAACCGCCCCTCTCCAATATCTATTACTCAACCGCCCCTCTCCAATATCTATTACTCAACCGCCCCTCTCCAATATCTATTACTCAACCGCCCCTCTCCAATATCTATTACTCAACCGCCCCTCTCCAATATCTATTACTCAACCGCCCCTCTCCAATATCTATTACTCAACCGCCCCTCTCCAATATCTATTACTCAACCGCCCCTCTCCAATATCTATTACTCAACCGCCCCTCTCCAATATCTATTACTCAACCGCCCCTCCCCTAATGATCCTGAGTATCACACAAAACTGCATCCAATAATGATACCTCTAGTTGGGAGCTTTGGGGTGTGAAGTCACTCCTTAGTAACCACTGTGAGGAGTGGTAGTACCTGTCAGGGCCTCATCTATGGATTACATAGAAAAACAATCCTTTACAGAGCGTTTATATGCGACGCCTACAAACAAATGAATCTACAAACCAATCATATGCATATCATGTGATTGGCTTCAGCAGAAAATGACCACAAAACCATTTTCCCTATGCATCTATGTTGTGCACCAAAAGTCCATGTTTGTCACATTGAGAGTGGTAAACATAATATAATATCTACTTTGCAATTATCAACAGCAATTCAATTTTGACAAAGTTAGCTTTTGCAAAGAGGGGTCATATACAGCGCCTGGTATTCCCAAATAATCACCCATCTGGAGGGTGGAAACAAGGCTCAATGGCACTTAACTTCGGTGATCTAACGAGTAAAACAATAGACATGTTTGTATTATTTGGATCATTCGGAATACTTCAACCTTTTTCAGGTGTGTATTGTCTTGAGTTCAACAAGACACACCTGACGAAGATCGGAGGTTACATCGGCCGAAACGTTGTGAGAATAACATCCCAGATGAGAACAGTACTCCGAATAATCCAAATCATACACACTATCAATCCTCATCTCAAAAACTCCGAAAACATAACAACTGACATGTCGTAAAACGCAACAATCAATCAACCAATTATTTAAAAATAAATCCCCAAATTCTGTTGAATAAAATTAATTAAAGAATAATTAAATGTTACTAAATTATTCAACTTTTAAAACCCCCAACATCGTCTGTAGAACGGGTATTTAGCTAGTGTTGTTCAAACAAACTATGCTAAATCTTGTAGGGAGAACGGAGGAGGTAAAAGCATCTCTTTAATCTCTTTACTTATACTAGTTTCTTCTTTCTTTATTCGTATGTGCGGATGATGTCGTTTGTGTCAACCAAATGTTGGTGCAATGCACCACCGCCGCCGCCATTACACGGTTGACAATAAAAGTTTGTAATCGCTTTTCAAATTAGATTTGCATTTAAAAATATTCAAAAACGTGGAAAAAAAAGTTTTAACAATTCTTCAAATTCTAACAGAAAAAGAGATTCATCCGGCAACAATGGAATCCAATATCATCAACAAAGAAACCCAAAGGAACCTCTTTATGTTATGTGCATGTTATGGAAGATACTAGCAGAATACTTGGCGTTGCCCGGCTACAAAATATGCTGACAGACTTTGTTGAAATGTATGAAGGTCTCATGTTTGTTATTTCACAACAGCAACTACACAATAAATTAAATTCCTCAACAGTTTTAGCATTTTGAAATTCATAACAAAATATTAAATTTATAGGTTTTTATAGGTTTCTGAAAAAAAAGGTATTATAATCTTTGAAAATGTCTAAAACTATTGAACACTTTTACACCTATATGATGGAATGCAAATCCCAGGATGGTTTCATAATAAAGACACCTTTGACCCTAAACTTAAACACTATTTCATTCAGGCATATTCATTTTTATAGAGAAACATAAGTAAATATCATTTTTTAACATGAAGACCCGACGTTGCTCGGGATTGAATGAGAATCACTACGATGTACTTTTTCACTATGTTCATAGCAACATATTACTTTCTTTGTTTGTACTGCCCCCCTCCTCTTGTTTCGCCCCCTAAAATAGTCAGAAGAATCTGAAATGTTGGAAGATTCTCTGAATTACTGGCTTATATATATGGTTTAAATTTCCTTAAAATAAGATATACATATTTGAAGTTTTAAGAGGGTTCTGTCACTTAGAGGTGCGGGTTCGTAGATATTTGGCACATAGAGAGTAATATATTATCTTCCCCGGAGAATTTTATGCATATGATATGAATTTCAGCAAAATAGGATATATTTGAAATTTTAAAGGAGGTTCGACCCTCATAGCTCCTTTAGGCTAGGAGGATGCTTAAAGATTTGGGACCACTTCCATTGTTTTCCCCAGACAATTTTATACACATTATTTAAATTTCATAAAAATAGTTTTAAAGGGGTTATGCCCTGATAGCCCCTTTAGAGGTGCACTTAGAGATTCGGGAACACTTCCATTGTCTTCCTCGGTAAATTTTACATAAGAGTGCACTTTTAGATTTTATGTAAATTCTCTAACCTTTCTTTCTGTAGGGAACACATAAACATCACACGTAGACATTGAGTTTTTTATATAAAGCATTTATTGATGAAAATTAGACTTACAAGTCTAATTAAGTTACAGATGGCCGTAATAAATTCTAATTTTTCTCCATCTCTCTGGGACACTACACCAGTCTAATAATACTAAGCGTGTAGTAAGAATGGACATATGTTATAACATATAGATTTAAATATAACACTAAAAGACATCCATAAATGGATAGAAAAAAAAAACATTGAGTATCGAGAAGAAGCCAGCAGATGAAGGAATGAGGAGAAAAGCATATAGAAAAGCATAGTCATCTATATTAATAACATTATGAGATAACGTGTGTGAGTGAGTAATTTTTGTGCATCACTGATAATTTGATAATTACTTATTGAATTATTCTTTTCATTTACCATATCTTTTGAATCTCTACTCGCACAAGTCAACTTGAAAAGCCTCGCCGCGGACATCATGCAGAAGAGCAGACTGTGTTGGTTGGGGCATGTTGAGCGCAACAATGGCTGGATTGCTAAAGTCCAACAATTGAATGTGCCAGCAAAGAAGACCACCACTGGCAGACCCAAATAGTCTTGGGAGGACGTGGTCAAACGTGATAGGAAAGCCATGGGTATTCCGTCAAGTCTCGCCAAAGACAAGAATGGAGAGGAAAACTTAGATCGAGACTAGACAATCAGGTCCCATTCTCATCAGAGGATTAATTGTGGCCTGGTTCAACAAATAAACCGGATGATGATGATGATGATGATGATGATGATGATGATGATGATGATGATGATGATGATGATGATGATGATGATGATGGTGGTGATGAATGGAATATTTATTGAAATCAAAAATGTAATAGCATAAAATAAAAAGACATTTAAAAATCCTATTTAAAGCTTCATTAATATTCACTCTTTTCTCCCTGTCACTTGCACACAAGGCCTGACACATAGCTAATTTCACCCTCCCAGCATTCGTCACATAATCAGCACCCCCTCTGACACCTCTGGTTGTTATATTATTATTATTATTATTATTATTATTATTATTATTATTATGTAAGAGTTTAAAAAAATCGTAAGTAATTATGCTATTTTTTAAAAAAGCGTAACAAAAATTCCCGGACAACGCTAGGTAAGTACAGCTAGTTAGAATAAACTATAGATTTAAATATGATATTAAAAGAGGCATACGTAAATGCATTGGACAAACATTACGAAAAAGAACAAGTGAAAAAGACTAAGATAGGACATTGAGAGTATACGTATATGATATCGTCACTGCTGATATTTTATTTAGACCGGGTTAGTGTTCAAAAGAGATGGAGAAAAATAATAGCTTATTTGTGTCATCTGTAGCCTTAAAAGTCTGAAATTCAGAACAACTAAAGAAACGTATGCGTTATTAGACATTCTACGTCTGATTTTCGCAAATAGTTGCAGGTAAAATAGGAAAAGAAGTGAGTTGTAAAAGAACTAATTCATTTCACCGAATTCAATAAATAAAAACCGCAACAACAAACGCCTCGTATTTCCTTTATTCAAGCTTATCTTAAATAAGCACAAGGGAGTAAGAAAGTTACTTTAGTTGATACATTCACGTTTCATTCCACCCATTTATTTATATACTTCCTTCATACATTTTTGACTTATAAGAATGTCTTTTGTATTTCCTGTTGTCTTGAAATGCAAATATTTACCGGATTGCCTTTATAGATTGACACAAAAAGAAGTGAAAATATCCATAATCTATAGAGAGTATAAAAGGCAGTTTCACATCAAACAAACAGAAACATAAATCTTATGTAAATATACAATGTATATCATTATTACAATTCTCAACTCGAGTCAAACTTGTTATTATTGTGCCTAACAAATACCTCTAACGTGTTATTTCCTTTCTCTACCTGTTAGTGTACCAGAAATATATATTTAAACATATTTAAACAACATAATCAAATCACACTTAGGTTATACCGACTGCCGATTTCACATCCGATCACCAATAAACTGTTAGAATCTCAGTGCATCTCTGCTATGTCCTCAAAGAAGCATAATAAATACATAAGACAAACAGATACGTTGAAAAGAAGAGTAAGTTTATATTACAGTAATACAATGTCGTCGCCAGTGTAGCTTCTGCTACTCAACTCGCTGAGTGGATTACAGTCAAAGTATTATATACTTATTGGAAGAGTCCATTGTGTATCTAAATAGGGATGATACCACAACCATCTCAATAGCAAGTAGTTTCGTACTTTTTTTATTCAAAATGTTACTTATCATATCATAAGATTATGGGTGTCGCCATCTTGTCTGTTTCTGTATGAGATATTTTGGTGCTTCGTTAACCTTAGTCGAGCACCTGAAAATAGTAAGTGCTTTGTGTTGCCATAGTCTCATACAGAGGCAGGCGATATTGTGACACCCGTAATAATAGAATCATATAATAAGTAACAATCTATTATTAACGGAGATTTTCTATTTGTCTTTCTGAAGATGAAACTATACTATTACTTCTATTACTTCTATTAATGTACTATGCCCAATTCAATGTACTATACTATTTCAGACTAATATACTATCTTCCGATGCTCAATTCAGGGGTGAGGGTGGGTAGAATAGTATATGTTCTGTTATTATGATACCATCCTCCCAGGCATTATCTCCTCCTTTTTTGGAGGGAAGAGGTAGTGTAGTATCCGTTTGTTATCCTCCTTTGCGCAGGGACAGTGTAGAGGTCGCATATTTTTGCTAGTTTATATTTAAAAAAAAGGATAAAACTACTCATTTGTTATTCAAAGAGTTTACTACAATAAGAGTATTCAACCGAAAGTTACCAAATTGAAAAAAATAGTGCAGCAATTTTTTCACTGTTGAGTTATTTTATATCAAAACCGAAACCATGTTTTTATATATGATTAATTTGTATATTAACTTGAATTTGAAGAGATTTCTGTTACATACAGCAACTGAACTTCCAAAACGGTAACCCATTTTGATATGGCTAGGCTTAACGTTACTTAACTTCAGTGATCTTATGGCAACAGGGACGTCAATAGGATTATAGCTGAATATATATATATTCTCATTTATGCAAACATTGTTAAAAATAACTGAATTCGTCTGTTTAATTATGAATTTTTTATTTTTTCAATTTTTCTGATGGTCTTTTTTGTATTAAAATCAAAAAAATTAATAAATCTCTCATAGGTTTCACTAACGTTTTCGATTCTTCGTCGAATCATCCTCAGGTGTCAAAAGCAAATGAACAAAAAAGCTGTAGAAAGAAGAGAATTTTTTAAAAGACGGCAGAGAAACGGGCAGAGAACGTTTATCACATTGTTCCAGGAAAGACGTTGACGACTTAAATTCAGTGACGCCGGAGTGGCATCAGAGAATAAAACGGTATTATGTATATAAATATAAGTATAGTCATCCACAGACATATATAAAGCTTTGAAATGACTAAGCACCAAAATATTAGTACGAGCAGTCTTATAAACAACAACAACAACAACAACAATCGCACTTCTGCATCTGATGATGATGATGATGATGATGATGATGATGATGATGATGATGATGATGATGATGATGATGCGGAAGTTGGAACCGAAAGAGAAACAACTGCAGTTCATGAGAACCCCTTATTCTATGGGAGTTTGTTAACCCTAGACCCACAATCAGCCCAGCAGGATTCAATTCTGGTAGCAGCAGGTGGCTCATAAAGTTGAGGCTTCAAGCCCAGTCAGCTCTGAGATCATTTTAAAAACTGACCAATTACATGGTCATTTTTAGGCAATATAAAATTTAAGGTCAAGAGTAAATACTTCATCCCATTTGCCATTGCCCACTAAAATAGCCCGATTTTAATTGAACACAAAAAAAAACACTTCAAAGTAAAAGAATTAAAAATGCAGGCAGCTGGATTCTCTTGTAGAAACGTTTGCTATAATCTATTTGTTTAACGGCATATCAACTGTTTTAAGGTCATTTAACAGCTAAAAATTTTATATAGAGTCAAATCTCGGTTCATTGACGTCTCGGAACTGGAACAATTCGAATTTCAAACAAAAATTTCAAGTGGAAATGCCTCAGTTTTCTAACAAAATTTCGATTCTCGAACCACGCAACCAATCGAAGCATACCGACTGATAAAACGTTAACAGTTCTATGCAGCGTTGCCACAAATTGTTTGATACTGTAAAACATATAAGGTTGGGGTGGGGGGTAAACTGTCTTCCGGTATACATGCGTGCTCTTGTGTGCGTGTATATTACATTTGATATATGTGGTATTAGTAATTAAATCTTTTTTCTTTTTTCTTTAAAGAACCGAGATAAGAGATGTTTGTGAAAAGGAGTTGGTTGCGTCGGTGTCACAAAGAATAGCATTAAAACTAAAATAACGTTGTTTTGTTTGTTTTGCGGCACATCAACCATTTCACGATTATTTAATGTCAACAAAATAAAAAAAGTATTTATTAAGTACTATTAATTGAACAGAAGTTGATATTTTACAAATAGCTAGGGGGAGAATTATAGGTTCATACCTTTCCCAATGGTATGTACGTAATCCGACCACAATAGATTCATTAGTACAAAGTTTGGTTTATCTGATTTACTGCATATCAACCCGTTTATGCCTATTTAATGTCAAATGTATTGATGCATAATTCAAACACAATAGATCTGGTAGAATTTGAAATTGAAATCACCAAATTCTTGGTCCATGACGGTATCCAGTACATCAAATCTGCACCCCTAAAACTACAACAAAGCACAAAGACACCAGATAAGCAGAAGATGGAATCGACCAGAGCTGTGGATTCGGTAGTCCAAACTTTTAACTCCGATTTTGACTCCTTATATTTTAAAAGGTCAAACTCCGGCTTATGTACTAAATATCATTTATAGCGTTTTCATGTAAAAATTGACGGCCATGTTTTTAAAAGCTACAGCTATTCTTTGTTAAAAAGCAACTCACTCCTCAAATATTTCCAACGCTTTATGTCTCTTTTGTCAGACTACTGTTAGAGTATGGTGTCCAGACCTCTGCTCCATATCTAATATGTGATATTCAGCATCTGGAGAGAATTCAATGACTGGCTACTCTAATGATGAAGGGACTATGAGATCTGCCCTACGAAAGCCGACACAAGAAGCTTAACATTTTCTCCCTTGAGTGCCGACATTTATGCAGTGATCTCATTTTGGCCTACAATTTTCTCAGTGGCTATTATGATCTCCCTCAAGACCTACTATTCACTTCTGCACCAGAAAATGGTCTACATAGTTAATACCAGAAACTGTTACACCACTGATTTCGATTGAACTAGAGAAGAGCCGCTTTCTCAATCAGGATCCCTGGACATTGGAATGGACTTCTAGGAAATCTAGTAAATGTGCTAAGACGCAGAAATCCAAGGCAAAACTGGACAGGTGCTAGGCTACTGTATCCTCTTCTGTGTAAATTTCTACATACCCTTTGCCTAATGTTTGTTTTATTTTTTGCCAAATTCATTGAATTGAATTTCAACGTTTTTTGTTTGCTTGTTTTTTTATGAAGGAAATCGAAATAATTAAACGGAAATAAAAAGTGATAAATGTTATAAACAGGGATGTGACGTCGACAAAACGCTCAATTTTGGATGATCCGACCCAGGCTCCGATTCCTATAGCAATGAAATTGATCTCACGCTTACTCCACAGTCCTGGAACCGGTTAACAATAATTTTGCTCAGTGTCTCCATGGTTGAATACACCATTGAAAGCATAAATCGTTATTGCTGCTTAACAGCACAACAGGTAAAAATGTATGCATCCTAGGTTTATCAACTTTGATTTCTTATAAAATAACAATAATGCTTCAGTCGTAAAGGAATATTTTCAAATGGTAATGAAATGGTTCAATTTATTGGTGGAATATACCCTCCTAACGAATTCGCCTCCAATTTAAACCCCTAAAAGTTCCCTTGGACAAACTACAACATGGTTCAGGACTAAGGTTTTTCAGGCGGGACATAAACCAGAAGTTTACCATTTGTTTGCCGAATGCTGAAGATTAGCTGTACGTATCAGCTTGGATTTCTGAGATTCTATGGCTATGAAAGCGATGGTTCGTTGATAATATCCTGTCTTTATTTAATTTAAATAAATATCTTTGACACTTACTCCGGTAATTGAGCACTCTGGCCAATTTTTCTTTAAAAAAACTGTACATCCCTAGTTAGGTATGCGTATATGCTTATATATTTGTATGTACAGAATTCACTCCTAAACTAATTAACCAATCATTATGAATTTTGGAACACAGCTACTAGTAGGGGACGTAATATGGGTTATATTTACTTTAATTTAGTTTTATGCAAATTTAGATACTTCCATTTTTTATGAAATTTGAACGATATATATTAGACATCAATTAATCAATATTTCCCAAATTTCAGTTTCACTGGAGAATTTTAAGGGGTTTTAGAGAGTATAATAGCGGCACAGAAATTCAAACATTTCAGATTTGCATTAAATTTGATCCATAGTCATAAGACATCAATTATGCCTTAAATTTTAATTTCTTCTTAAGACCCCTTAAAGCTTAAACTTTAAGTTTTAGGCATTTTCTAGAATCAAAATAATGCAATGGATTTTGATCCAAATTGGAATAAGGATTCTAGACGTATAATTATATCTTGATTTTAATCTTCATAAGGGGACATAAACGTGGTGTAAAACTGTTCTGTTCGGATAATTAATTTTACCCCTCTCTCTCTCTCTCTCTCTCTCTCTCTCTCTCTCTATATATATATATATATATATATATATATATATATATATATATATATATATATATATATATATATATTGTTTTCTAGTTTTTTTCTGATCAGTTTTTAATTGAAATACCTATGTATGCCAAATGAGATATTATATAGGAAGAAATACTAAGCTGTGATTAGCCTAGTACATCATGCATTAGGTTAAAGAACATGTATGATATTCAAAATATTCTACATCATTCATTGTCATTAATTTTGATTCCAGTACAAATACCAGCTACGAAGACAAAATCCAAGATAATGACACAGTAAATATGTGGGGAGACCAACTGATGTGGATGATAGATGAGAAGGGTTTGCGTGAGAGGGGATCTTTATACTTTTTAAGTGGCAGCAGGTAAAGCTTAGTTTCAAGAGGAAAAGATTAACATCAGAAAGTCACGATTGTCGTTGCTTGAATGACGTTAGAAGCAGGTGAACGTTTGAGGTTAGTGTTCAGCATAAGGAGGAAGCAGACTTACAGTGATACTTAAAAGTTATTAGTTCATAAAATATTGTGTATGTTTAAAACAGAAATGTCATCCCAAACCGTAAAGTAGGTTAGAAGTTTTTGTTTTAATTTTTCTTGGAATTTCATAAAATAAAAATATTTGTTGATTCTCAAAATGATATTGTAAGAGTTTATGATGATGCAGCCTACGCTGATTGGGCCACGCCCACCATATACCAGTTGGCCGCATCCCCAAAGATCACTTGTATGGGGAGCTGGCCTTTGCAAGAAGACCCACTCGGCTGCCACAGCTGCAGTACTGTGATGTTGTGAAGCATGATATGGAGGCTGTGGACATCAGCACAAAGTCCTGGGAGAGCCTGGCAGCCAACCGATCTAAATGGAGAGGAACTCTAACGAAACACATCATATCAGGGGAAGAGAAGCTGACACAAGTCACCACAGAGAGGCTGGCCCGCAGAAAGCAAAACGTCAGCTCCAGCGGACCAGGGACAGAACACGCATGCAACCATTTCTGCAGATACTGTCACTCCCACGGACCTCGATGCTCCGGTCAAACAGACAACTGGGATGCTACTCATAGTCAACCCTGACCGATAGAGGTCTACTACTACTATGACTACTATGAAGGTTGTAAATATCGGCATAAAAAATTGGATTATTTGAAAAACAGTGAAACCTTGTGAAATTCCACGGTGGCTTTTTTCATCTATCTGCATAATTTACTGTTAATGATAATATTTCTCTTGAAATAATAAAGGTTTGTCAAGTTTAGTAATATTAAGAAAAAATTACCTGTTTCTTCCGTACAAATAATTGTCATTATCAGCTAAATATTCTTTAAATAAACAAAATGAATGCTTTTTAGTTATCGATTAATTTTAATCATTAGATGTATTAAAGTTAAAATAAAATAAGTAGCATTTTAAAACTAAGTCAAGAGAATAACAGAATTTTAAAACTGTTTAAGTCAAGAGAATAACAGAATTTTATTTGGGAAATCTTGTTCAATTTTGGAACAATTCATGAATTACCCTTCCGTAAAGTGTAAATTTTTGACACACAGTGACATCAGATAATCACCACTTCTTTGCATTTCATTTGCAGTACAATCTCTTTTTTTAATGAATGGGAAGCTGGTTACTTTTTTTGTTTAATTTTTACTTTTGTTATTCATCCCAAACGAGGGGGCATATGATTGCCACTGAAGCGTAAGAGGATACTGTGATAAGGGCCAGATTTATAGAGGCAACGTCGAGATGGGTAGCAAGATGTTTGTTCACATTACATTTGAATTTCTGCATGTTGGCACGATTGGAAAAACAAGGAGCAGAAGGGGAATACCAAAGGAAAGCCGCCCGAGGAAAGAAGGTATTAGAGTAGGAAATATTTCAGCATCTAGAGACCTCTACAATGAAGGGGTGGGATGTTGCTGCTAGTCACGTAAGTTGGGAGTATTTATGTTGAAGGGGTACAAGTGCAGTAAATTCGTCAGAGCACATTCCGTGGAAGTACCTGAAAGACAAGCACATGAATGCAACACTGCAATAATGTGAGAGGAGCTGGAGCTTGGCAGACAGTGCAAGGCCTATTAGGTTAGAAACTCTTTTTTGCACCCTGTCCAAGAGAGAGACGCTAGATGTTGGTGCACCAGCCCAGATGTGGCAACAATACTTCATGCACAGGTGAATGGTGACTTTGTAGAGATATAGGATACTGACAGGTGTTAGAAGTTTTCTAGCCCGGTAGAGAGAGTCTACCTTATTTGTGGCAGACTTGACAGCATCTTCTATGTACTTATTTCACTTCATGTTGTTTAAACGTTGGACTCTCAGGAAGGGTGATATCAGCGATGATAATCGGTGATTGGAAAATTTATCGATACAAGCGTATTAGTTTGCTAAGAAAAGAAAGTCAGTTTGTTTCTGATCTCCGATAATTTCAAATTTCTAAAAATCAGCTCATTTATCAACTTTATTTATGGAAATAACAAAAACAGATCAATTCTGAAGATGCATCCATTCAATCTGCACGTCTATCGATAAAAGTGTTAGTTTTCAAATTAAGCATGACAGACCAAATAAAGAATTACAGACTGATGTGTGGATGCATCTAATAACCATTAAAATCAACAAGTTTCTGCGTTCTCGTGGCATAAAATTACTACATCCGGGACCTGAAACAAAACACACACACACACACACACACATTTGTATCTGACATATTCATATGTGTTCTATACTATTTTGAAGTGTTAAATTCCTTCTGCATTCTTCTGTTTATTAGATTTAATTTAAATGTTATGTTGTTGTAAATTCATGTTATTAAAAGAATTCTGGAAAGGAAGTCAGAATTGAAACGTGCCCATAAAGCAATATCAGCAAACTTGAAGAATGCAAAAAACAACAGCATTTTATTTTCTGATTAACCTATTTGTTAGGTTGATAAGAAAGGAAATATCGTGTTTTGCACATCTTAATGCGACTTCTATTAAATAACATTTCTCCAGTCAAGGAGAAATATTTTTAAATGATAATGAAATGATTGAATTTATACATATAAAATTAGGTCGTTCGAGCTTTCACTGTTAGACCCAAATAACAATGCATCTGACAAATCGATAGTTGATTCTGACAACCCTTTTTTCTAATAATGTTATGGTAGTAAACATTTTTCCTTACTGACCCAAAGAGAAGCGCCATTTCCTTGCATACTTCGGCTATTTGATAACCAATTACATGTGTTTAAAATAAACATTCAACTATTTCTTTCTTACCATATTCAGAATAATACTGTCTACAATGGAAGAGGGTTAAAATAATATTCACAAAATACAGTCTACATTAACGATTCTTTTAGGTAAGGAGGATATTTAAAAATAATAATATTCATAAAATACTGTTTACAATATTTATTTATTTTCCCCCTTCAGCTCCCATTTCCTAGTTATTTTTTTCCAATGTGTTTTATATTTTAGTTATCCGTAGTGGGGCTTGTCTAACTTGCTATTTGCTTTCTTCATTCCCCGAAACACTTGAAATGGCATTTTTTTTTTTACTTGTGATGGGATGGAAATGCACATTGGTCTGACTTCACCAGGTCCGGAGGTCGGTCCCTACTGTTTTCCAGTAGTGGCTACTATTTCCTCCCTTCAACCCACCATAGCAACCCTATATGTCCACATACTTGCATGACATTTTTCTTTATATTATCATCCTGAAGAAGTCTACAAATAAAGACGAAACGTTGATGAACACATAAAAATTTCCTTTTTGGTTTTTCCTTTTTCATTTCCCATATATATATATATATATATATATATATATATATATATATATATATATATATATATATATAGAGAGAGAGAGAGAGAGAGAGAGAGAGAGAGAGAGAGTGGGGGAGAGGGGGAGAGAGAGAGAGAGAGAAATCTATATATTACTATATATTAAAATCATATTATTAGCTGAAGTACCCATGCATTCCAAATGAGATATTATATTAGAAAGAAGTTTATGATTGGCATATCTATAAGATGACATTTTGTGTGTAACAACCTGCGAAATATGTGTCAAAAGTGTTAATATATAGAAATATTTGTTCTTGTTATTTAACATTCATGACTCAAACAACTTAGGTTTGTTATTTATTTTCACTTTTCAAAGTTCGGCCGATGTAAACTAATTGCATTGAAACAAAAATCTGATTCCAGAGTACATTTTGAAATAACTGATTCCGACTCCAACTCCAGCAAAAATTGCCAACTTTGACTCCCCATCTCTGGTAGGTAGTGACAATGGTATTGACTCCTAATTTAACAAGCTGAATGACTAAATCCCAGAAGTGACCAAACCTAATCCCACTCCTTTTTTAGTTACTCTAATGAGTGGGTAGTGCTAGGAAATGAACTTTGGACTTAATTCTTATATTTTTACCCAATCCTCCAAGAACTTACCAATTCCGAATGACTTGTTTAAATGTCGACAGTTTTGTATCACTGCTGGCCTTTTGCTGCTGCTGCAGTGTTTCGCCTTAACGGGTGTTCCCCGTGACTTCTACCGATAATTTTGCTTAATCTAAACAATTATTTGTAACTTTCTGACATATGACAAGTCTACAACATAAACTGGGGACATTCTCATCTAAAATGCAAAAGAAAAAAAGGCTGCAATTAAGCGGCAGACAAATTGTTAATTGTTACGTAACAAAAGGTTTCGTGTGAAGATCATAACTTTGAACAGCCGAAACTTTTCGATGCTCGTACAAATGAATTTAATTGTTGCCAAATAAAAATCTTGTTTCAAATAATTTTTCGAAAGTATCACAATTGCTTTCTTACCGCCATTTTTATTTGGCGTATTTAGAGAATTTGAGAAATGTTGTTTCTAACACGCCTCTGAGTTCTATTCATTTGTTTTTTATTTGGAAAAATATAATGTGTTTTCAATATCTATCTATTTATTATGACGATTTCAGCATCTCCATCTATAACAAGCTCATTTCAACTTTTAGTAAAAAATGAAGAACAAACACGCACATCTATAAATATATATACGAGACCTGTCTAAAAAGTATCCGACCTTAGGCCAGAAAATATATTGGAAGTACATGACGGGATTGGGACCCTAATCCCTTTCAAAGTAGGCCCCTTGTGCTTGCACACACTTAGCCCACCGATTCATCCACTGCCGGAAACAACTCTGGAAGTCTTCTTTTTGGAATGGGATTCATCTCTGCTGTCGCGTTAGATTCAGCAGGTGTTTGGAGTGGTTCAACCGATTTAAAAATGGCCGCACATCAGCAGTGAGTGACCAGCGTTCTGGCAGGCCCCAAAATGCTTTGAGTGCAGCTGTTGTTGAGAGGGTGAGAAAACAGAGACAATGCGGAACGCGACGGCAGAGATGAACTCCATTCCAAAAGAAGACTTCCAGAGGGATTTCCGGCAGTGGATGGATCGGTGGGCTACTACTTTTTCTCATCAACCCATCATGTCAACCCAATATTTCGATGTACTTGCATGACATTTTTCTTAAAATTATCATCCTGAGGAAATCTTACAAATAAAGACGAAACATTGATGAATATATAAAAAAAATTTTTTTTAAATATGTCTTGGTTTTTCCTTTTTCATTTCCCATAGGGTCTTCAAAAGTCATAATCTATTAAAAGATTTTAATAAGATCAAAACTATTTCTGATAATAGCAAAACATATACACAAAATATGTGTTCAACGATTTATAATAGCATTTAAATCAAGTATCGGAATGAAAAGTCTCAAAGGAACATGAATTTTATGCACGTTTCAATAGGAATACCTTTAATTCATAATGAAGTACTTTCAGCAAATCCTCCAAGCTAATGTGTTGGGTTTGGTTAGATTTCACATTAGATGGATCTGCAAAGTGAAATCTGACCAAACCCAACACATTAGGTCGAAGGATTTGTCGAAAGCACTACATTTGCAAAGCTTAG
>OY744544.1:45796483-45821483 GCA_963556195.1 Sepiola atlantica
CATGTGAAATCCATTATTCTTAAACTGAAATATAAACAATGAAACTCCTACCCAAATATACAAACCCAATGAATGTGTGTGCAACAATATGTCGAAATTTCATTATTTACTAAGCATATCAAAATGTCTTCATAACAACATTCTCATTCACGTTTTAATAAAAGAGCAATGGAATACATTGGTATACATAAGTATCAAAATGATAACATTGCTTGAAATATCATGCAAATATATCTCAAATATATTACTGTTTCATATTTATACTTATATTATAAGATAATACATCATGCATATATTTTTGTTTCGGTATTTACTTCAACAAAAATATACTTATGGCAAGTAAGCTACACAGAAATGTTTGTTTTATTTCCCCAAAGGTTTTCGTCAGTCCAACTAATTCTTTCGGGAATGAAACACAAAACATTTCTGCGTAGCTTACTTGTGATAAGTATATTTTTATACTACTATCTTAAATATATATATATATATTTATATGTACATTTATATATATATGTATATACTTACTTTTATAGGTACCCATTTTGGTAAGAAGGCCACCAAGTTAGAAGTGATATATCTCCCTCTCTCCCTTTTAACTCTCAAAATACAAAAGCTCAAATGAAAGAATTGGTACTGGGGAATGTTCAAAGAAATCTTTTTTAGTTTTGCTGTTAATTGGTGTGAGGGTTGGTCGTGATGATGTCTGGGTGACGTTGGATAGTGAGTAATGGAGTGGTGCTTTTTGTTTTTGTTTTTGTCTTTAGTGTGTGTGTGTGTGTGTGTGTGTGTGTGTGTGTGTGTGTCTCTGTGTGTGTGTGTGTGTGTGTTTGAAAGGAAGTTACAAAAGGTCAAGCGAAAGAATAGTCATTTTTTTGTTTTGTTTTTTAGCTTTTCTTTTTGGCTTTATTTTTTTTTCTCCTGTTTTTGTCACAGTGCACTGCAAGTTATATTTGAATCAAAATGGCTTTCTCTGGTTTCAAATTTAACTCTCTGAAAATGAGGAAGAAAATCAGAATAAAGAAAGTGCGTTGGATTGAGACAGAAATCCTGAGTTCCCAAGGCATTGGGGTATTACTTTTGTTGTATTGTTGTTGATCCAGAGGTGTAGAATGGTTTATCAAAGTAGACTCAACATGAATTGATTGGTTCCTCTTTCTAAAGAATATGGTCATGAGTCGTTTTTTTTTTTTGTCTTTGATCAGGAAGTGCTTAAAGATAGAGATGAAAAAATAAATGTAATAACAATGAAAATGACCAAGAAAAACAAACAAAAAAAACCCTAAAAAACAGAGTTATGATAAAATACTGATAAAATTGAAGCAAAGGCAGGAGGGAGAGAGTGGGAGGGGTAGCTAGGTTAGGTGACTGGTAGGCGGTGAAAGAAGACCCCTTATTGCACTCTTTTACAAAGAAAACAAAACTCTGGGAATTTAAGAATTTGAAACCACAAAGCCTGGAAAAAAAACATTTGAAAGTGCACTCTTTATTCATGACAAATATCCCTCTCTCTCTCTCTTTCACATACACTCACTCCCTGTGTTTTCAAAGTTTACATGCCCCCCTCTCTCTAATTCCTCCACTTGACCTCTTACTTCCTTCACTTCACCCTCTCTTTTATAAAGTAGCATTCTTCCATTCTAACTCCATCCATATCGCCATCTTCCCAACCCATGTTTGTCACCACAATTTCACCCCCCCCCTCCTCTTCCTACTCCCCCTAATTACTCTTTACTTAAACTTTTTCGTTGTTAGCTTTTCTTAATTATTGCCTCAGTTCATTTCTTTTCTTTCTATCATCTCATTTGTTTCTCTTTTTATTAATTCTTCTCCTTTTCCTCAAACAAAAAAAGGGAGGCCTGATTGGCTTAATCGATACTCTTATACATTATGGAATTCAAGTCTTTCCAGATCTATTGTTTGTACACACTAATACTATGGAGAAATAGTAGGGTAAACTGGATTCTCAAGCCTTAGTAGGGCAACTAGTCCCTATTTACATTCCTCCCCGCGACGGCAAAGTTAGACACAAGGTTAGTTGCTTATGTGGAGGTACTTAGTTTCCCAAAACAGGAGAGGGGGGGGGGGTTCTGGTTTGAACAAAAATTGTCTCACTTAAAAAGGATTGCTCCTTCTGTTACCGAAGAAAGAACAGATACTACACTTTGAATTATTTATTTGAAAAGCGCATTTTCACCCATTCTTCCAAGCAGTGTTTCTTTTGAATTCTTTCACTTCAGCAGTCACCAAAATACCACATTTACTGTATGGGCTAACCTACTTAATAATCCGCAATTATTTGAATTTAATTTTGTATATATATATATATATATATATATATATATATATATACTTTTATTGGAATAAAACAGATAGGAAATGGGACAACAAAAACACCCACAAAGAAAAATAAAGCAGGTGACCCTCTTAAACCTTTCTAAAAAAATAGACCGCCCACTGTTTTCTGGTTTGTTTAGAACCGAAAACAAACCAGTCGATCTCTAAATGGGAGTGATACTTATATGGAAGTAAATAAAATATAGGTGGTGTTTTGTGAGTGGATGATGTCTTTCCAAGATATGAAACAATTGGAAAAGCCAAAATAAAAGTGGGGAGTTTAGAGGAACCTTATAACCAAAAACTAAAAAAAGTGGACAGGACTCATTCATTCAACTAATCAAAAGGCTACCTTAACAGAACTGAGAACCGCATGCACTATGTTCAGACAAGGAACACATACTTATACTTGACTCCCTTTTGCATGCACAAGCTCGCAACTTGTACCAACCTTTTGTTGAATTCCATAGAATATAATATCTTTCTATCCCATCTAATTTTACGCTTCAGCTGATGCTTGAAGAATTAAATCAGATACTACACTTTGATCCCAGCCTGAATGCAACAAATCTAAGAGAAAAGAACCGAAATAACACTTTCTTCTAAATGTCCTTAATCAGCACAGCAAAACTGATTATGAAAGAGGAAGCAGAGCCATGATAGTGCCTTTTTTATAGTTTGCAAAGGTATGAATCCATAACCGTTCACCCAACTGTGAGTAAAATAGTGAATTGTCTTCAACTAATCGTATGCAATTAATTGTTAATAGTAAATATTTTTACCTGTCCCCTCCTACTGCAGCAAAGTTAAACATTTAAATTTGTTTCATACTTTTGTTGACCTCAAACAAGGCACGTTGCCACTGACACGTAAGGGGACACTTAGAATTAGAGGAAAGATCCAGGTTGTCCTAGATGACTGTTCATCTAAGGAACATGACATAAATGCTGATGTACCCCAGAGATCTATCCTTGGACCTTTATTGTTCCTGATCTTTATAAACGATCTCCCTGATAACATTGAGTCTGAAATAGGTATATTTGCTGACGACATTACACATTACCCTCGTCATGTAGGAAAAACGGACGCGATCATATCTGAGGCAATGACTGAACCCTTAGAAAATGACCCCCAGGCTGTAGTGGATTGGGGTCATAAATGGTTGGTAACTTTTAATGCCGCAAAGACAGAGCTACTTTCCTTCAATAACTACAAGAAACCTCTCCAACCACCGATTGTCATGGCAAATAGCACCCTATCTGAGAGTTCAACATTCAAACTCCTCGGCCTAACCTTCACAGGTAACACGAATTGGAACAAATACATTGAAGACTTTGCCAGGGCTGCTGCAAAGAAGGTGGGGTTCCTCTACTGTGCTAGTAAACTTCTCACACCTGACATTATCCTGTATCTCTACAAAGCCACCATCCGCTCATGCATGGAGTATTGTTGCCACATATGGGCTGGTGCATCATCCACTAGTCTCTCCCTCTTAGACAAGGTCCAAAAAAGAGTCACCAACTTAATAGGTCCGAACCAAGCTCCAGCCCCTGCCCCATCGCCGCAATGTTGCTTCTTTGTGCCTATTTTACAAATACTTCAATGGATTGTGCTCCGATGAACTGGCTACTCTGGTGCTGCCTCGGCGTAAATTCACTAGACCAACTCGACAATCAGCTAAATCCCATCCATTCACTGTAGAGGTCCCCAGATGCCGGAGAGCCTTCTACTCCAATAGCTTCTTTCCTCGTTCTGCTGGACTTTGGAACTCCCTCCCTGCTCCCTGTTTCCCCGACAGTACCGACATGCAGAGGTTTAAAACTAATGTAAACAGACATCTTGCTACACTGCTCCCAACTTGGGATGACACCCAAAACCTACACCCTAATTCTCAGTAACCCGTTACGTCTAAAGTGGTGGCCTGCCTTGTTTGGGGTGAAATATGTTTTTAAAAAATAAGATCTATAGGGGAATCCTAAATTGTGAGTTGTACAGCGAGATGTTTGTTTACATTACATTTAAATTTCTGCATGTTTCTTCAGCCAGGAAAACAGAGAGCAGAGAGGGAATTCCAAAGGCTAGTAGTTCAAGAAAAAAAGCTATTAGAGTAGAAAGTTTTCCACCATCTGGGGACCTCTACAGTGAAGGGGTCGGACTTTGCTGCTGGTTAGTTTTTTTATGGAGAATTTATGTTCGGGGGTACAAGTGCGATAAGTTCGTCGGAACACAGAGATGCAACATTGCGGCAATGGGACAGGGGCTGGAGCTTGGTAGACAGTGTTGGACCGATTAGTTTAGAAACTTTTGCACCCTGTCTACAAGGGATAGACTAGTGGTTGGTGCATCAGCCCAGATGTGGCCTCCATGCATGGGTGAATGGTGGCTTTATACTGGTACTGATACTGACAGGTGTGAGAAGTTTCCTAGCCCGGTAGAGGTAGCCCACCTTCTTTGCAGCAGACTTGGCATGTATTTATTTCAATTCATGTTACTTATGAGTGAGGAAATCAGCTTCCCCACAAAAAGTGTCACTCTGGATGAGTGCAAAATTTGCAGTGATCGGACCCATCAGCATGCCCCTGTAAAGGTACCTCATGCGACCAGCAATAAACTAATCCCCCCCCCCTTCGAAGGATGCTTGGGTGAATGGTATCCTCGGACCAAACAGAACCATACTCCACTCTGACTGACACAAGCCTGGGTGCTTATGTCAGCATTGACAATAAGCATTATGTTGTCATTAAGTGACCCCCCCCCAAAAAAAAGGTTGATATGCCATAAAATACACAAAACCAAACTCAATTTTTCTCCTTTATATTTTTCTCATATTTCACCTCCCCCTTTATTATTTGCTCCCCCTCCTCCCATTTTTATCATCTCCCCTTCCCCCCCCTCCTCCTCCTTCCACTCATCTTTTTAACTGAATACACCTATCCTACCCCAAAGTTCAATTTCATTACTAATTTCGCTCTCGTCCCTCTTTTCCCTTTTCTCTTTCTTTCCCAATCTCTAATCCTTTCCAACATCATTACATCAATCTGGGTCGACTAATCAGCCTCCCTTTCACTGAACACCCTCTCTCATCGCCTCTTATCTCTCTACTCATTTATACTATAATCAGGTTATTCATTTAACTTTATCTTCTCATATAACTTCTCATTTTCTTTCCCCATGATTTCAACTATTACTCTCTTTATCATTCTCTCACTATACACACACACACGCTTACACATATATTTACACACACACTCACCCAAATATCTACACCCACATATATCTATACACACACACTCACTCACCCAAATATCTACATGCACATATATCTATACACACACACATATCTACACACACATATCTATACACACACATGTATATCTACACACACACATATCTATACACACACTCACACATATATCTACACACCCATATATCTACACACACACATATATATACACACATATATCTATACACACACTCACCCAAATATCTACACACACATATATCTATACACACACACACATATCTATACACACATATATATATATATATATATATATATATATATATATATATATATATATATATATATATTTGAAACGGTTTTCGAAACCAGTAAAATGCAAAGACTTCTTTTTTTTTAAATAAACATATATATTTATTTAAAATTCAAATTTTCAATTCACACAGGAATCCTCATCAGGATAATAGACAATTTTTTTTCCCTCTTTCCTGGTGTCGCTTGATCTTGTGCTTCAGTTGTTAACGAAATTCGTTGTGTAATAATATATATACACGCACACACAGCTTTGTTATTGTTTTTACTAGCAATAGAACACCGGTGTGTTTATTTAGTATTTATCTCCTCCCCTAAACGGTTAAGAATATGCAGAGTACTGCATTCAGTCGTCCTTCATCGGACCTGCCATCAATTTTTATTTTTCATATATATATATATATATATATATATATATATATATACTAGGTGTCCCTATTCGGCATTGAACGGAAATCTACAGCCTTTATCTTTTCTCTTAATATTTACATTTTTAGAAAGATAATTCAGTGAAACAAGATGTTATTTAAGAAGTCGATTTGAAATCGTTCGGACATTTTAAGAAGCGTTGACATAAATAGTTTCGAATTTAAAAAAAGAAATTAAATGATCGCCACAATGATTTGTTTCATAGCTGTGGGAAATTTGAAAGTGGTTTTGATTCCTGTCTATTAGAAATTGGTTTTAGTTTAAATTTTCATAGGGATGAAAAAAGGTAGAATCTCATTTTTATTTTACTGTTGACAGCATGGGGGCTAAAACTTACCAATTTTTAAAAAATCCTATTATCATTAGCAACCATTTGTGTATATGAAAATAGTACTTTAACCTAATCTTTTTGTAACAAATAAACACATAAAACTGGTGCCAAAAAAGTAACTTCGTTAAATAAGAACAGATAAGATGTATTCATTGAATCTGCTGATTTTAGAATGGAAATGTTATTTCAAGCTTAAATTAAGAACTCGTTCGTCTACCACAACTGCAAAGTACTTTTCTTTCTTCCTTTATTTTCCTAATGTCAAATGGAATTTCCATGAACAGAGTTTATTTCCAAGAACTTCCCATATGTGGAACGCATTTCCACCAAGATTGCTTCAAGCCCAGAACACTTGTCACAAACCGTTTTCATAAGTCATCAAATTTCATTCATTCCATTCATTATTTTCAATCCTCTCATAGTATTCATCAGCATACAACTAGCAAGCAATTCATCTCATTCTCGAGTGGTTTTTGGCCTTGATAAGTGGTGACTCATTAGTAAATAACAAATATTTTTCTTGATCAAAATGTTACTACTTAAGCAGGAATGTATTATTTACTCCTCTCCAGGAGTTAGGCACAAGGCCAGTTTTATCCTACTCCCACAAGTAAGATGTGACCCAAGGTCGGGTCGGAAAGTGGGGGTTGAAAAGCCAGCGCCCGAGAGGTGAGCACTAAGCAGGAATGTACTGATTCTAAATATGCCATTAGTTTTGCTCAAAGATCAACCATAGACAACTGATGGGTGGACAGACAAACAAACATCTGCTTGATATATATATAGAAGATAGCTAAAAGTCATACGTTGCTACTTGAATATTTGTTTGATAACCAGTCCGATGGCGTCTCTGTTTTCTGTAAACCATTTGCTGCACAGTGTGGTAAAGCAATGTCCACTTAGAAGTGAGTGGTGTCTGGATGAACAAGAGTCAAGTGGTCAGTTTTATCAGAAGATGCAAGATTCATGTTTTCACTTTCTATGAGAATGTCGACTTCTTTGTTGTTTTCGGCGACTCATACACAATAAGAGATTATAAATATTTAGAAATACTAGCTATAGCCATGGAAACTCTGCAAAGCCAATCTATCAGAATAATAGTTACCACAGGTAAACAGGTGATAAACAGTATTAATACATAAATTGTTCTTCTAAAAGTTATTTCTCTCAACAGGTAATGCTTTTATTTGACAGACATTTCAGTCTTTTAATGGTTCCCTTCTTCCTCAAAGACGTTTTGCATTAAGAGTTTACAAAAGACTGGATCCTAAAGGAGACGATTCAATCAATTAGACAATTATTATTGTTCTATTGTGAACAAAATCGGACTCTTGTTTTTGAGATGAGGATTGATAGTTCGTACTATTCGGATTATTCGGATCACTATTCGTATCTTTGTGACTGATGTAACCTCTGACCTTCTTTAGGTGTCGAACTCGGGAATCTTTATGTGAAACTCGGGAATCTATACAGAATTTCGAACTGAACTCTTTATTTAATTCACAGGGGTAGATTGTCCACGTTGCATCAGCCATGACGGGCCAATAAATAAGTAATTTTTATTTTATTCTTGGTATCGCCAGTAGGAAGTTGATGGTTCAATCCTTACGACAGGCGATACTAACTAAGAATCAAATACAAATTATTGATGTAAGTTCATGGCTGATGAAACGTGAACAATCTACCCTTGCGGATTAAATAAAGGGTTCAGCTTGAAATTCTCTATAGCTTCCTAAGTTTGACATAAAAAAGATGCACCTGAAGAAGGTCGGAGGTTACATCGGCCAAAACGTTGTGAAAATAAAAACTAAGATGAGAATAGCAGTCTGAATAATCTAAATAATCCAAATAATGAATCTTATTTTATTATTTAAATATTTTCAATTTTCTAACAAGTGTGGCCGATTGATTATAATGCTTACATTTAACATGTTGTTTACAGGTTCAATTCTACCTTGCAACGCCTTTGGAACGCCTGAAAACAAATGTTTCAAGCCTTGTGAGTGAAATTGGGTACAATGAAACTGTTCAGAAACCCTCACATGACATAAACAGGAAAGGGAGGGTTGCATAGTCAGCCTGTGGTATGCTGCATGATCAATATCTATCATGTATCGCCCATACAACCCCAGAAAGGCCAGCAGAAACTTGGTTAATAGAATGAACCTTGGACCATGGAATGGTTGACTTGATTTTTCTGTGGTTCGGGCATCCAAACATAGACCTTGTTGCCACTCTAAAGAACAAGAAGTTGAAAGTGTTTTGCTCTCCTTACTCAGCGCAGGTTGCATATGCTTTAGATGCATGAATTAGACATGATTGTATGCCTATGCATTCCCTCCTCCAATTTTGATTCACCAGGTTTTTAAAAAGTATCACAATAAAGGTGTATTCTTTTTCTGGTAGCTCCATATGCTCTGCATCAGTTATGGTATCTCAGTCGAAAGAATGGATAAGAGTTCTTGGGTTAGTAAATGTAGAACAGTTGAGATAGCAGGGTCAGTTGGCAAAGAAAACATGGGAAGAAGTGATAATGATGAACTTGAGAGAAAGAGGGATAAATAAACAACTTTCCAGAGATAGGTTAGTTTGAAAGCCTAATTTTAAAAGCTGTCAAAAACATTGAAGCATGTAAAACGGACGTTAAAGCGAATATGATGATCTACCTATACCTGCTAATAGACTTTGTAAGAGAAATACTTATAACGGCGAAAATGCTATATCAGAAGCAGAGTGAAATAATTAATTCAGATCCAGCAGGTCTAAAGCAGGTAGCATGGAACATATCCAGCCTACCCCCCCCTCCAAAGAATCTTTTTCAACAAAAACTCAAGGTTATATTAGAAAAAGCAAAGGACCACTACGAGATTCTATGAAGCAAGACAGGAAATATACAGAAGCTGGTGTGTTGAGCAATATATCCCGTGTCTATAAAGGACGTCATGAATTTTTTATACTATTGCGCAAGGTCAGAGGTTGCAAAGATACAACTATTGCAGTATTTGGTATGACGTCAGCAGCTGCTCACAAAGTTTGCGATAAAAGTTTGATAAATTCTGAGAAGTTTTATTGAATTTAGTTAAAGGAATTTTAAATTCTAATCTTTCAGTGAGACCATTTCTCCATAACTGGAACTTAACTTTTGTTCTAAAGGCTCTCAAGCATGAAGACATTGGTATTCGACTTCTACCGAACTTGAAATTTCTTGGATTCTTTGGATTATTCAGACTATTAATCTTATCTTGGATGTTATTCTCATAATATTTCGACAGATGTAACCTCCGACACTCTTCAAGTGTATCTGGCAAACTTGAAAATCTGTATGTCGAACTCGGGAATCTATACAACTGAACACTATATTTACCCCCATGGGGGTAGATTGTTCTCGTTCTGTCAGCCATGATCGGGTAGAAGTGTTAAGTAATTATTATGTTATACTTAGTTAGTATCGCCTGTAGTGGGGATTGAACCGTCAACCTCCAGAAGACTGTCACTTAGCACTGATTATACTTAACACCTTTATCCGTCGCACCACATATAGATTCTCGAGTTCAACATAAAAGTTCCCAAGTTCAACAAGATTCACCTGAAGAAGGTCGAAGGTTACATCGGCTGAAACGTTGTGAGAATAACATCCAAGATGAGAACAGTAGTCCGAATAATACAAATAATACAATTATCAATGCTCATGTAAAAAAATTCTGAAACTTGGAATTTCTTATTTCATTTATTAAGACTCAGCATTTGAGGAAAAGTTTACCACTTTTGGTTATTCCAGAGTTTACCAAATTTACGGATACCTCTGAGAAAGTATTCATAAATTATCTCTCAGTAAACTCTATTCTTCCATGTTTTTGCCATCGGAAGCTTATATTAACAATATAGAACAGTTACGACAGGATAATGAAGTACTTTTTATTACCTATCACAGAAACCTATATAGACTTGTGGCAATCAATACAATTTCAAGATGAATTGTGTCTACACAAAACATTTGTATGAGACATCAGATAAACTACGTTCAAAATATATTAGGACCCATGATAGTAGGCGTTTAGCTTCATCTTCAGCTTCATGTCCATAGAGTTCATTTAGAGTTCTTCAGGTATCATATTTTTATCCAAGAGATGTTGCTTGTGCCAAAGCGAAATTTGTAAGAACAGCCATCAGTAGGAATTGCGAAAGACTAACTTCTTTTATTCTTTTCCTGCCACAAATTCTATTCGTTGCATTGGTTATACAAATAAATATAAATATTGATATAAACTGAAGGTTTATCTCTATAAATCCCTGTTCATGAGATATCTATACTTACCTGTATACTTCCCCCCTCCTCCACTCTTTAAGTGTCCTGATTGTTAAAACTGTTTAAAAAATCCTCATATAAAAAGTTGCCTATTGTTCTTTGCAAAAAGAGTTCCCGGAAATAAGGGAGATAATTTAAAATCAGATATCGGACTGTGAAACAAGGTTTGAGTATAATTGCATCGGTTATCATATAGACAAGTATAGATATCTCATAAACCGGGGTTTACTCCAAAAGCCTTCAACTCTATTGCATCTTTATAGAAATATTTTATTGAAAAACCTTTCCTTTCTTTGTAGAAATCGAAAGAATAAGGATAAAATTATTTACTAGAGAGAAGAATGATAAGTAATTTAATTAAAAATGTCAAAATAATTAAACATTTTTTTTACCCTAAACAAGACATATTGCCACTGAAAGCGTAAAGAGCTACTGTTAGAGGAGTCAGCTTTTTTTTTTTTGGTGGTGGTGGTGGTGGGGGGAGCCTTGGTGGGGATCTGGGCAGCAAGATGACATTACATTTAAATTTCTGTATGTTTGTATGGTCGGGGAAACAAGGAGCAGAGAGGGAATTCCAAAGGCAGGACCTCTACAGTAAAGGGGTGGGATTTTACTGCTAGTCAGATAGGTCAAGAGTATTCACAAGCGCAGTGAGTTCATTGGAGCACATTCCTTGAAAGTATTTGTAAAACAGGCACAGGGATGCAACTCTGCGGCGATGTGACAGGGACTGGAGCTTGGCAGACAGTGCAGGATCTATTAGGTTAGTTAATTGATGGTATTTCTAATTATGGTGACATTTTAAAACTATTTTTTATGGTGACATTCTAAAACTATTTTTTATGGTGACATTTTAAAACTATTTTTTATGGTGACATTTTTTAATTATTTTTATGGTGACATTTTAAAACTATTTTTTATGGTGACATTTTTAAACTATTTTTATGGTGACATTTTTTAACTATTTTTATGGTGACATTTTTAAACTATTTTTTATGGTGACATTTTTAAACTATTTTTATGGTGACATTTTAAAACTATTTTTATGGTGACATTTAAAAACTATTTTTATGGTGACATTTTAAAACTATTTTTATGGTGACATTTTTAACTACTTTTCATGGTGACATTTTTTAACTACTTTTTATGGTGACATTTTAAAACTATTTTTATGGTGACATTTTAAAACTATTTTTTATGGTGACATTTTTAACTATTTTTCTGGTGACATTTTAAAACTATTTTTTATTGTGACATTTTAAAACTATTTTTTATGGTTACATTTTAAAAATATTTTCATGGTGACATTTTAAAACTATTTTTTATGGTGACATTTTTAAACTATTTTTCATGGTGACATTTTTTAACTATTTTTATGGTGACATTTTTAAACTATTTTTTATGGTGAAATTTTAAAACTATTTTTCATGGTCACATTTTTAAACTATTTTTTATGGTGACATTTTAAAACTATTTTTTATGGTGACATTTGAAAACTATTTTTCATGGTGACATTTTTAAACTATTTTTTATGGTGAAATTTTAAAACTATTTTTCATGGTGACATTTTTAAACTATTTTTTATGGTGACATTTTAAAACTATTTCTCCTCACTATGGAGATTTATTGTCAAGACAGATTTCAAAAACTAAGATAAATTAATTTATTTTTGCTAACAGCGTAATATATTTTTGCACAAAGTTGCCAGATCAGATTAAGAGCATAACAAGATTTCAGATGGAATTGAATTAATTCACAATAATAGTAAAAGAAAATGGAATTAGGTGGCCATTTCGAAGAACTATCCAAATCAAATATTTAATGGAATGAGATATGTATATTACTATTGGTCATAGGTCATTCTGTGCAATGTTTATAAGGGTTGATTTAATAAGAAAGTTAAAAAGGGAGTTGCACTAAAGAGGCATAGCAAACAAATTTAACATATAACGTTATCTTCTGAGATTTTCAAAATTGGGTCTAAACAGAATTTAAGTTGACATATCAAGCTTTGATTGTGACGGGACAATCTTCATTTGTTATTGTTGTACCATGTTATTGGCACTAGAGTTACGTACGTTGCTACAGTTTATTAAAAAAAATATGTGTATTCCCATGCAGATCACTGGTAATATGGAAACATTTTTCAATTATGACTGAAAAATTAAAAAAAATTAAAATCGGCAAGGGAAATAACTCATATGTTAAATGTAAAAATGTAAAAATAGTTGTATCCCTTACAACTAAAATTGTATTTATTTTTCTGTATAAGTTTTAAAATGTTCAAACAAGTAAAAATTAAAAACTAAAATGACTTCACTGTATCCCGGGCAATGCTGGGTAGGGACAGCTAGTACTAAAAACAAAGACTAACAAAGTGAAACGCATTCAGAAATGAAATTGTGAAGTTGGCGAGAAAATGGCAGACTATAGTAGAATCAAATGATAGATTGCACAATAAAGCGGAAAGAAGAAAATATTCGGTGGAGATGATTTACCAAAATGAACTCACTTTTCTCAGCTATTAATAAAGTTAATGTCGGAAAAGAAAAGACAACTAATTTGATAAACAGATCTAATGATTGGCTACCCAGAAACTAATATAAATACGAGTTATACATATATATATATATGTGTTTTTCTAATTAATAATGTTTACAAACTGTCGAATGTATCATTCAATCTAATATCCTTCTCTCTCCCTCCCCCTCTTTCTCTCTCTCTAATAATAATGATCATCATATCTGTACATTTATTTATATGTCCGTAATTTCTACTAACAGTATCGTCATCAAAGAAACCTTACCTGTTCCCTTCTCACTTACTAATTAAAGCTATTCATGAGTAGGAAGTGGACAAGCTCTTAATTTATTTATATTTCTTAAACTGAGTCAGTATATATATATATATATATATATATATATATATATATATATATATATATATGAGCGACTTTAATAACAAGCAGTGCAAATAGCTACATGCACGATCCGAACGCCGTTCGTAGATCACTCTAAACTGTTTGGGTAAATCTAGCCGCCAACTCGCTATTTACATTTAAATTCCTTCCTCGCTATTTACTAACTAATTGGCTATGGCCGATGGGATAAGATCCTCGACTACGAATCAGTGGCGATTTGTGATCGTGGTTTGCGCCCACCGACCGTTGAGAATTAGTTCCTACACTGAAGATTGCGTTACCATGAAACATCGATGTCTGTAGGTATTAAAATATTTAATAAATATTTATTTATAAATATTATTATATATATATATATATATATATATATATATATATATATATATATATATATATGTATATATATATATATATATGTTGTTGTGTTGGCATCTGTCAGTCGCAACGACTATGGATCAGCGCCGTATTGGGATGCTGCTTGTATGCATCTTTTTGTATGACTGTAGAGACCAATTCTTGATTTGCATGGTCTACTACAGCCTTGACATACGAAAGCTGTTGTGTAATGTGTCACCTCGGCTTGTTGGTCTGCCTGGTGGCTCGCTCTTCTCCTAGCTCTCTTTGCAGCGTTTTCACCGTGGAGGGTCTTCTCACTGATGATCATTCCCTGGCGTATCTGTTTCCTCCAGGCAGGGCTGTCAGCTGCAGAGGCTTCCCATGTATTAATGTCCATTGAACAAGCCTTCATATCTTGCTTGCAGAAATCCTTGAAGCGGAGATGGGGACGACCCCTTTTTTTTTAGTCTGAGGCAAGTACGCTGTAGAGAAAGTCTTCATCCATCCAGCCAGCGAAGACGTCGCACACGCAGTAGGGAGTAGATGGATGGCATGCCTGCTCTTTGCAGAACATCATTGTTGCTCACTCTGTCTTGCCAAGTATCTTATGTAGCACCTCATATGGAAGACCTGGAGTTTCCTATCCTGTGTTGAGTATGTGGTTCAGGACTCACTTCCATACACTGAGAACGTATGCTCTGTAGACGGCCATCTTGGTAGAAATGGAACGGTTGCTGTTTTCCCAGACTCTTTTAGTTAGTTTAGAAAGGCTTTCTTCTTGGCATTTAATATAAAATGTGTGGGGTATTGCAGTGGTTTTAGGGAATTAAATTTGGACTCCCCATGGGCAACCCCTAAGTGGTATATTAGCCTGCCTCTTTTTAGAGTTCTAAGAATCCGACCCTTTCAAATACAGACTACCCCCTAACATCGAATACTTTAGATACATAGATGATATTCTAATTTTCCTCCCCATAGATATACAAATCAATAATCTTAAAGACAAACTCAACACAGTAGAACCCTCCATAAAATTCACCCATGAGACTGAAATAGACAGCTCGATACCTTTCCTACTCTTATAATTAAGTCCAACAACAAACTAGAATTTACGATACACCGCAAAAACACTCACAAAAATGACTACATACACTTCTACTCTCAGCAGTGATCTGTCCAAATTACGAAAAAAATAGAGATTCGTAGTTTGGTGTGATTGTAGATTAACATGCTCCGTTAAACTACCCCCACCCCTCAAAATAAATTATTCTACCTTACATATATACTCCCTGAAAAGCTTCACAGAAAGAAGAAAAGAAAAAAAAAACAATTATTTTAGAATTTAAAGTGGGGGGAAAATTTTCGTACATAAATTCAATGTAAAATGATCCCCATTTTTCGGACCAGTTTTCAGGCAGTTAAGTAAATTCTTTTTTTGTTAGGGGAGTTAAATCCGCTGCATTTTTTAAAGGGGGGGGGTGGTACTTTTTTAGGAGATTACATGTGGTTTTATGACTTTGCCACTCGGACATAGGGTTAGTAGTAAAAAACAATTGTTAAGTTCCCTAAAAGGATAGAATGGCTCGGAAATTGGGGGGGCATTTTATGTTTAATATATATACAACTGATCCCCCACTCTAAATTCTAAAATATTTTCTTTCCTTGTTTTACACGGTGTTAACACGTAATCGCCTAAAATAAAGCAGGGAGGTGGGTATTAATTGAGGGTGTTAATCTAAAAATTTACCCATTCTTAATTTTTTTTAATTTCATACTTTTTTTTTTTTTAACTGTATGTCCCTTTTTTTATTTTAATTTTAAGCAATTCATTTTAGTTGTTTACCTTTGAATTAAATAAATAACTCTAAAATTATCTAACTCATTAAACACCTTATTTTTATAGGATAAATAAGAATATTGAAAGTTTGCATATTATTGTAGATTAACCGCCCCCCCCCCCCCCCCCCCCCGCATCCGAAAAAAAATGAGATTTTACTTTTTCAGGCGATTATGCGTGAATACCCTGAAAAACCTGGCGGAAAGAGAAACAACAAAAAATAATTTAGAATTTAGAGTTGGAGATCAGTTTCGTGTATAAATTAAATGTAAAATTATCCTCTATTTTCTAGTTTCATGGCAGTTAACCATTTCTTTTGCCATTGGAGATTAATTCTGTGCGTTATTTTTTGGGGGGGAGACCTTTTCGGGGTGATTGTGTGTGGCTTTAAAACCTTACCAGTCGAACTTAGAGTTAGTGTTAAAAAATATATGAGTTAACTGCCCTAATAATTTAGAATTACCCTAAAAAGAAGAATCTCATTTGTTTAGGGGGTGGGGGTGGGAGGTAATTTAGTTGAGGGAGTTAATCTACAAATTTACCAAATGTTGTTGTTAAAATTATGGAATTCTCTGAGTAATAAACATTTTTTAATTAACGCCTCCTCCCTCCCAATTAATTGCTGCCTGGAGGGCGGGTACGTTTTGCTAGTATATTTATAAAAAATCATCATATATATATAGTTCAGCTCGAGCGTCGAACACTTTCGACAACAACAGGTTTGTCCTGCCTCTCATGTAAGTATATGTTAACTTCAATTACTGTCTGTGGCGATTTCTCATGGCCGAGTGGGCATAGACGTTAGCCTCATGATTCTAGTCTGAATCTACGAACTGCGTTCGATCGATGCAACCACCACTCCTGCACTGATGAGGGTAAAAAAACGAAACAATATCGTCTGTAGGTACAAAAACACTTTAATATTTAAAAATATTTACTAATAAATATTTATTTATAAAAAATGATCATATATATGATTATTTTTTATAAATAAATATATATTATCCACAGATATAGATGTACCATGATCACTAACAATCATCAGTGTAGCCCATACAACAGTACCGCACCTCGAACAATTTGAACCCTGAATCCGAGTCAGTATTAGTTGACACCAATCCGACATCCTTATCCATTAGGCCACCGTGACATCAATATTAAAGGAAGGATGGTAGCCCCGTATTCACAACTATAGCCCCTGCAAGACGGGTTTCAAAATCTATTTCCAATCGATATTTATTTCATAATTGCCGAATTTTCCATTGCCGAATTTTCCGTTGCCGAAATTTTTCGGGCACCAGAAAAATAGTCTGCGTGAAGAAAACAACATTTAATTCCTTGTAGAAGTTGTTTCTTGTTATAGCGCTTTGTTTACAATTGCATTCCTGAAAAGACAGACAAACCACAAATATAGATTTTTAACTATTTAAGATTGCTATTCCCAAATTCATTCAAAATATGATACACCAGCTGTATTTAACATATTTACTTGAAATTTCTTTTGTTTTTCTTTTTTTAAAGCATGCCGTTTGTTTTTTTCCAAAATATTATTTTGTTCCAATCAAAGGGAAGTAACTATGCATAGAAGAATACGGAGTTACATCCCTTTTTTAAGATGGCGGCCATTAAAAAATATTTTGAACTGGATAAAGTATTTTTAGGAAGTAATTAAATCGAATTACATTTTACATGTTGCAATGATCCACAATAAAAACTGGCGAACCAGAATCAAATATTGGTTTTGTAGGAAAAAAGCTATCGATGACAAAGAAACGATTAAGCGACTGGCGTTATTTTATATATTAGATATTTATTTATTTAGTATAGAATTTTATTTATCCAAACACATATTTGTACAAAGAATGTTTTTAGTATAATGTCCATTTTATTTAATTACATATACCTGTATCAATTTAGATTTATACTAAATAAATATACAGCTCTACTTGTTATTGAGCACTACTATATAAACACAGTAAAGTCCATTAGATTGCTTGTCCAACCTCTATGAACAAAACTACACCTGTAGTATATAAATCCCTCTCTTTCTCTCTCTCTCTCTCTTTCTCTCTTTCTTTCTCTCTCTCTCTCTCTCTCTCTATATATATATATATATATATATATATAATCACATGTCCATTTTATTTCTTAGAAGTACCTGCCTATAGTTTTTCCTAAATTAAAATAAATAAGCCATCACTTTTTAATGATACTTGTGTGTTTGTGATATGCGAAGAAGCTTACATAAAAGCAAACTATATATAATATTAAATTTTCCCACAAATGTTAATATTGGAGCATGCTTATTCAATTCACACGCACACACACACAATATATTTCCATTCAAACATGGTTTTAATAATAACGCCCAAAAGAGAAAGGAAAAAAAAATTCAAATAAAAATCAAAATAATGATAGAACTTTAAAAATAAAAATAAATCATTTAAAAAATGCAATTTTTAGCTTTTATTTTATTTTTCTCAAATGATCTACATATAAATTAGTTCATAGTTTTTGGAAGTTATTCCATTTTTCTTCAAACATATATCAAGTCTTCCACAAACTACAATACGAGTTAGGGATATATTGTTTGACTACCTCTATCTATCCGGCGTTGCCCAGGAAGTCATTTTATTTTCATTTTTGTTTCACTTTTCTGCCCCCCCCCCCATAGCAATAGTTTAAAAAATAGATTGCATCGAAGTATTTAAGGATTCGTAACTCTTTCACCTATTAAAAGGGTCAAAGAGTGTCACAGTATAATGAACCTGTTCCAGGATGAATATTTCATAATGTTTAAATGTTTTAGTTTTTAGAGCCTATATAAGTGGCAATGATTTATATTTTGTTATGAATTTCAAAATTGTAGATGATTTGAAGAATTTAATTTATGGTGTAGTTGCGGTTGAATTCTAATAAATTAAAAATGATCTTTAAAATAAATTGCATTAGGGAATTCATAATTCTTGCACTTATTAAAAGGTTGAAGGATGTCAGAATCTGTCATGAGATCAGTGTTGCATATCATATAAATGTTTTATTTTTGGGACATTTTTTAGGATAAAATATTTGTCAAACCTATAAATGATCAAAATCGTGCTGATTTACTTTTTCATGAATTTCAAAACTGTAGAAAAATTTTCGAAATTTTATTTATTGTGTAATTTCTTTAATCTCATGATTCGACATCCATAAATTTTATTTATTGTGTAATTTCTTTAATCTCATGGTTCAACATCCATAAATTTTATTTGTGTAATTTCTTTAATCTCATGATTCGACATGTATAAATTTAAACAAAACATTTTCTTATTTTATATTTACACGGAAATTCTTGAAAATTGCTTTAAAATATAAAATTAAAAAATGAAAGAATTGATACAATTTAGAAAACAATTTACCTGAATCAACTGATTTATATAATCTTTCCCAGAGAGAAATATCTGAACAGTAAAATTCCTCATCAGATATTGTTTGTTGAATTTGAATTTTTTGACATGAAAAGCAGCACAACTTGAAGAAATTGAATCTTGATTTTAGACCAGAATTCTCCATTTTTTTCTTCTTTTAATTTTAAAAGCTCTGCTAAATAGTATAAATTATCAAATTTAAACGAATTCAAATCCTAAATAAATGTTCTCCAATCTTCATACCGAGTTAAATAAGTCACGGTTGAGTCATTTTCTCTTTGGATTAGCAAAATATTTTTTCTTTGAGAAATTATGATATCATTAAATCCAGTCCAAGTATTTCAGTAAAAGTATACATTTTGAAAACACTTTTCAGTATTCACAATGTTATTCCGCATAGATTCGATCCATTTTTATGTAGTTTTTTTAGTCGGCAGATCTTATATTAGTAAAGTCGTTCCATACAAAAAAGTTGATTTTGTAAAATAGCTGTACAGAGATATAAGGAGCTTGAACTTGTTGTAAAAAAAAAAAAAAACACAGAGTAAAAATACCAGAATATCTGTCAAAATATGAGAATTTCTGTAAAAAATGACCACGAAACTTAACAGACACTACTTGTTAGAGTATCTGTAAGTATTTAAATGAATGTAATGTACAACATATATAATTGTTATTATTATTATTGTTATTATTCATTTTTGTTTTCTTTTTAAATCCTACTTGAGATGTGCCGGGTTTTCTGCAACCGGCTGTCTGTAAACTTGATAGCATGTTAAGATATTTGGTAGACTTCACACCGGTGATTTTTTTTCGTCAGTTATCATTGAGAACAAAAAACAAAACTATATCTATAGATATATATATATATTTATAGATATATATATCTATATATATATATATATACATTTTAGCTAAGAGAAAATATGCTACTAAACCATTTTTGTATAAGGAAAACTAATGTTATATCTATAAGTAAAACTGATAGAAATAATCCGAGCCTCTTTCACCTGTCAACCAAATGATATATTTCAGTGCACTGATGAGTCAAACGCCGCAAACACCTCAAGGGAACTGGATGCAACCAAATAAATGAAGATGTTTCTACTGGTTCCAAAGGAAATATGAAACGCTACCTCTCGAGTGATTTTCCTCTTTAAATCAAAAATAAAAAAGGGCACTTCCTTCCAGCTGGTTGGATGGTTATGGCTGAATGCAACTAAGGCATGCCTAATGAAGCACGGTTCCTCCCAAAGTGAACTATTGTGGGGGACACCTTGGTCGGATGAAGTAAAAATAGATATGTTCCAATCAGCTGGCATCAAAAATGTGTAAAACATGAATAGTGGGCGAATGAAATTGGGTCAGAAAATAAATGATGGAGAGTTTCCAACCACCTGTTGTTAAAACATCTGTTTTGATAGGATAACTCATAAAATAGAAGGCATACACACCTTTGGAAATCAATACCTATATGCGATATTGAATATATAGCGTGAAGTACTTGCATGTCTAGCAACACCGAAGAGTTGTGATACAATGATACAACGAAACAGTCTGTCTGTGAATGACGACTATATATATATATATATATATATATATAGCAATAGATAACGTGAAAGAATAAAATAAAGTGCGAATCAAATTTTATTACAATTCAATGTTCAGTTAAAGATATTAGTTGCCTCTTATATTTTTTGTTGTATTGACCTTATATATATATATATTACTATTTCATGCATCCACATAACATTTTATAAGGGGATATAATTTTTTATGTATCAATTTTCAGTATTTACTTCAACAGTGCTCGATACGTAAGTAGAGCTAGGTAGTAAGTTATGAAAATATATTTATTGCAATTAAGCTACACAGAGACTCCCGCGTTTCATCACCGGGGGGAATCTTCAGGCTAAAATGCATAGAGTTAGTTTTGCCGAGTATTATTATATACACGGCTAGCTAGTTAACCAATCAGATTCTTTGTTGTTCTCTTAGCCAATCATTGGGATTCACACAAACAAAGGTCCGGTTAGTTTTACTTCCTATTTCCTATTCTATTGTTCTGTTTTCTATAAAGTGGCCTATATTCTGTTTCTTTGTTGTGTCAATATAATGGGTGACCTTATTTTAACACGTGGTTCCTTGTATTTCTATTTTAGGTTTTAGTTTTTAAGTTTTTAGGTTTTAGTTTAGTTGAGTTTTTTTTACTTATTTGTTTGTTTATTTATTTATTTATTTATGTATTGTTTGCCTAAGGTAAATTTATTTCTGTGTAAGCAGCTGTTTACTATCTCACTTCTACAGTTTAATACATTTTGGGGGTCTTTAAAGTTTGGGATTTCAAATTTCTCATTCAGACATAATCTACATGGGTCGTCTAAATTTCTACATGTACTGGCCTGTCGTATTATTTTCCATTGAATTATTGGTGAGCGTCCATTTTCTTTGAGCTTGTAATAGTGGTTTGCTAGTACTGTTTTAATTCGACGTTCTCTGTTTTTTAAATGTGCTTTTGTGGTGATAATATCTGGTTTTAAAATCTAGGGAGGTTATGATTATGTCTGAATATATAAGAAAGGGGAAATTGATTTCGGATGAACCTCTTGATGGGCTACAAAGGTACTTTTATATAACTGTCTTAAATTTTGAATCTGTTGGCGATTAGGTGAGTGTGTATTTTAACGTCACAACTGAAATGAGGATAGTCTTGTTTATAGGCAAAGAGAAATAATTATTGAAAAAGGGGTAATTAACTTAAAATTTGAATGGGGGGGGGGGTATGGAAATATTTCGAGTTCATTCTTAGAAAGGTGAGTAGATAAATATCTACTTATTACTGAAAATCTATTCCTTATTGACGTTTCATATTTATATAATCTCAAGAGTTGATATTAATTGTCACATCGTTTTTTAAAATACCCCATGAAAAGTGTATTTAAACTTCCCCTGACGTGCTCGAAGAATGCGAGTATTAGTGCGTACACTATGTTGCTATCTACCTTTCTAGGTGAAGATGGTTCTATTGATACTTCTCTCTGTAGTTGGTATATTTAGGAGAGAAAAAAACAATGCCAATTTTAGCATAAAATATATTTCATTCACTTAATTACTGGAGCTGCATTCACTTAGTTAGGAATAGCTTCTGTCTGGATCATCCCCAAGGGTGGTCTAAGCACTTGCATTTTTTCGGGCCTTACATGACGTTTTAGCATCACTAAAAGTTTCGCAGCAACTGGCTTAATCTCAAATCTCTCCTATGTCACATGATTAAAATAACCAATCAGCTATCTACCCCAGATTAACGCCCAGCTCACCACAAAAGGCATCCTCGGCCAATTCATACTCTAAACACTTTAAAACTTTAAAACTCATAATCAGCATCATCATCATCATCATCCCCTAAAGTCCAACCCTTCTTCACCATAGTAAAAGCGGTGGAAACGTGATAGTGTCACGGTTACTCGTCTAAAGTCTGGCCTTTTGGCTAAGATCAAAGTGTAGTATCTGTTCCGATGGATACTGCACCCCATAGACTGGTATTGTCTTGGCCTTCGGGGCTTGATTTACGCCGGTCTATGGGTCTGTCCTGTGCAGTTCTAGGAGGTCCACCTTCCCAGGCTTGGCCTCCCCTCTTTGAGGATGAGTAAGTTTATTGCTTACTGTCTGAGGCGCATCTACCGGGGAATGCCGACGGCTGCCCAGGCAATTTTTAAACCCCACTTTCCCGACCCGACCTTGGGTCACATCTTACTTGTGGGAGTAAGATTAAAACTGGCCTTGTGCCTAACTCCTGGAGAGGAGTAAATCAATACTCGTCTAAAGTCTGGCCTTTTGGCTAAGATCAAAGTGTAGTATCTGTTCCGATGGATACTGCACCCCATACTGGTATTGTTTTGTCCTTCGGGGCTTGACTTACGCTGGTCAATGGGTCTGTCCTGTGCAGTTCTAGGAGGTCCACCGGGGAATGCCGACGGGGCTGCCCAGGCGATTTTTAAAATGGCCAGAGTGCTCACCTCTCGGGCGCTGGCTTTTCAAACCCCACTTTCCCGACCCGACCTTGGGTCACATCTTCCTTGTGGGAGTAGGATAAAAACTGGCCTTGTGCCTAACTCCTGGAGAGGAGTAAATAAATACTCGTCTCTACCTCTGTGTCTGTGACAAGCATGGATGTGTCAGGCATGGAACCGCACATCCATGGATAACAACATTGCTTCTGCACATGTGTAACCACCATTCTTGTTTGTGATCTAGGTAAAACTTTCCCTGACTTCATATACAACCACTGAGCCTTGTTACTCTGGGTATCAAGAGTAAAAACCTTCAATCTTGCAAGTATAGCAAAGAAAACTTCTTGCAGACCAGATAATCTTGAGGCACGATCTTCGTGGGCTCTATGCAGAAGTATGATTCACTCGACAACAACATCAGCAACATTATTGTGAGCTTTTCTAAAAAGAATCACTTGCAACTGATCTTTTTCCTTATCTGTTAAAATCTAACTTCAAATCTTCCCTAGGTCACATGATCGAGCTATCCAATCCGATATCTATCTTCATATAACACCCTAGCTGACAACTGCCGAGAAATATTTAAGAAAAAAGGAGACAATACTTATTCTGACCCATACTTTAGCTATGTTGAAGCCAACAAACGATCCTTATTTTGCAGTGAAATGCTTAAAATGCACCTTGGTTAGAAAGCTGCCAAAAGTTCCTCGATATAATTTGTTTGTGCAAACCTTCTAAGTCTCACAGTTTTCAATCAATCATTTTTATTGGACAAAAATAGCAAAGTGCAACAAGCCATGTAAAAAGATAGAAGACATTGCATCTATATACCATTTTAATATTTGTCCAAGGCGACTTTAAACCTGGATATGGTAAGCATCATTGCAACCTCTTCTGGCAGGCTGTTTCAGGGACCAGAAACACGAACAGAGAATGCTGCCTTTTTTCTGTTGAGACGAAAGTGACAAAGGTACATCTTCTGCGGATGGCTGTGAAGACCGTGCCTGGGTGTTGGGGTGAACACTCCTCTAAAGGTAGATTTAAATTCCCGTTGATGATGTTGTATGCCAGAATCAGGTTCCCTCGTATCCTTCGCTGCTTAAGTGAAGACAGAGTTAATCTTTGAAGACGTTCTTTGTCTGATGAAGTGTAAAGAATCCTTTTTCTAATAGTTTTATTATTTTTTAGTAATTCAAATTTCTATCTATATATCTATCCTTTACTCTCTCTCTCTCTCTCTCTCTCTCTCTATATATATATATATATATATATATATAGAGAGAGAGAGATATAAATATACATATCTATATATACATATGTATATACATATATATATATATATATACATATATATATATATATATATATATATATAGATATAAATATATATATAGATATAAATATACATATATATATAGATACAAATATACATATATATATATATATATATATATATATACATATATATATAGATATAAATATACATATCTATGTATACATATATATACATATATACATATATATATAGATATAA
>OY744544.1:45823983-45838983 GCA_963556195.1 Sepiola atlantica
GGCACCACTGATTAAACAGCCAATCGGCTACTTAATCAGATCGCCATATTTAATTACCGGAGGGAGGGAGGACACTACTGATTAAACAGCCAATGGGCTGCTTAATCAGATCGCCATATTTAATTACCGGAGGGAGGGAGGGGACTACTGATTAAACAGCCAATCGGCTGCTTATCAGATCGACATATTTAATTACCGGAGGGGGGGAGGACACCACTGATTAAACAGCCAATCGCCTGCTTAATCAGATCGCCATATTTAATTACCGGAGGGAGGGAGGGCACTACTGATTAAACAGCCAATCGCCTGCTTAATCAGATCGCCATATTTAATTACCGGAGGGAGGGAGGACACTACTGATTAAAAAGCCAATCGGCTGCTTAATCAGATCGCAATATTTAATTACCGGAGGGAGGGAGGACACTATGGATTAAAAAGCCAATCGGCTGCTTAATCAGATCGCCATATATAATTACCGGAGGGAGGGAGGACACTACTGATTAAAAAGCCACTCGTCTGCTTAATCAGATCGCCATATATAATTACCGGAGGGAGGGAGGACACTACTGTTTAAAAAGCCACACGGCTGCTTAATCAGATCGCCATATTAAATTACCGGAGGGAGGGAGGACGCCACTTATTAAACACCCAATGACTTTGCAATTTTAACAGTACTCGCGTTGAAATGGTTTAGAAAACACGCCGATTATGATGAAAATGACTGTAATTAATTGTATGAATAATGTTTATTAATATAACCTCATCGGAAAATATTGTAAATACATATGTAAATTTGATAACAGCAGTTATAAGTGTATATTTGTAAATATTAATTTAATTGAAGGTTTAAAAGAATGAGTTATGTTAATAGCAAAACCCATCTGGTGTCTAAGCGACTTTTAGTGACAGTATATAAAGAATTTCAAAAAGATTAATTTCAGTAAAATAGTCATACTGGAGTTTCGGCTTCAGACAGACAGACAGACAGATACATTAACTCCATTATTAATAGATATATATATATATATAAGTATATATATATAGGTATATATATAATATATATATATAAGTATATATATATATATTATATATAGGTATATATATATATATAGGTATATATATATAATATATATATATAAGTATATATATATATATTATATATAGGTATATATATATATATATATAGGTATATATATATAATATATATATATAAGTATATATATATATATATATATTATATATATATAATATATATATATAAGTATATATATATATATATATATTATATATAGGTATATATATATAATATATATATAAGTATATATATATATATTATATATAGGTATATATATATAATATATATATAAGTATATATATATATATTATATATAGGTATATATATATATATATAGAGAGAGAGAGAGAGGTATATATATATATATATAGGTATATATATTATATATAGTTATATATATATAGTTATATATATATTATATATAGTTATATATTATATATAGTTATATATATATATTATATATAGTTATATATATATAGTTATATATATATATATTATATATAGTTATATATATATATATATATATATAGGTATATATATATTATATATAGCTATATATATATATATATATATATATATAGTTATATATATATATATATATAGGTATATATTATATATATAGTATATATATATAGTATATATATATAGTATATATATATAGGTTTATATATATATATAGGTATATATTATATAGGTATATATATATATATATATATATATATATATATATATGTATTATAGAATGAAAAGTTCACACTTGGAAGCGTTGATGAAATGGCGATAATAAGGAGAATATTTTGGACAACGCGTTTCTTTATGTTTTTTAAATAAATTATTTATTTATCTTAAAAGCTTGAGCACTTTTGGTGATATACACCCCTGTCAGAAATATTAGCATATTTTTTCTTTTCTTTTTTCGTTTAATCCTTCTTGATATTTGTCGCAGCCAAGTTGAAATTCGTCTTGATGTTATCGACGATTAATATTGATATGCCAGTGTGTATAGCCCGTGGTTACGTGAATAGGGTAGAATTAAAAGTCCACACTTGGAAGCGTTGATTTAATGGCAATAATAAGGAGAATATATATATATATATTTAGGCAAACGTTGTTGAATAGCACGGAGTGTTTCTGCTTTGTGATCTTTTACAAAAATTTTTCCATCTTCCGAATGGTCAACTTCGTACCTCGATCAAACTGGTGTATGAAGTTTCCGTAGTTTTGTTGTTCCATCTTCCTTGCGAGTACTTTCGATTTGATATCCTCAAATCATCTTCAGGCGTGTTAGTGTGAAAAAAGAATATGTATTTATAGAATGTAAAGAGAGGAAAAGAGTATGTCTTTACTTTTTATTTTATTTATTTATTCTATTTATTCATTTATTTTTTATTTTTATTAATTTATTTATTTATATATATATATATATTTTCAAATCGAAAGTACTCGCAAGGAAGATGGAACAACAAAACTACGGAAACTTCATACACCAGTTTGATCGAGGTACGAAGTTGACCATTCGGAAGATGGAAAAAATTTAAAAAAAGATCACAAAGCAGAAACACTCCGTGCTATTCAACAACGTTTGCCTAAATGAAAACTTGCTGCCTAAATACACACAATATATATATATATATATATATATATATATATATATATATATATATATATATATATATATATAAAACCTCTTACAATTTTTTATGTTTCGTTATAATACTGGTACTTGGAAGATAAATTAATATTTTAAGTTATATTCGAACAAAATTGAATTCGTTAAAAATATAATGAAAATCAGATGAACTTAACTTATTTGACTAAGAATGAACTTAGCAATTGAAATTGTAAATTCTAGACCTAAAAAGACAGGACAGATATTTTTGGCGAATCTGAGCATCTATTCTGGTCTGTAAGTGAAGAAAGGCGATAAAGAGATGAATGATGTGTTCATCTGAAAGCCACTTTCTGTGCAACCTTAATGGAATTCCCCTTGAGACCGCCAAATACAACTCGTACAAATAACCGAATCTGTTCTTGGCGTCATTCACATTGAGATCTTGTCACTTCAGTAATTCGCTAGTTTGAAGTTCAAAATGAAACCGACGAGGCACGCACAGGAGCACTGAGCCGAGAAAAGATTTTTATTTTGTGATAACGTATTTATCGCAGGTGCCAAACAACCAACATTCATGGTCAAGGGTAAGGCCTGCGTACTGCGTAGTGATGTAATTACCTGCCCGCAAAAATGTTTGTGCCACTTTTTTAATTAACGATTACCAGAGCAAAAAGCATGTGGCTGCCCATTATCTAATTCAGTCTTGTATAAACATTACAAAGCGATTATTTTTAGAACTGATAAGTGCATTTCAACGCATACGTGCACTTCAACGCATACGTGCACTTCAACGCGTATGTGCATTTCAACGTGTATGTGCATTTCAACGTGTATGTGCATTTCAACGCATATGTGCACTTCAACGTGTATGTGCACTTCAAGTTTAACTGTTTAAAAAATGATTAACAATTTTAACAAGAGTGGCGTCTTACAAAATTGATAGCGCTTCTTGATATAAAGTGTCCTGTTATTCTAATTTTATGTCATGCATTCTTGTCATTGTACATACAAGAGTTATTCCAAGTGTGTGTTAAAACAGACAAGTAGTTTGTTTATTATTTAAGATATCCAAATGTTCTCATCTTTTAAAAACGAGTGTGTAAATATCCACTATTATGACTATGTAAAATGTACCATTTTGACTATACTTGAGAATTTACGGTTTCAACACGACCTGGATTATGAGACAAAGCCGAATTTGAAAGAGTCTCAGTCCAGTCATCTTTGACCGCCATCTTGGACTTAGGGTTAGGGTTGGTGTTGAGGAAGAACATATTTTCGTCGTCATAATTGTCAAATAAATTGCAGACTAATGCTAAACATTATGATTAGTCGTATCAAGAGTTATATTCTCTTGAGCATTACTCGTTAAGATAGGTGGCCACTACTTGGATTTGAAAATGAAATAAAATTGAAGATCTTAAACAAAAAAAAAAATACCTGCTGTACACAATGACAAAAGTCTGCATAGTAGGAAATTAGAATATTAATTAAAATTTTGTGCATAGATTTTATGGAAGTTTACGTTCCTCCATGAACTTGGGGGAATTCTATGGTAAGTGAGTGGATGTTACTAAGACCAAAGTGGTGATCGGTGGTTATAGTGTTGGTTGTAGTGTAGAAAGAGGAAGATTAAATCTGATTTATAGGGAGATGTGTGCAGAACAGGAGACTTCGTTGGTTTAGTCACATTGAAAGAATGAATGAGAGTACGTTGGTTAGTATATGTAGAACAGTTGAGGTAGTAGGGTCAGTTGGCAAGGGAAAACCAAGAAAAACATGTGATGAAGTTATAAGGATTGATCTGAGAGAAAGAGGGATAATTAAAAACCTGCCAGAGATAGATTGGTTTGTAAGTCAGTTTCTAAAAGCTGTACAACACATGCCATGATGATGATGATGATTTTTTTATGTCAATAAGCACTGAATCTTTAAATGACAATTAACTAAATTCCTAAAATAAAGGATTTTTGTGATCGCTGTTTTCTGTTAACTTTTTTCCTGTTTTTCTGTCTTTTCTACGGAACGTCCATTATCTTCATCTTTTCTAAAATTAAGCTCCACACTTAACTTCAATTCCCAATAACAAAACAATAAGCGTCAAAAATACAAATATTTTAAACCAATTTTTTTTTCACACTGTTTTTGAGACACTTATGTTGTAAGAATCCAGAAAATAGTTATAAAAAAAGTCAGTCTGCAATCTTGAAAATTTCGTTTTAAAGGATTTGAATGACACAGTCTTTTTGTGATTCGGACTCCTTATGGGTAACCCTCTTATTGGAGTACTAGTAATTGCTGAACAAATCCTATGCCAGATTATAGTTAGTAATGAAGTTACTGGGTGACTCCGGGTAAGGACAACTATTTAATAAGGGTATATGAGATGGATTATCACTTGAATGATGAGTAATATTATGAGAGGATTCAAAATGATAAATGGAATGAACAAATGTGTATACTTATGAGGACGGATTTGAATAACACGGTTATTTTGTGCTTCACAGCTGACAGCTCCGCTGCCGGATCCATAACTACACAATCATCAGGAGGAACCACTTCGCAGTTTCGACCCCTATTCCCCGACTGCTTTTCTGAAGTGGTAGTGCTCCTATGTCAGATAGTGATTATGTAGCACTGGTGCCATCTGCCTATAAATGCCATCAAGCCAGATACACCTTTCAGCCATCATCATCAACAACTGATTTTGATTGCAATATAACGTCATCACTATCAACTTCATCTCCCTTCTTTCGCTGTCCAAAATTCACCTCTCCTCCCAGTTCATATCATCCCTCTTCAGTCATATCTAATAAGATGTTTTCTCTGCTGTTTCCTGAAGATCTTTAATCAATTTTCTCAATTCTGAGTTGTTACAAAAAAAGCGATGTCGAAATAAGTTTACAACCATTCTCTCTACATTTCCTCTTGTCCCAATGACCAAATGATGAAATTCGATCGTCCATCCTTTATCTTGACACTCCTGTACCAACTCTCCATCTCTGATCACTTTCCTATTTTCTGCATCAGCAAAGATTTCTGCTAATGGTACTGTTAATTCCAGTATTATTTCTTCTTTCTTTTCTTCATACCACATGAAAATATCTGGTCGTTATCCAGATGATATCAACAGGAACACCAAAAAGTTTTCCAGATCTACACTTAGCTTCCAGTTTCCAGTCCATCTGTCATCTATTTTCATAGTCGTTGGATGACTACTCACTGAGAAGCTTTGATGTGAAGTAAAATTTTACAAAAAAAACTTTTCAAAAATAATTTCATTTAGAAATGAAAAAGTGTAGCAGCAGTAGTCACTACTACAAGAACAATGGCAACAAGCAGCAGCAGCAGCAGCAGCAGCAGCACTAACCGCCATTAACGATGTTTGAAATAGTTGCTTGACTTGTCAGCGCCAGCTGATTGGAGCAAATGCATAATTTTGATTCTGATTTAACCAATCAGAAACAATCTCTTATGTGAGGAGAGCACTGTTCCCTGAAGATTTAGTGCATCAGTACTATTCTTCCTCTTTAGCCACGAGAAGCCCCCTACTGTGTAACTAAGCCACATCACTCAGCTTAACCACCAAACTCCTATCTCGGGACGCAAATCAAATTTGCCCTTAGCCACAGGCTATCAGCATCTACAAGAAGGCTTCACTAACCAAGATGGCTGCCTGCCACACGTGGACTTATTCCCATACCATTTCAGCACACACTTACTTAAACACCACATATGAACTCGACCAGCCTTTAAGCTAACACATCGTATGTAAGGACTTTTGAGAACATTCTCCTATTATGAACTCTTTTGCATTCCCTACATTAATTTTACATATTATGGACTCTCAAACCCTAACTCCTTGCCCAGACTCATCGACTTGTAGCAGTTGCATGAGCAAACTATTTTGTATCGATCTATGTGATCAGCGGTGAGATTGTAATTCAGCTAATTATGTAACCATCGCCTCTTCACCGCATGAACAAGCAGCATGCCTATTAAATGAGATTTATATGCGATGAATCGTCTGGTGCCAAATCCAAGTCATGTGATGAGCAGAACGATCAGTTCTAGTCTTATGTTCAAATGGACAAGATGTAGATCCTGCGCTCTCTACCGGGCTAGCGATAAACGAGTCAAGGAACTCCAGGATCACGTTATTTCGTCTTGTCAACATTAATCAACCCATTGTACAACCTTCATTTTGTTCCTGTGTTCCCACAAATAAAACTGAATATCTATTTAGTTTGGAGCCATTATTATTTCGTGGAAGAATGGTGATCCCTTTTTGCTTATGTAACATTTCTATTTCAGTCAGATTCGGCCAGACGTATTACTCTTCCAAGTAAGCTCGTCATTCTGATTTTCTTCACGATTTAAACCCTGACGCCATAACCTAAAGATTACTAACACATTGACTATTATTACATATTTATTGAAGATGACCAATAAAGTTATAAAATGTTAGAATGAGACTTTATTTTATATTCTACAAAAGTACCGAACTAACTGCTAAATTCAAAGTTTACAAACTAAATTCAGAAAATCTGCAAAATTGTCAACACTGTTCAAAATTGTCAACACTGTTCAAAATTGTCAACACTGTTCAACATTCGTGAGTTGATTTCTGTGTTCGTTTTTGTTCACTGCTAACGATAGAAAATCAATAGTTTTTCCTTTACCAAAATCAATTCTGTGCAAAACCGGTTCCAGCACAAATCGATATAATAATACGCTAAGCCACTTCATGTTCGTATGTACGTTATCACCTTTCACATACTATTTGTAAAATAGAAAGACAAAATCCCATACTAACATTTATATCAACTTTATTGGCCATCTTCATTCACATGTTATAATGATAGACAAGGTGTTAGTAATTGAAAATATGCCCATGAGTCTGGACGAAGAGAAAGGTTTGAAAGTCCATAATATGAAGAATAAATGTCCTGGTTGTAGGGAACAAAGAAGAGTGCATAACAGGAGAATGTTCTTATAAAGTCCGTACGTATGTAGGTGTTAGTTTAAAGGCAAGCCGAGTTTATATGTGGTTTGAACTGTTTCAAAATCAAATTATGTCGTTCCGGCCACTAAAAATATACAATTTTAAGTAAATACATTTCAAAAAGTGACTTTCGTTTTATTAATTTGAAGATTATTTAGTTGACAATTATTTTTACAGTAACTATTTATTATTTTAAAGTCAATTAAATTGCTACAATTTCAAATAAAAAATAAACATATTCGTTTTTATTTATTTAAAGAATATTTAGCTAACAATGACAATTATTTTACGGAAGAAAAAAGAGTAATTTTTTCTTAAAAGTATTGACCCTGACAGTAATTTATTATTTCAAAAGAAATATTATTATTAACAGTAAACTATATAGATTGATATCGAAAGAAAGCACCGTGGAATTTCTACTGTGTCCCACTAGTACAATATTCGAATCCATTTATTCATATTTTACAACCAATCAGATTCCTTCTTTTAATGACAAACTTTCCCTTCACATATTGTTGAAGGCCCCACACTCAAATATTGTAATCATCTTTTTTTCCAAAATTACTTAAATAAAAAAACAGAATATATTTTTTAGAATCAATGAGAATTTGGATTATTTGGTTTATTCGGACTACTGTTCACATCAGGGATGCCATTCTCACAACGTTTCGGTCGATGTAACCTCCGAACTTCTTCAGGTGCATCTTGTCAAACAGGTCCGTTTATTTAATCCAAACGGGTAGCCTGTTCTTGTTCCATCAGTTATGACCAGGTAAAAGTTTTAAGTAATTCGTAATCATATTCTTAGTATCACCCACACGGAGGATTGAACCTTCAACCTCCAGAAGATTCTCACTTAGAACTGATTATTACTTAGCTGCTACGACACAAGTCCTTGCATGACAGTCTTCTGGAGGTTGAAGGTTCAATCCTCAGTGCGGACGATACTAAGAATACGATTAAGAATTACTGGCGGTCATGGCTGATGGAACGAGAGCAAGCTACCCCCATGGATTAAATAAATAAAGATTCCAGAGTTCGACAAGTGCACCTGAAGAAGGTCGTAGGTTACATTGTGAGAATGACATTCAAAATGAGAACAGTAGTCCAAATAATCCAAATTATCAATCCTCATCTCAAAAATTCCGAAACAATGAGAATGTCTATTTTAATCATTTTAGAAATCCTCTTTTTTAAGCTTATTAGACAAATAATCTTAATTTAATCATATTCTGAAAAAGGTGCGGTGGGATATGATGCTTTGTAAAACTTTCGTTTATTGATGAAATTTGTCAAAATGAAAATATAGTAAATATCTGTTTAGTGTCAAAAACATATGATCGTTTGTTTTCCAGCACAGGTACTATACACTTATTGGAGTTGATAAAAACTAAAAACACATTTCTTGGGACGATCTATTTTATGTTTTGGAGGGGGGAAAGCAGGGCACAGTGAGAGAGGAAGAGAGTAATAGACAGACAGTTAAGAAAAGATGGTTGACTTGGTGAAATAATTACAATTTAATTACTATTTATTTTGTTGATTATCATTCAGAATAGCTTTCTCAGCTCAGACATTTTTTCAGAATCGCAAAAAAATATTATATGAATAAATATTAATACTTCTGGTCAGTGGTGTGCCTTGCTCCACCCACCTCTTCCAATCTGTCACGGGTTCTTCACTAGGGGACTGACAACTCTGTGTAAATGCGCATGTTGTATGTATTATACAATATGCGCATTTACACTTTAATTTAATCCCAAAATTAGTTTCTAATCGACAGCTTAAAGACTTCAAAATTACTTTCTAATTTCTAGTTTTGCGTTATAGTCGATCATTGTAATACATTATGAATACATTAACAAAAAACAAAATGAATGTGTATACAGTGACTGTATGTGCAAGGACAACCTTGTGTGTACAGTGAATACTATTTCCGACTACAACCGAATATAATTTATGTTGTGTAGTTATTAGTTCAACTTTGATTGAAAACGAAAAACTTTTTTTTAAAAAGTTTTTTCATATTGTTTGTAAGGATAATATTTTGATAAGTCGTTACGTGGACAACAGAAGAGAACTCATCATTTGATTATCTTGAAGAAGGTATTAATACAATGTAGGACCAATGGGTTATGTTTGTTTAGGGTTAGAGCTAACTTGTTGTTGATTAATACCTCGAAGAATTTTTCTAAGATATTTGAAAACAACAACTGCTGTTTACACAACTTTATACTTGACTGTATCTGTAGTGGTGGCCTTAAAAATAGCAAGCATCTTCAAAATTAGAATTTGAAGCCTTGAAACTATCGATTAAAATGTTATTTCTGGGTTGGATCGTTCGAAATAACAGCAACAGTGAATGTTGTTTTTACATATCGACTCTTGATTGGACAAAAGCTTAAATCAGCAGGTTTTTTCAACCAATCAAAACGCAATAGATATTCACTTTCAAATCTCACGTGTAGTATAAAAACTCGAACACAGCGTTTTTCTTTCTCTTTTTTCGGTATGCAATGAGAGACACACACAAACTTCTGTATGTCCAGCAAAACATCCATGCTGCTCACTGAATGCATATACATGGTTTGTACATACACTCTCTCACTAACAAAACAAACATGCAAACACACTTCTATATACCTATTCCATTAACACACATGGAAATGCACGAAGTACTAGCTGAAACAAACATGTATATTCAATTTCTCCTTACAGACAAATACCTTTTTTCACCAGAACGTTCTTCGACCCTTTAAACTCTCATCTTTCGCAAACTTTTCATTTTTCGTTGTCTTAACAAAGTTGTCAATAAAAATTAATTATTTTGTATGGATATACTTTGTCAGTCTTTCATTTGTTAATGTACTATCCTCAATAGGGGACTTTTCGTTTAATGGGCAGCATTTTATAAACATTAAAACTTGATTCTTTTTTTTATTCATTTGGTCTTTCAAACTCACTGCAAATTACTAAGAAAACAGCAAAAAAAACAAAACACAAACAACAAAAAGACTCCCCAACTATTTAAGTTCAAATAACAAAATAAAAATTAAAAAATTCTAAAAAAAATATCCATTTTTAGCTTTTTGAAACTGTTATCTGAAAAGCAAATGTCAAGTATCATGGTTAATTTGTGTTTCATAGGAACACATGAATTTCGCTTGCGTCCCTATTGTAGTAAAAAAAAAACCCTTCAGTTTTGCGCATCGCATTTCCATGTATTTATAAAATAATAAATGATAAAATATAGCATATAATGCCAAAATATTCCAAATAATTTAATCATTTCGAAGAATTACTTGACCAAAAACAAGTACTTTTCGTCTTAATAATGAAATAATGACATATATTAAGAGTCATTTCTTTATAAATTACAAAGACGCCTCGAAAAATAAAATATACCAAAATCAAATGCAATCATTTATCGGTAAAATGATTGTATTCGTTGAATTACAGTTCGCCTGTGGCAAGGGAAGTAACTCTTACAATTTTCTATCTTTTTTTTGTGTATCAAATCAAATGAATTTTTTTATCGGTTTTGGTAATTTCTATCTTTCTTGTGGCTGCAAGTGTTGAGTATTTCACTTTGGCGCCAGTAGTTGGTACTCTAGATCAGATAAAAAGTTAATAACCCAATTGTACTATAGGGACCGTTAGAATATCTCACTTATTTAAAAATAATTAATGGCATTTCTATATTATGGTGGACATTTTTAAAAATATTTCTCTTTGATCTGAAAATTTATCAAGGCAGATTTCAAAAAACAGATCTTCTATTAATCAATTGATTAATTTTTTTTTTTGCTAATAGGGTAATATATTTCTGCAACAAGTTGCCAAACAATATTACGGACAGTAATAGCTTAGAACATTTTAAGATGGAATTGGGTGAATTAAAAAAAAAGGAAAAATGAATTAAAAGGGCATTTTTGTTGGGAACTATTGGATGAAATATTTAACAGAATTTGATCGATATATTCATATTGACTTATTAATAGTGTAAATGTTATGTGCAATGTTTTTTTGTTCTTCTTTATTTAAAAGTTAAATTGACAAGATTGTTAAAGCTTGCGAAAGGTAAAGTTGACCGTTGGTTTTAAATTGTATTTCTGGTCTTAAAATAAAATTCTAATTTACTTTTTAAAACGAGTGTACACTCTACCGCCCCCACCCCCACCGTAAAAAATGACGAAAAAATTATGCTTTGCTAATGTTCGCACTAATATTCATATTTATATAAAATAACGTCTGAATCAGTAAAGTTAGAGAAGAAGAAATAAGAAAGAAAACGTCTCAAACTGGAAAGTTTAAAAAAGAACAGAAGAAAGAAAATAATTGTATCAACCGGTATCGAAAGAGGAAAGAAAATAAGAGAAAGAAAACGACTCATTACGGAAATAAAGTGGAGGATTTGTTTCCAAATTCATTTTAGACGATGGACGAGGCGGACTTGCTATTCACTTTCTCCTTTCACTTAAACATTTGAAATGGTTTCTTCTGGCAGTTTTTTTACTGACTAAATTTTGTGTGATGGGGCGGATATATATATATATATTGGTTTTTATTATAGAACAGAGGATGTTAAGAATCCAACTCTAAGTCAATGTTTTAATCGCTGGCAGCCATGTTATTTTTCTTGTTTATTTTTTATCAACTATGAGCAAAATAGCAAGTTGTGTTCAATTAAGTGTATACAAAGAATTCTTTGGAATATGTGTTGTGCATTAAATAACCCAAATGTTGTGCATTAAATAACCGAAATGCCATAAAACAGATAGCAAAATCTTGCAGCAAAAATATTTTTACTATTTGAAAATTTTATTACACACAATGGTGAACACTATATTAATCGGTAAATCTATCCTTCATGTATTCGAAAGCTTTGAGATGCGGGTACAGGAGCTAATCTTCGTATAGACTGTCAGACCAACTCTTATGATATTTTGTATCAACAAAACGGTCAGCAAACGAAAGAAAAACCAAACCTTTTTATAAACAACAACGATATGTATTTATTTAAGTGACCAACGACACCGTTAGGTGTAGGTTGCTGAAAGCTAAAACAGTGTTGTCACAGTAAAGAAAGTAAGAAGGGGTCGGCTGCCTAAAGTATTTTCTTAGAGCGGTATATCTTCAAGTGAAGATAGCCTCACTCGGCTGTCCAGTAACAGAGGCAGGAGAGAGGATGTCTTTCTTCGTTAGTGCCAAGAAACCCTCTACCTCAAATTCCGATGGAACTGGTAGTAGTTCTTTAAAGGTCCAGTAGAAATTAATATGCCCTGGAGTCTGATTGGTCCTCGTGCAACCAAACCACCTCGTAGAGCTGCCATCCGCTAGAGGAAATAAATGTCAGTGTGTATGACTGATACTTGTGCATATTTTTGTGTATTACTTTTAAGTGACAAACAAATCCTATTATATTTTAGAAGGATTTTAATTCTGTTTGTTTATTACTTTTAAGTGACAAACAAATCCTATTATATTTTTAGAAGGATTTTAATTCTGTTTGTTTATTACTTTTAAGTGACAAACAAATCCTATTATATTTTTAGAAGGATTTTAATTCTGTTTGTTTATTACTTTTAAGTGACAAACAAATCCTATTATATTTTTAGAAGGATTTTAATTCTGTTTGTTTATTGCTTTTAAGTGACAAACAAATCCTATTATATTTTTAGAAGGATTTTAATTCTGTTTGTTTATTACTTTTAAGTGACAAACAAATCCTATTATATTTTTAGAAGGATTTTAATTCTGTTTGTTTATTACTTTTAAGTGACAAACAAATCCTATTATATTTTTAGAAGGATTTTAATTCTGTTTGTTTATTGCTTTTAAGTGACAAACAAATCCTATTATATTTTTAGAAGGATTTTAATTCTGTTTGTTTATTACGTTTTAAGTGACAAACAAATCCTATTATATTTTTAGAAGGATTTTAATTCTGTTTGTTTATTACTTTTAAGTGACAAACAAATCCTATTATATTTTTAGAAGGATTTTAATTCTGTTTGTTTATTGCTTTTAAGTGACAAACAAATCCTATTATATTTTTAGAAGGATTTTAATTCTGTTTGTTTATTACTTTTAAATGACAAACAAATCCTATTATATTTTTAGAAGGATTTTAATTCTGTTTGTTTATTGCTTTTAAGTGACAAACAAATCCTATTATATTTTTAGAAGGATTTTAATTCTGTTTGTTTATTACTTTTAAGTGACAAACAAATCCTATTATATTTTTAGAAGGATTTTAATTCTGTTTGTTTATTACTTTTAAGTGACAAACAAATCCTATTATATTTTTAGAAGGATTTTAATTCTGTTTGTTTATTGCTTTTAAGTGACAAACAAATCCTATTATATTTTTAGAAGGATTTTAATTCTGTTTGTTTATTACGTTTTAAGTGACAAACAAATCCTATTATATTTTTAGAAGGATTTTAATTCTGTTTGTTTATTACTTTTAAGTGACAAACAAATCCTATTATATTTTTAGAAGGATTTTAATTCTGTTTGTTTATTGCTTTTAAGTGACAAACAAATCCTATTATATTTTTAGAAGGATTTTAATTCTGTTTGTTTATTACTTTTAAGTGACAAACAAATCCTATTATATTTTTAGAAGGATTTTAATTCTGTTTGTTTTTTAATGCTTTTATTTATGTGTGAGAACGATTAAGAAACCAATAAGTTCTATCCTTTCAACAGTTATGAAATTCGGACTCTTAAAAAAGGCAACACAAAATCAGAAAAATCTGTTAGTCTGGTTATACCTTTTGATTCTTAGCAACTTTAAAAAGTGCTATTTTCTGGTTCATGAGCACATTTTTATTGATATTTTGTGTCATACACTTTATTGATATTTTGTCCAGCACATGCCAACATGTAAAACAGACAATGTTAAACCAAATATGATGTTTAAAAAAAGTTTCAGTGTCTCTGCGTGGGTTCGATAAGTTGTGTGTATATGTGGTCACTGAGTTTAGTAGTTCTTGTTGCGTCTGTAGAGGCCTTTAGTCTCAAATGGCTTAGGCTGAATTGTGATGTGCACACGTGTGTTGGGTCTGGAAGGAAGACATGAAAGAGGGAGAAAAACATTGTGTTTGGGTTTTTATATTGTGCACGAATATTTAGAAGTGAATATTTCTGGTGTTGTGATTGGTTGAAAGTAACTGCTGATTTGAGAGAGTCGATACATAAAATACATTTGCTGGCTACTGTTGCTTCCAACAAACTCCTGTAAACCTAACTAACGTCTTATATGAATTCACTTGTCTTGCAGGAGAATTTTTCTCACACTCA
>OY744544.1:45843983-45896483 GCA_963556195.1 Sepiola atlantica
ATAAACCCACATACACACACCCACATAAACCCACATACACACACCCACATAAACCCACATACACACACACACATAAACCCACATACACACACCCACATAAACCCCAAAACAAAGGTATATGTGTGTGAGTGTTTTTACAATCTCAGTTATGATTAGATTAATATTTTGCTTTGTATGCAGAAAATTGTGTAGAAAGAATCAAATCTAATTCAATTAAAGACAATGTCTTTATTTGAGGCGAATAAAATATAAAGACTATTTCACTGAGAATAAAGGCATTTCAGTCAGACATTTTGAGAAAAAAATCATAAATCAAGAACAAAATAATAACAAATGAAAACTACAAAAACCAACAAAAAAATAAACAAAACAAAAAAAAAACTGTATCTCAAATTATTTCTTTACTCCCCCCATCTTTCGCCACCCTCTACTTACTCTCTACAATTCTCTATCCCTTCTCCTCTCTATCGCCTCTCTCTACAATTCCCCTATCTCTTCCTTCTCTCTCTATTTCTCTCTCGTCACCATTTACTCCCTCTCTACAATTCTCTATCTCCTCCAATTCTTCCTCATTCATCTCTCGTCACCCTCTCTCCATTCATCTATCTCTTCCTCCTCTTCCTCCTCCTGCTTCCTCCCTCTCTCTCTCGCCATCCTCTACTTCCTCTCTACAATTCTTCTATCACTTTCTCTTCATCTTTTTCGCTTCCCTCTCTATAATTCCTCTGTCTGTTAACCCCCTTTCTTTCTCTTATCTCCCTCCACTACCACTTTACAAGTCCCCTCCTCTCTCTCTCTCGATCATTTTTCCTGTCATGTTTCTGTAAGGGGATACATTATTTTTTATTTATCAATTCCTTATTTTATGAATACATAACTTATATATATGGTGTATATATATGGAAAATGAAAAAGGAACGCCAAAAACTATATTATTTATGTATTCATCACCGTTTTGTCTTTATTGTGAGACTTCCTCAGAATGAAGAAAAAATAATCATACAATCATCAAATTTGATTTGCCCGAGGGCTGCGAGCCTCGGGCCAGGCTGTGAGTGAAAAGAAATAAAAAAATTTAAGATTGGCTGTGTATTATCAGCAGCAGTTAACAGAGTTTTATGGGGGGGGGGGGCATGGGTTGGTTGAATATGAGTTTATTATCTTTAGCCTTGAACGAAAGATATTGTTTGGGCCACTGTGTCCAAACGAGCGTTTGGGGCCGGAGGTGGAAGTCTGAACTTATTGCCCTGTTTCGAATTAAAAGGAACTAGGAAGGAAAAATAAATTTCTATGTGCGATATAATCGCATGATTAGTTTTAGAAATGCAAATTCTGATGAAAACTGAAAATGTGGTAGAAAAAGAAAGAAAAGAGATAATATCTATCAGTTTATTTATTTATGTGGAATGTATTTATTTATTCCTATTTATTTAATTATTTGTGTATCATTACTTTACCAATAATTATTAAATTATATTTGAGCATATAAGCATATGTATAAGCAAATATGAATATATATGTGTAAGAAAGAGATGAGAAATAATATCTACTAGTTATTAATTATGTGTGAATGTGTTCATTCCTATTTAGTTAATTATTTGGGTATTATTAATTAATCAATAATTATTAAATTATTTATGAGCATATAAGTACGTACATATGAAATATGACTAATTTATAATACACAAATAATTAAATAATTAGAATAAATAAATACATTCACACATAAATAAATAAGCTAATAGATATTATTTTCCATCTCTCTTTCAGACTTATATATACATAATGCATATGTACATACTTATATGCTCATAAATAATTAAATATTATTGATTAATTAATAATGCACAAATAATTAACTAAATAGGAATAAATAAACCCATTCACACATAATCAGATAAACTAGTAGATATTATTTTCCATCTCTTTCTTACACATATATATACATATGGTATATGCATATACTTATATGCTAAAATATAATTTAATAATTGGTGATTAATTTATGATACACAAATAATTAAATAAATAAAAATAAATAAATACAATTCACAAATAAATAAATAAACCATCTCTCTCTTAGACTTATACATACTTCATATGCACATACTTATATGCTCATAAATAATTTAATAATTATTAATAATACACAAATAATTAACTAAATAGGAATAAATAAACACATTCACACAATTAATAACTAGTAGATATTATTTCTCATCTCTTTCTTACACATATATATTCATATTTGCTTATGCATATACTTATATGCTAAAATATAATTTAATAATTATTGGTTAATTCATGATACACAAATAATTAAATAAATAGAAATAAATAAATACATTTACACATGAATAAATAAACTAATATATTTTATTTCTTTTCTTTCTCTTTTTTACCACATTTTCAGTTTTCATCAGAATTTGCATTTCTAAAACAAATTACGCGATTATTTGCACATAGAAATTCATTTTTCCTTCCTACTTCCTTTTAATTCGAAATGGGGTAATGAGTTCAGACTTCCGACCCCCTCCACCCCCGGCCCCAAACGCTCGTTTGGACACAATGACCCAGACAATATTTTCCTTTCAAGGCTAAAGATAATAAACTCATATTAAACCAACCCATCTCCCCCCTAAAAACTCTGTTGACTGCTGCTGATAATACACAACCAAGTTTTTCTGTCTCAAATTTTTTGATTTCTTTTCATTCACCGTCTAGCCTGCAGCTCGCTGCCCTTGTCGGGCAGATCAAATTTGATGATTGTATGATTATTTTTTCTTCAGTCTGAGGAAGTTTCACAATAAGCACGAAACGGTGATGAATACATAAATAATAAAAGTTTTGACTTTCCTTTTTCATTTTCCATTACGTCGGATCATTTTATCCCTATATATATATATATATATATATATATATATATATATATATATATATATATATATATATCGTTTTCACTACCTATGTACTTACATTACTATCTATCTGTAGTTTGAAGAGAAAATAAATAAAATGCACTGCCAAGCACAGGGATTGAAATCACACCATACAATTAACCAGTAAGACACCGATGCTTTTCAATGGATTTGTCACTTGCTGTTGACTAGAATAAGTTCAGACAGTGGCGTTATATAAAAGCCAATGGAGTTTCTCTTGAGAAGCAATTATTTTGACGGCTGCCCTAGAATTAATAATACGCCTGCATGCCTTTCCTGTGTTAAGGGCCTCCTGGGTTGTGTATAACATTCCAGAAGTTATACACAACCCAGGAGGCCCTTCTCCTGGGTAATATCTCCCCCATTGCACAAAAAGAGGGAAAAAGGCAGGTTCATTGCCTATCGTTTGAGATATCCTAACTTGTAGGCAATGCAGTAATTCTTTTACCTGGAGGGTTGAAAAGGCTCTGCCCTTCCCTCGAATAAAAAGAAACGACTTCATGCCATATCTCACTATTGTGGTTTGAGTCCTGTAAATCTTTATTCTGTCTGTTTACTAGAAAACCTTTGTCACTCAGCTTTAATCGTCTCCCCTCAGGATATTTGCCAGTTGCTCATTTGGTAAATTCAAGAGAAAGTCAAGCATAGTGGAGAAGGAAAGTGAAGACTAGGAAGTCAAAACAAGCAGAAACTGAAAAAAAAGGAAAAATGATTTTTCACTAAGGTATTACCCTCCCCCTCTTTCTAAAATCCATATTTTAATTTTTTTTTTTTCAAAGTTTCTTTTGATTACTGAAGATAAAGCACAAAATTACAAGATTAAAATAATTTTTTTTTTTAAATACAGAGCAGAGATGTGCAGAGAGAGGGGTGGGTGACCCCGGGCATCCAAATGGAGAGGGGGGGGGGGTTAGAGCATCCAATCATATTGAAACTATCTCCTTTTCTCATAATATTTCTCAGTACTAGGACTTATACATGATTCTATGGCGCATGCAATCAAGGAGTTGGTCCCGGGCACCACAAGGACATCACCAGACCCCTGCATGTCTCTGGAGCAGAGTTTTATCACTTTATAGACGCCTTGTAACATTGACCCTGAATGGTTTTGATCAAAAGCGATCCACACTTTATTCTCGAACACGAGTTCATAATTGTAACCATTTTGACAGCCGTTCTATCTGTGTATGAAGTAATGACAAATTTATGATCATGAAAACGATTAAATAATTAAGTGAAGCCAACTTATAGTCTTGACTGCCATTGAATTATGAGGCTGAATTTAGAGTCGACTTCAATCCCAATATTCTCAGCCACCATCCTAGAATTAGTGTAATTTCTCATGATTAATGAAAGACATGTTTTTGTCCTCATCATTGTCAAAGTAAATTGCAAAGAATCATCAATTAAGATCTTCATATCACAAGACAATGATTGTAATATCAAGAAGTACCAACATTTAAAAATCCTTTAAATTCGAGATTACTTATTTATACTTTTACATAAATCAATCAAAAGAAAATGTAAAACAATTTGATCTATGTTAAGAGTGCATTTTGTTTTCAATGAACACCGCTCCGTACTCAGGGTTAATTTTACAAAACATTTACACCAATAACAAAATCTTCATAAATTTATAATTTCTATATAAATATAGAAACAATATTTTTTAATAAATTTTTGTTTATAATCGTATAGTTTCATCTTTCAAAGATATTTTGAAAAAAATCTAAATATATTTTATAAAAAGATATAAGGTTTTTAAATTTAGCAGCCAAGCGATTTTCAAAAGATAACATTTTGGGACAAATTTTCTAATGTTATTACTGTTGAAAGTGACTATATAAATTTTTTTACAACATTTTAAATAAGGTGATTAAACTAAAACAACAGAGACCTCCAGAGCACTGTTAAAACATTCTTTCAGGGGATTAAGAATTAGATTGCATCGGCTCTGGCGAATAGTAAGTAGTGTATCCGATTAAAAACAAACGTCCGATTTGAAATGCTGAAAATGTTAATTTTTTTTTTGTATATGGTTGAGGATATGTGTTGCATGGAAAGAAATGATATGAGAATGATAAGATGGATGTGTAATGTGAGTCTTAAATACAGACTTAAAACTAATGACCAGACAGTATAGGGAGATGTGTGCAAAACAGGAAACTTCCTTGGTTTGGTAACAGTGAAATGTAGAACAGATGAGATGTAGAACAGTTGAAGTACCAGGGTCAGCTGGCAGGGAAAGGCAAAGGAAAACATGGGAGGAAGTGATAAGGATGGATTTTAGAGAAATAAGAATAAAAACAGACTTGGCCAGAGATAGATTAATTTGGAATTCAATTTCTAAAAGTCGTCCACCACATGCCAGAGGTTAAACTGATGCTTATAATGAGGTGATTGTGGTGGTATAAGTGTTAATGGGTTTTTCTAAAAATGATAAAATAGGATTTGAGCTCCAACAGGACGTTGAATGCTTTTATGCTACATCAAGTGCGTGCTTGTATGAGTGAGTAAAAGAGGTTTAATTAAAGCACATTACCATGTTTTACCGCCGGTGAAGATGTCACAGGTTTCCGTGACAACATTTTATCTTTTGTCCTATTGCAAGGAAATGTATTTTTTCCTTTTCCATTTTTTTGTTAAAGTTTGATGACGTTAACATGTTAACTTTGAACAAAACAGATACATCATGGATGGCAGCCTTAGCGAATCGTTTAAAAGGTCGAATAGTGTAGAAAAGTAGAAAACAACAACCATAAGAATATATTAAGGGACAAACTGGAATTGATTCAGAAGACGGAATGGCACACAACACAAGGGAAAGATCACAGAAAAGAGAAGCATTTTATCGCTAATCCCTTCGTTTTTATAAAGAATTTTCTTTTTTGCTTTTTTGCTTTTTTACTCTTATTCTTGAGGATATTAATCAAAGCTTGGATCAAGTTAATCTGATCCGTGTGGCCTTTCGCTTCTCTCTTTTGGGAAATGGAGAAACTTGTGAATAAATTGCTTTTCCTTTTTATGGTTTTTATCTTTTATGGTAGATCAACCGTTTGGAATATCCCAGCCCATTTGGCATAGGTTAGAGTGTTCAGCAATGGACCGGGAGACCAGGGTTCAATCTTTAGTCGAGTTATACCAAAGTCTCAAAAAATGGTACTTGATACCTCTTTTCTAAACACTCAACATTATGAAGTAAGAATCAAGGGTAAGTGGAGCAATCCGAGGAAAGGAAATGTTGGTGTAGGAGCCTTCAGGTCGCCATCAACTACGATCAATCCATTTATTATTTATTTTATTTTAACCGTTTTTTTGTTGTTATTTTTATTTTGTTAATTTAATGGCGAAACGCAATTCGCTTATCTTTAAAGATTCATTGCATATCATTATTTCATCATAAGTTGGCCTTCAAGAATCATCAGTGTGTTCTTTATTAACATTTTGTATTTATTTATTTATTTATTTAATTATTTATTGACCCAATTCAACAAAGAAAGAGAAAAATCTTTAAAAAAATAAAGGAAGAGAACGAAAATAAATAAATATGAACGAAACAAAGATAATAAAAAAAAAGAAAAAAAGAAAGAAAAAAGAAAGGAAAAAGAAAGAAAAATTAAACAGGTTTTTCACTTTTCATTCTTTCCTTACTTTTGACTCTTTCATCAAACATGGGATTTACCTCTTCTCCAAATATTGATCGTCTTTTTATATGACTTGCCAAAAGGACGTCTATAGAGATTTATTTGAACTTTTACCAATAGTTTTTAACCCGTAATATTTATTTATTTATTTATTATTATTTTTTTTTATCAATCGAACTTGTTCTAGGAGGATTCACTGACTCTGGTTATGATTGAATACGCATATCGGTCAGGCGTGAAGCGCAATCAACTCTCTCGACATATCTGGAAAACTGCTATCAACAATAATACAAAAGTTTTCAAGGCATCAGTCGAATGCATCCTACTCTACGGATCAGAATCTTGATGGATCATACACCAAAATGCTACGTGTCCACACAAATCTGCAGTTGTTCAACGCCGACTTTTGGTGCCGACTTTTATATTTTGACACAATAAACCTGCTGGAAAAGTGCTCCTGTGGTCCCCAGAGGTCAAACGACGCGTTGGGAGGCCAACTTATGATGATTCTGCTGGAGAAGGAAACTGGTAGCAATAGTTTTAACTCCCCCCTCCCCATACAAAGATACTTCATGACAAATTTGATGCAATTCTGTCGAGTAGTTTTAGAGCATATAAAACATACAACAGGCAGCCCTCAAAATACTTAATCATTATTATACATTTCTTTTTCCACACATACTAATAAATATGTTGGTCAGACTCTCTTTCAGTGAAAAAGCCTCTAACCAAAAATGAAAATGAGAAAATCGTATTACTTTAAAAGCGGTTGCTGTTGATGGTAGAATTATCTGCCCAAATCAATTCATGCAATTATTGTAGCTGCTTCCCTTATGATTGTGTCCAAAATAAATTGCAGTCATCATCTGACACATTCATAGTTGTTTGAACAAAGACAATTTACTACTTTAGAAGTATACTAGCGGTCCCTACCCGGTGTTGCCCGGGAGTCTTTATACTTTCATCAATAATTCATGTGACTGAAATAGGATTTCTTCGCTTACAAAAAAACATTATTTGGGGTATAAATAAATGTAAAAAGAAATTTGCGTTCTCTTAAAAAAAAGTAAAAAGTAAGTGATTAATTTTCCCCTCCCACTCAGTCAAAATAAAAAGTCGACTGCGATTTAAAATAAAGTAAGAATAAATGTAAGAAATATTTTGCGTCCTCAAATGAGAATTGAACTCGAAATCGCATCTTATCAATTTACCCACCATGCTAGTGTCATTATTAATACATATTATAAAACATGTCAAATAATGTTTATTAAACAGGAAAGAGACAGAGAGTATTAGTGGTGAAATTCGAAAGATTGACTGTAATTAAATTTCTTCCAGATTTCTTTATGGTGTCATTAGTGGCAGGAATAGGACCTGAGACTATGAGAGGGTGAGATCCTCCCACTCCTCTATGATATTAGTCATAAAAGCAAAAACTGTCAATCGGATTAAATATGAAATTTAATGAATTTTAAGAACACAAACCAATATTTGCCAAAATTAATTGATTGACCCACCACCACCACAATCTATGATACAGGGTCACTAAACTTTGTAAATAAACCAAAATGTTAATTTTCTGAAACACTCAAAGAATTTTACAATTTTATTTAAATTTTCAGCATTTATTCAATAAATTATTTATATTTTATAAACAAAACAGGTTTTCAAATTCCATAGCGACTTTGAAAAAAGTGGAATTTAAGTTTGGACGAAGTTAACGCACATGCGCAGTAACGTTTTATTTTTGGGGGAGAGGGATAAAATATGTTACTTACTGTTAAAAAGGGCTATATCATTTTTTTTCTGAGAGAACTTTAAATAATGGGAGGGAAAATGAAACTGATGAGGCCTCTATAGCGCTATTGAAACCATCACTTTCAAGCTTTACCCTCCTCCCTCTAAAAGAAATGGTTTAAACAATGCTATGGAGCCTTCTAAGGTTTATTTTTTATACCTTGATTAAAATATTCTCGGAAAAAATGTTATAGAGTCACTTTTAACAGTAACATATCAAAAGAAAAAACTTACTACGCATGTGCGATAATCTGGCCCAAACATATGTAGATCCAGCTCTGCTTGTAAGGCTCAGGGAAGGCAGAAGGTGAGTCTGTTGATCTTTCTTCTCTTCCTCCTCCTCCAGTGTTCACTGGCTGTTTAAATTAGAGATCAACTTACGCACACGCACACACACACACACACACACACACACACACATAATCTACTCCGTAATCTTACTGTCCTTTCTCAATCGAACAGAGACAAGAAAGACAACCGAGATCATCTTAGACTTTTCTGAGAGTACTTAATTGATCATTCAATCTTTCTTTCTCTTCTCTCTCTCTTTGTTTCCCCATTCCCTCTTTCCCCTCCACACACTTCTCTGTGTTCTTGCCTGCTTAAACCACGTTTAGATTCTAGTTAAATTATAATAAATGGCACTTGGCTAAAATTCTTGTGTGACGACACTCACTCTGCTAACCCACAAACAGATTCTCTCCCCTGCCTTCTCACATTCAGCGCTCGGTTCAGTTCACTTTACAGAAGAAGATCGCTCACTAAACTGGTTTTCCAATTTCCAATATAATTTATTTGATATATATCCGAATCAATTATCATCTCTCAACGCAGCCCTATCTATACAAAAGATAACCCATTTAGGTCTAAGCAAACATTTCTAGCTTCGTATAAAACAAAACAACTTGGCTCTGATGATATCGTAGGCTCGAAACATTGAGATAGAAATGTAAGAAGACACATACAATAATTTTTATTTTTATTATATCTTTTCTCCTGATGGTATTGATCACGTCACATACAAATGCTCACCAAATGTGCTTGAAACTGATCAATTTCGTAATACCATGCATTATATATCTATTATTATACTAAATGTGACTTAATAAACGCTTGTTTCTCTAAGGCTTCTTTCTCTTTATAATTTAATAGTTCAAAATACTTGCTAAAATATACTTTAGTTCTGGAATTGAATCACGTTTAAAAAAATAAAATTCTGTTTTAATTGTTCTAATTAACTGTAATTTATAATTAACTGAACAAGTCACCCATCTCTCTCTTAGCTATCTATTTATTTCTCTCGCCTCCTCTCACTCTACATTGATTTAACCACTCTCTAATATTTCTTAATCTCTGTATGAACATTTAGAGAAACAGTAACTCTCTCTTTCTCGCTAATTTATATAGTGTGTTCCTACATATGGTTAACACGTATGTAAATTAGATAGTTAAATAATATGTATCTTTTTTTTTCTAACTAATGAGTCACCACTTATCAAGATCTCTTTACTTCTATAGTAGCCTTATGGAAGTAAAGAAACTTATTATTTTTAGTTATGCAAGAAGAATTTCTTAATAGATATACCGCAGTTAATGAATTTTCTAATAAGTGGAACAAATAGTTGGAGTGGGTGTGACTGAATGGGGCACAGGCACGTCTAGTGCACACACACACACACACCCACACACACACATATATATATATATATATATATATATATATATATATACATATATATATATATATATATACATATATATATATATATATACATATATATACATATATATATATATATATATACATATATATATATATATATATATATACATATATATATATATATATATACATATATATATATATATATATATATATATATATATATATATATATATATATATATATATATATATATATATATATATATATATATAACAATAATAAACAATTACTTTAACTTATCTGAAAAGTCTACTGCAGTTTTATGGCTTATTCATTCTTCCGAAATGTTTTTATAATATTCCCGAACGTTGTTATACATTTGAATAAAAATTCACCTTTTCATTTTCTATTTAATGTATAACAGCGTTTGGGGATATTATAAAACAATCCTGAAAAATGAATAAGCCATAAAGTGTTGAGACAATAAAGTAATTAATGATTATTGTGATAAAGCTCTATCTGAAAAGATATTGAGTCCTTTATTTTATCAAGTTTGCTGTCTTGATTTGATTTGGCTTTGGTATTTATGTCTGACCGAGTGTTTTTGAGAAGTCGGGTTTTATGCCATATATATATAGATATATCGGCATTGATGCAATGGATATCACAGAATATAGAATCGGAACAAGCAAAGTTAAATATATTTTTCTCTAATTTATATATTGGCATAAAAATGACTTGAAAATCTTTTTATGTGTAAAAAAAGAAAAGAAATAAAGTGGTCAACCATAGTCGAGGGCGACACGAAGGTTCCTTTTTCGTTGGCTTCTACATAGAGATGTAGGGGAGGGCGGCACTCCTTTCCCAGGTATACTCCACTTACCCTTGATCCTCGCCTTATAATGTACACCATCAAGTATCATTTGTTGAATTTTTGGGATGACTCGACTGAGGATTGAACCCTGGTTTCCAGGCTTATTTTCAAACAAATATTGAAAGTGCTATTCAGACAATAAATTATCTATGTTCTATCCCTGATCTTGAGCATTCTAAACTCATAAATAAGGCAACTCATTGCTACGAAAGCTATAAAATTCCAATACTTGTAAGACATCTTACCTTCTTGTTTTGGGTCTTCACATTCTAGATCAGCTTCCGACATATTCTCCTCGCTCTCATCAATACTGGTAGTCCAAAGACAGGTGGGCGTTGGCCGTTGGTACAGCGAAGATACTTGGTCAACATCATAATTGGTTGGGGAGTCATTTCGATTTGTTCCTCGTACATTACGTTCCAGCCACTGACGTGCCCGGGGCAACATTGGAGAATGTTGACTTCTCAGTAATTCGGAACCTCCTCCATCAATATGTGATGAGGGCATGCTGAATTTAAATTGGATTATTCCTTCCCCTACAAAAATGAAGAAAAAGAAAAACAACATTTAGGTTGAATATTTCAAATCAGATTATTGTTTTATGCTTATATATTTTTAAATACATGGTGCGGTATAAAGGTCATCCACTTTTTGCATGAATATAAAAAAATAAGACAACTATCAAAAATAAAAGGAGACAGCTATCTAAACAAAGAACACAAGTATCTAAAAACAAAAAAACAGCTATCTAAAAAAGAAGACAACTATCTAAAAAAAAAACAGCTATCTAAAAAAAAAGAAGACAGCTATCTAAAAAAAACCAGCTATCTATAAAAAAGAAGACAGTTATCTAAAAAAAAAACAGCTATCTAAAAAAAAGAAGACAGCTATCTAAAAAAAAAAACAGCTATCTAAAAAAAAAGAAGACAGCTATCTATAAAAAAGAAGACAGTTATCTAAAAATAACCACAACTATCTGCAAACAACTGATCATATTTCTAAAAAGTACATAAAAATCGTTTTGTTTTAAGAATTATATCAGATAAATGGCGACCGTTGTTGGCAACACTTTTATGAAATCGTTCCTGGAAGTTCCCCATCATTCATCAGTGTTACCTCATGCAGAATTACATCAATTTTCTCTGAAAATTAAAAAAAAACAATGAAAAAAGTTACAACAGTTTAAATCTGGTGCCCTTGCCATCCACCCCACACCTCCCTTTAAAAAGATAAAACGCCCAGGAAACATTTTCTTCAATGATTATTGATGAATACAGAGAATTGTTATAATAATTGATGAAGAGGTTAGCCTACCAATTGAGACGCACTCCACTTCTTTACTATCATTACAGCCTGCACAGTGCCCACTGCAAATAAGGAAGATCTTTATGTCCCAGGATGTATAGAAGATGTAACCAATGGCAGCTATCATACTCGTCGAGGTTCGCCTAAAAAAACTCAATCCGATAGACCAGGGGCTGCTACGACGGTTTCAGGCCCTCTACTGTTGGGGTGAAGTATGGTCCGGTTCAGTCTTAGGAAGTCCACACTCCCAGGCATTACCTTCTTTGAGGATGAGTTGGTTTATTACCGATTGCCTGAGTCGCTCCTAACGGGAATGCCGGCAATTCTGTTCATGGCTAATTTTGTAGAGCTTTTGCTCTCCTCCTTCTAGCCTTGTACCACTTCTTCCTTAGTGGGGAGGAAGTTAATCAAATCAGTCACAGGATTCAACTTATTTGCATTTGTTCGCATTAACCGGTTAATAAGATTTAAAAAGTTAGCAGAACCAGTTGAAAAGGTTCTTTGATACGACAGGAGTGCGTTCATTTTGAGTCGGAGTAGTAATACATGTTAGTGTACCATCTATGTGTTAAATGGAATCCTATGTATGACATGAAACTCATTTGGTGGAATGATGTATTCATAGCTATTTAAAATTATTAAATATTTGAAGACATAAAAGTTTTCAATCAAAATGATTGAATTCGGAAAAGGAGTGATATGCTGTAAAACAAAACAACCAACTAACACCGCCAACATAATTGCTTGGACAAACTAAAGTAGATTGGATAATGGCCCTATGGGAATGGACGTATCTGTTGGAAATCGTAGGTTTGACTTGCGTGAATTAGCATGGGGGGACCCGTGCAGTCGAGTGCAGAATAGGGCCTGTTCTCACAGTCGGAGCTCACAGACGTGACAAGGTCACCGTGTGACGAGATCTCGGATCAAGGGTCAATGTGCACCTGCGAGAGGTTCTGTGACGTCACGGGCCTTTGTGTGGGAAGCAGAGGGATACGTGACGTCACTCGTTCTTCGTGAGAAGCGAGTTTTAGCAGTCTGGGTTTTGGAGGCGAACCTATCAGACATGGTTGTTACCATGTAGTCAACAACAGATTAAGGGAAATATTTCCCTAAGAAAATACAGGCGAAAGATCTCTTTTCCCCCTCCACGAATGGTTAAGACTTAATTGCTAAGTAATTACGAAAGCAGTAATTTGCTCTCTCTCTCTCTCTCTCTCTCTCTCGACGTTAGTGAATATCTCCCAGCTGATTTGATAACTAACGCTTAAAATAAAAACTGAAGTTAAATTTAAAAAGATTGTTTGTCTTCCGACCCGATCATGGAGCTTTTGTTGCAGCGGCGTTGTTCACGGCAGAAGAAGGAGGAAGGAGTTCAACCACTAGACGACATCAGGACGGCACCCTCTACGCGGCGAGGTAGAAATTTAAAGGTATGCAAACTATATGATTTATGATGTTTTAAAAATGACGAGTGATTAAATGTGAACTGCCACGGCCCTTTCTGGGAATAGTATACAAAACGAGAAAAGATGCAGCCCCAAGTAGAGAGCAATGGAACAACACGGAAATTCACACCATTTGAAGATAATAAGAACGTGAAGCGTAAAAACCTGTACCAAAAGACTGGATTTGGCATTAAATACTCTGAAAAGAATTGATGTCACTTAAAAGTAAACGGCAAATATGTAAATAACAAAACCTACAAAATAGTTCATTTAAAAGTTTCAGCTAAAACCTAGATCTCACCTAACCCCAATTTTTACATCTTACCTTTCATGTTGGTTTGGTAAGTTTTGGCTTGACTGTTTTACGGCATATCAACACTTGGCTGATTTAATGGCAAATACACAATATCTATTGTAAACAATTCAGTATATATGGTTAATTGAACACAGGTTGCTATTTTACATATAGTTGAGGAAATTGACGGTTCACAATAGATCATCTGTATGGCCGATTCAAAGATGAGATATTTTGTCTTTTTATTTTCATAGAAATAATCTCTTATTTACAAAAAGAGAAATTTTCCGTTTTTCTGACTTTTTTCTTCTCTGCTTATTTAAAATTCTTTTGTATTTGTGCCTGAAAAATAATTCAACTAATTTAAACGGGAATAATACTGGATGATCATGAAGGTGTATAGTTGGTAAATTCATATATATTAACATAATTTATAATATAAATATGGTGTCTGTCTATCTGGGAATGCAATTGAAAACAAAATCTTACACCAAGATCAAACACAACTTTTCTTAAGTAAAATTTGATACGAAATCCAATAGTGAAATTAATTTTGTCTTAGACGTTTTTACAATAATATTGTGAGGTTCTCATTCAAATTGTACATTCGTGCATTCATGAAGAGCAAAGGCAAGATTTGATTTTATAACTAGACACCCCCCCCCCTTCCACTGGTCTAGACGTTCATCTAATAGACGACCCATGACCCAAAGTATCACAAAGATGCCCCCTCCTCCTCTCTCTCTGATTTGATAGATGACGTCGTAATTCTGTGGTGTCATTCACTGTGCACGTTTATCACCCATCTTTTGATTGCGGACTGGGATAAGGAGTACAGGGAGTCCTCATTTATGCTTGCTCAATACTTGCTTGCGAGTGAATAAGTAAAAATGAAAATTGTTTGTGGTCGCTTGATGTAAAGTTGCCATCAATGCCCAAATGTTGTGATGAAAAATCTAATTTTCAGGAGAATGATGTAAATAGATTTTATTTAGATATAAAAATTGTTGCCTATTTTTTTTCAATTTTTGATTTATTCATTCGAAAAATGTAAAATTTTTGACAATCTAGTAAGTTTTAATGATTTAAAATCACTTCTGGTTGTTTATATTTAGCCATCGAAAGTGCGTGTCTGTGTTCTCTTTTTTTCAATTTTTTTATCTTTTTGTTTTTTTTGCTGGGGATGTGGCATTCTAGCAGCTGGCAGACATTCATCTGCTATTTCAGAGACTTCAACCGAGAAATCTTTTTAGGATTCTAACCGTCCCTTTAAGTGCAATTGTTTGAATCTCTCTTGCACTTGGTTCACCGGGTATATTGGCAAGATAGTTTTTGAAACTTTTTTCATGAGTCCAGTAGTTGTTCCTAAGATTCCAGTTTCTTTTCATGTCGTACGTTATCCCTAACCCTAACGCTCTCAGCTCTGTTTTAGCGAGCATCATTAGGAACACTGACTGCAACTAGCGTTGCTACTCTCTCCTTCTTGTCCCATATCACTATGTAAGGTTTTGTGTGCGTGTACGCTTTCAGAGTTCAACTGAGTTCAAAGCGACAAAGAGAAAAGTTCTTGTGTTCCAATTTTATCATATCATCTCAACAGTCATTTGCATTGAACTTGCTTGAAAATCAAATATCCAATAGTGTAAAAAGAAAGAAAAAAACCTTGTGAAAGCGTATGAGGTTTCCAGAACTATCTGCCAGAGTACCAGCTGGAAGTGCCAATCTTTACTCGTGGAGATTGAATGTTAGCCCGTGTATAATTTAGTGTGGATAGCTGGTATCCCAGTGGGACGAAGAAGCTGTTAGTCACGAAATGATATCAGATCATCAAAGTTGTTTCTGTTTTGATTTTGGGTGTACACAATTTGATTGATAGCAGATTTCCTTTCAGTCAGCTCATGATACTATCTCTGCCGCCGAGAGAACACACATTGGCCAGTTGAGATCTGCTGTCTGTGGAAATGTGTTATGTTAATGATATCAACAACTCGTATTCTAAAATTGAAACAAGAAACTATCTTGTCTATTTTTCTGTGCGTCAAATAAACTGACACAATATTTTGACATGAACGAATGTGTATATAGCAGCAGATGTTCAAACGATGGAGAGGGTTTGTCTGGTTCATTATTTTAGCTAAGTTTTGACTGGTCAAGTGAGTCTGGGTGATTCTCTTCATTCCTGAAGTAGGTAAATAGATCCATAATTGATCTTACACCATTTTGAATCATTTCCAAGAATAAATGTAATTATTAAAGCCTAGCGTTTTGCCATTAGAAACATTCAAACATTTTAAATATTTATTATTGTTATAAAGCTCTATCTGAAAGGATATTGAGCCCTCTGTGTGTGCAAGATTTGCTGTCTTGGATCTGATTTTTCATCTTATATATAGATAATTTGGAATGTGCCTCGAAGTTTAGTGTGGATTCGTTCTCTGTTTTGAGCAGGTCCCACTTGACTTAACACTTAAAAGTATTGGAGACAATATACATTAAGACCCACCGACCTTCCTTATGTAGACAGAAAGAAAATCTTTTGCGTCTTAGTGTTATTTCCTGTTAATTTAATAGACACACATATATATATATTATTCAAAACAAAGCTTTTAACAGTAATTTATACCAAAAAAATATACACACACACACATATATATATTCAACATCATGCATTTAATACAACGCAATCCCTTACCCCCCAAAAAAACAATTTATATAGACCACCCACAAGAAACGCTATACACAGAAAGACTCAACGGCAAACAATACAGAAGCATTCCCTCTTCAATATTCTTAGTGACAGCAGGACTATCCTAACACTATTATACGGCCTCCAAGCGGATTAAATCCTAGGGATACTAACTATATCTGCATATTGCAGACTTAGAACTTGTATAGGTCAACTTGATTACTGTATATTGTGGCAGCAAACCTTTCATAGACATTCGGTTAAAAACGTTGTACAAGTCGTGCCTCATGTGTCGTGCCTCATGTGTCATCTCACAAGTGTTTTCTATGTTCGTGCAAGTGAAGCCGTTTTAGTCTTAACTATTTCTAGTCTTAAAGATTTATGAAGGCTTAACAATTAAGACTAAAAAGCCTACCCATAACAGCATCCCATTCCAACCCTAACCCAACATTTTTAAAGTTAGCATTAAAACACAAAGATGAATATAGTCAACACTGTAACAGCTACATTTTCATGGACTATTTTCCTTCTATGTGAACTAATGTTTCTATGCAAAGTGATTGATCTATTATCCAATGAAAACACTTTGCGTAGGATGTACTTTGGCTGAACTACTTACACAGTTTTCCCATTTCTAAACCCCCTTTAACTAGATAATATTTACAGTGTTGGTCGAAAGTGCTTGGAGAGAGACAACCATTGGCCATATCTTGCATGATATATGTCTCAAGAAACCCTCGTTTTTGCATGAGACAATATCAAGGTGACATTTTCCAATACATGTAACAATATATATATATATATATATATATATATATATTCTTGAACAGGCTGGTGTGTCTTTTGGTCATTTAGAGAAGCGGGTGTGGACAGCACATGACGTCAGGCTGGTAACTAAGATCTCTGTGTATGAGGTCTGTGTGGTATCAACTTTGTTATATGCTTGTTTGACATGGACCACTTATAGAGCTCATATTCACCTGCTAGAGTGTTTCCAGCAGAATTGCCTTAGGAATTTGCTTAACATCCGTTGGGATATTTTCCCCCCTGACACCGAAGTGTTGGCATGAGCTGTTGTTCTAAGCATCGAGTCTCATATAAGGAAACACAGACTTTGTTGGACTGGTCATCTTATTTGTCTTAATTATGACAGACTGCCCAAGCAGATGATCTATGAGGAACTAATTGGGAATACTCGCCCACAGCATAAACCTTGTAAGCGATTCAAAGATTATCTCAAAGACGATTTGAAGTGCTTTGGAATTGATGTTGGAGGATGGGATAAGGTGGCTGTAGATAAGAGGTCAAGGTGGAGGAAAGCGCTTTTTGAAAAGAATAGGATCAAACACCAGCAGCAGAAGAGAGCAGCGAGGAAGAGATAGGACGTAACACCTCCAGCACATGGAGGAAACATAGAACACCTTAGATGCCAAGCGTGCAACTTGGTAACTATGTCACGTGCAGGTTTGTTAAATCACCAACGCGTGCATGTTTTGCAAAAGCAAGCACGGACAAGAGGTGGCTTCATTTATGACATCCCCTCAGATCATCACAACATCTGCTCCATCTGTGGTAAGATATGTAAAAGTCTGACAGGCTTGAAGAGCCACATCCGCACCTCTCACTGGAAACCTTCACACTAATATTATATCGATACGCCAAAAGTGGTCATATTCTTAATCCAATGTTTGTGACCATGCACGGTTGAAGGAGAATGACACGCAGTATGGAAGTAACAAGTCAACATCCGATGACCCATTTTTCTCTACATAAAAGGAGACAAAATCCGACTACACAAAAGAAACATGATGCAACTTCATTTCCCACACTATGTAACAGATTTCATCTTTTGGTGCCGTGATCAAGATGTTTCACCATGAAACATCGATCAAGAAAAAGACACAGGATGAAAAATATTAGTACAACTTCAAATACGAACACATTTGGTATATAAACTTTAATTCTAAGCAGAAATTACTTTAGAATTGTCAGTTTAAAGTTTCAAAATCACTCGAATTTCTCACAGACACGGTAAACATCGCTGAGTCGGACATGTCTATGGATATGTCTGCTATTATTATATTATGTGGTATTTAAAACTTAAGCGTGATAGACCAAAGAAATTGCCATTTCAAACTTATTGTGACAGACCAATTAAACTGCTATTTAAAACTGGTGTGATAGATCAACGAAATTGCTATTCAAAACTTAAGTATGACAGACAAAAGATGGATCAACGAAATTGCTATTCAAAACTTAAGTATGACAGACAAAAGATAGATCAACGAAATTGCTATTCAAAACTTAAGTATGACAGACAAAAGATGGATCAACGAAATTGCTATTCAAAACTTAAGTATGACAGACAAAAGATAGATCAACGAAATTGCTATTCAAAACTTAAGTATGACAGACAAAAGATGCTGCCATTTCAAACTTAAGTGTCACAGACCAAAGACAATTCTTGAATTAATCCAACCCAAATTTTAAATACATATTCAGGGTGAGTGTCGCAATCGACCCAATCAATTTGCATAAAACTTGACCCATTAGAGTATAAAATATCAAGATTTATTGAAAGATTAGAGGACACATCTAAAAACATTATGAAAATATTCCTTGATACATTATTCTACAAATTTCGAAATCGTGAATAAAACTCTTTTATTTTTGTAGAATAAGTTATGTTATTTTTGGCCGAAGTGAGATTTCATGGTTGAACAAGCTTTAGAACGAGTGGTTTAAATAATAAAAAACAACCTTGATTAAAATTGATATAGAAATGAAAAGAGAACATCAACAGAACTGAATAAAAGACATTAAATCTAAAATTAAATTGAATGAAAAATCTCCCCGCAATCATCTGATTTATGACGATCATAAAATATGTACAAGTGCAGACAGCAGCATCATTGCTGATAAAAGTGTGGAGAACAACAGACTGGCACTAAAGAAATGGAAACAAAAACAAAGAATTTGTTCAACAAATTATAAATAGCAATAAAAGTAAATGAAATAGCTATTCAAAAAAAGAGAAAGTAAAAATGTATTTGAATTTAAAAAGCCAATTGTGAAGACATTTTGTATTTTTTAAATTTCAGTCATCTGTTAGAATTTTCTTTCATGCCTGAAGAGACATCATGATTGCATGTTCAGTAATCCACATTAGAATCCCCAAGATGGGATCAATATCCATTTTGGATAGAAAAAGAAAAGATTAAGCAAAAAGATAACGGGAAAATGGAAAGAGGTTTGGATGAAATTTAGCAGATGGAAATGTATGGATGGCAATATTATTACGTACATATTTCGGAAGTAAAGGAAAACATAAAACGATTGTGAAATAAAATAATTGAAAAGAAAAAGAATGGAGGATTAAAAGACAAGTGAGAATGAGAGAGAAAACCACTGAAGGAATTCATAAATTATCTTTAAAAGAATAAAATAAAAATAAATTACAATAATAAAAATTCTGTTGGCATTTGAGAAACAAGAAAGTTTTCACCACATTCATTATTTGTAGCTTTGTTTTTTCCCCCGCCAAACTTGGAGAAGGTTAATATATTAAATATGTTTCATGCAGATGTGCTCTATCAGCCATATTGCAGAGAAAAACAAATTAAGTGAAAACACAATGGAAAGGTGCAGTTTGAGTGTGCATACAAATAAAAATGTTTCACTTTTACTGCTTAATAAAAACGAAAATAATAAAACTAAGATTAAAGAATTTCTATTATTTGGATTATTCGGACTACTATTCTCATTTTGCACCAAAAGAAAGTCAGAGGTTACATCGACCGAAACATTGTGAAAATAACAACCAAGATGAGAATTGTAGTTCGAAAAATCCAAATAATCCAAATTATCAACCTTCCAAAACAAGTTTAACGAAAATCTCTCTACTGTAAAGGGTATTATTTTACAAGAAACTTTCATCGTTTTTTTATTGTTTTGTTTTTTGACAAAGAAAAGAAAGAATTATATAGAGGAGCCATAGAAGGCTATCACAATGCCAGAAATGGAAATATGTCGGTGTTGAGAAGGAAGACAAAAACGAAGTGATTTTTTTTATTTAGTAAATCTTACGTGTTTAGTCACAACTTCTACACAGTGATCTAATGTGTGTGACCGTGTTCCATAATATATTTCGAGATAAGACCTCTTTATCAAATAGTGGGTGTTATTATTAGCCTTCTAATACACCTCTATATACATATTACAAGCAAACTACATCTGCTTCAAAAGAATTATGTTCGTGAATTTTTCAGATGAAGATTGCTTATTTGGATTATTTGGATTATTTGGATTATTTGGATTATTTGGACTACTCATCTTGGTTGATGGTATTCACACCGTTTCAATCGATTTAACCGTCGACCTTCTTCAGGTGATTCTTTTCAAACTTTGGAATCTTTATGTTGAACCTGTATAAGATCATGAACTGAATCCTTTATTTAATCCATGAGTGTAGATTTTTCTCATTGTTTATTATGTCATTTTTTGTTATTATCACCTGAAGCAAGGATTGACAATGCAAATGTTATGTAGTAAGAAAAGAAAATCACTTACACATGAATGTTGCCAGCAAACGTATAAAGCGACAATTACCTCACCTATGGCTTAACGTGTGTACAATGAAGTATCGTCTACCTGACAATAAAAAAGTATTTAAAAAAAAACACTCTAGAATCTCTATTAACGCATTTATCCACGTCGTCGTCGTCATCGTCGTCGTGTTAGTTTTATGCAAAACTAAAGAGTAAAAAGGAGGTGGAAGCCCTTCGTCAAGATTCAGGTACCTCTGATTTTTTTTACAATAGGTATTAAGCATCAAATTAATAAATATTCCCCAAATTTCAGTTTCTACTTTCAAAATGTTTTTTACGGGGAATAATATTGACACAACCCCCCCATTTGAAAATTCAAATATTTCAGATTTACATTAAATTTGATCCATAGTCATTGGATACCAATTAAGCACGATTCCCTGAATTTCAATTTCATCTTAAGACCCTTTAAGCTTAATCCCTAAATTTTAGCGATTTATCTCTTGCTGCATTTATCCACTTTATCATAACGAACGAACTATACCCCCCCCCCAAACGAGGAGGTAATGCTTGAGAGGATTAGCAAATGACGAACTAACAAATACTACACTACCACCTCAAAGGAAGAGGTGATACCTGGGAGGATTGTCTCATGACGCCAGAACAGATACTACACCACACCTCTCCCCCCAAAATAAAAATGAGAAGCTAATGCCTGGGAGGATGGTATCATGACAACAGAACATATACTAAATTACCTCCTCCTCTTTCAAAAAAGAGAAGGTAATGCCTGGGAGGATGGTATAATGACAACAAAACCTCCACCTCCTAATTTAAGTATTGAAAGATAGTACATTAGTCTGAAATAATATAGTAAATTGAGCATTACAAAATAGTACAACTAATCGAAGTCATTGCATAGTTTCAGTTGCAGACAGACAGATACCAAATCTCCATTCGTAGCAGATTCTCACTTATTGGGCAAAAATAAGACAAACAACACTAAGAAAAAGAAACAACATTTTTCAAATCGATTAAAACCAATTTTTTACATGAAAATGTTGTGAACTAATCATTTGTATCGGTCGAATACAAATCTGTCTCCGCAATGGAACCACTTGTGTTGCTTTCTATCAATTTAGTTTGATTTTAGTCTTGACAATAATATTGCGCAATGATAAACTAAAAAGTAAAAACTGTTGTGCAAGTTCTAATTCCGTCTATAGATTCACCTGGATTATTGCCAAATAAGTGATTGCTTTCATTGGCAAACGATACATTCAAAGAAAGTCCAATGTGAGTGATGTCTGATCCCAGCTTAATATTAAGTTGCTGGATTATTATATTTTTCCATACAATCTCTTTCTTTCTCTTCACATGTTTGCGAAAGAGAATGCATTGTTAATATTTGGAAGAAAAACTTTTCTTTTGCAGATTGCAATAATCTTTTATTATATTTCTCATACTAAATATTAACATCAATATGATTAGTTAACATTTCTTATTATAGACATTCTTTTTGATTGAAGGTTGTATGTAAACAGATGTATGTGATATACTCCCCCCTCCCCCATAAATGGTTGAATCTTGGAGTGTTTTTTTTTTAAAAGGTGCAGAATATTTTTTAAACAAATGTATGTGTTTGGCAGAAGCTGATTGAATTTTAACCAGATTTCGTATATCTATTTGACTCAAGAAGGATGGCGGTCATCCTAAAATTGTCAATCCCCAGAAGGGAAAAGCATATAAAAAAAAGAACAATATCATTTTAATATATTGTTCTTTTTTTATGTTTTCCCTTCTGAATATTCTTCTATTATTCTATTGTTATGTTGTTGTTGTTGTAACAACAACAACAACAACAACAACAACAACAACAACAACAACAAAAATAATAATAATAATAATAATAATAATAATAATAATAATAATAACTAACAGGACCCGTGTAAATTATCTTGTTCCTACCCTATAAAAAATTCCAGAGGATGTTGTCTAATAAATAAAAGCGGTTTCGTGTCCGTCCGTCCGTCAGACTTTTTTCTCGATTTGATCGATCGACTAATTCCGATTTCGACAACTAAACCTTACTTTGTAAATGCTTTAGATTAAAATACATTTGGCTCCAATTCATGAGTAGCATACAAATATTCGGAAGGTCGTTTCTTTTGATGTAAGCATGACACACAAAATAACACACACGCTATCCTATTAATGTGTGTCTTCCTAGACGTCCCCTCCTTCCCTCCCTCCTTCCCTCCCTCCCTCCCCTCTCTTCGATGTAGAAAAAAAGGTTGGTTGGGATCGAACTATAAACCAGTCAGACCGACGTCAAAAACCTACGTGGCTAACCGTTGCGTCAAAGGGAAATACTTGAAAATATTACGAAAATTAGGTGACTTGAATGCTTTTCCAAATCTAGGTGCGGCACGCATGTGCAGAGTTTTTTTTAATGTAAGTGTGACACACGTACACACACGCTATCGTATTAATATATAGAAGATATATAAATAAATAAATAAATAAATAAAGATGCTAAATTAAGATCTTCAAGACATTTCCACATTTGGAACGATAAATAAGAAAGCGATTTTGATTGGCTGAATACAACAAGGCCTTTTCTACCTACTCACATCTAAGTGTCTGTTGTTAAGATACACAGGTGGGACAGGGATAATGGTGGATGAAGGCAGGCGATCCGTTGGCTAATTTGAAGAGTTATGAATATTTCAGATCAATAATTCTAAGGAAGACTAAGAAGAGTGTGAGGATTTCTCTTGTTTTATTGTTTTTTGTTGCCTTGTTGGTTGTTGGAATGTTCTTGGCATGCGCTATAGTTCACGTTTCAAAAAAAGCCTAAAGGAATTTGGAAGAAGAAAGGAAGATGCTGAGTGGAAAAAATTGGATGAAGAAATAGGAAACACTGAAAAGGAATAACAATGATCAACACTTGTCTTTGTTTGAAAAAACATCTACTCCCCGCCCCCCCCCATTGCTATTCATGGAGTTCAGCTTAAGAGTTGCTTGGAAAACTGTTTCGTCTATTTCCGAAAATTTAGATTTATATGGATTTAAAAAACGGCTTCCAAATTTTCTCAAAATCGCAACAAAATGCAGACAGTTTCGTTTTTGTCATGAATTAAAATCACTCATAATATTCTGCCTTCTGCTAAACATCTGTGCCACCGATTGAATCAACCTCAGCTTTTTTTTGTTTTGCCTGTGAACACAAATTTTGACCAGATTAAAATGAATACATTGAAAGCAATTCTTTTATTATAGGAGTTGAGTCACCCATTGTACTCAGATTAAATTGCTTGAATCAGGAAAAATTAGCCTCTTTCTGCTCGCTATATACTTCCTCATTTTTCTCTCTTTTCCTCTCCAACTACGGGTTTAATAGTATTACTGCCTGTGGTGATATTCCCTTTTGCTTATAATGGGCTACTCTTGTCTTTTTCTTTTTTTTTTCTTTATTACCTTCGACTCTTAATAAACATATATATATATATATATATATATATATATATATATAGAGAGAGAGAGAGAGAGAGAGAGAGATGGAAGCGAGAGTAATAGATGACGTATAAAATAAGAGTGGGGGTTGAGTGGGGGGCAAACAACAAACATTGAAAGAGAGTTAATAGGACAGTTAGAATTTACAAATCTGGAAAACGGTGATGTATTTCCTCTATTCAAAAATGTTTTTATGGACAAAGATAAAAAAGAAACATGCAACTAGATATCTAATCTCTATGAAAATGTGATAAAATTTTAATGACTAATCTTATATATAAAGTAAAGTTAGTTTGTCCCCCGTACTTTTGTGATGAATAGTTTTTTTTACTACGAACTACATAGAAAATCTGTTTGGTCAGTCAATTAAGGCAAATATTGGTTCATGCTGTTAAAAACAAAAGGTATTTTCAATCGATTTCAGTGATATTTTAATGTTTATTACAGATCACTATTTTATTTTTTATTAGTCATAAATAAATGGAAGATGGAGGAGTTCTTATCCTCATAGTCAGAAGTCCTCATACCGCTACCCAAACCACCGAGTACTGATTTAATAATAGATATTTTTTTCGATCTTCATCAGTGAAAAAAGTAAGTCTTGATTTGTGCTTTTCGCTTTCTTTCTCTCCTTTCTTCCGTTGCTTTAGGCTGACAGAGGAGAAGAAAGAAAATAAAGAGAAAGAGAGAGGGAAGGAAGACAGGAAGAGGAGAACCCCTTTCTTTCGTTACTTTTGGCTCAGAACGGAAAAGAAAGAAAGTAAAGAGAGAGAGAGAGTGTGTGTGAATGCGTGTGTGAATGCGTGTATGTGTGAGAGAGAGAATTTATTTGGTGACTGAATGGGCATAAGTATTTTTACTCTGATTTTGACCGTAAATAAACATTTTAAATTACAATATTACACCCATTGTTTCATTTTGCCGTACTTTATGAAAATTAGAACCCTGGACAATGTCATGTAGCCCTGCTAGATTTAAATATTTTTAAAATTTCAAATTATCATTATTTGAAGAAGATACAAATATGTCGAAAATGTATTCATTCAAAAATATGAATTTATGTAGAAACTGTAATGGTTAATGAGGTCGGCTACCTCGAGAGTTTCATGGGGAAATGGCTCATGTAATGAATCATTTACAATAGGTGTTGTGTATAAGATGCATTCTAAGGATACAATCAAACAAAACGTATAGAAAAGAAATGAAGAATTGGACACGCTGCAAAATATAAAAGACAGAGTCAAATCAGAAACACATCAGTAGACTAATATTTTGTTTCTTTATTAACAGAAACTTTATCAAAGTGAATAAAGATGATATTTTTAATACATCTTGTACAAGAGACGAATATGAGTAGAAGGGAATAATAGGGATGGAGGAGGTAGAGAGACAGTAGTCAGAGGCAACAGACAAGTTGGATATTGATCTTTAAACCTTGGTGGTCAGTGGAAAGACATAAAGTATTTAGATTTTTTTTTATAGGTGTTGTGTTTTGGCATTAAATGAGCCCACTTCTCGACATTCTGGTGGGGATCAAAGAGTGAGCTTGTGTGTACAAAAAGGAGTCAAGTATGAGTACGTGTTCCCTGAGCATTGTGCATGTGGTTCCTGATCCTATTGGAACTGAGCCCTACGGGTAAGTTTAGCCTTTTAGCTAGTCAAGTGAATGAGTGGTAATAGAAATCTTCCAAAATGCTCACTCCCCACTTTCAATTTCTTGTCCTCGGCTTCCCCCAAATTGTATTTATCTTCATAGGACACCCCTCCCCATTCTCAAACTCCATCCCCTGTTTTGTTTTCTTCACCACTTAGAACCCACTCCCATTTAGAGAACGACCTGCTTGTTTTCGGTTCTGAACAAACCGGAAAACAGTGACGGCTTATTATTTAGAAAGGGTTGGGAGGATCTTATTAACCAAATATTTTACTTTTTGTTCTGCCCCCCCCCCCCCCACTCCCCGTTTTATTCATATGAAATCTTTGTATATAAATATATTTATGAAAAAATAAAATTTCCAACAAATTTGGGGATATCTTAGCGTAAATGTGGTATTGCAGTGACTGAGATGATTTTAGTTAAAAGTAGGGTAGACATTTTTATCACTTTGGACCAAGGATGACCAACGACACCCATTCCACACACTTTTGATGGCCTTGTGTCCAATTTGTTTTAAACTTTTCATATTTTCTGCAAATAAATAATTCAAAGTTTTATTCTGTATTCACTCAGTGAAGGGGAAAGCCTTCTAGACTGAGGCAATTTTTATTTTTGTACCAACCTAGAGAGTCTCTTTTTGGGGAGCTGGATTAAAAACCAATCTTGCCTCGTGGGGAGGCAAGTAAATAGGGACCCAGAATTGTTGATCATCTGTAAAACTGAGTGTTGTTAAATTTGTGATTCATTTTTCTGATAATTCTACAAGAAATTGAATATATCTTCGAATATCTTCGAAATATTGTATTTCCTCTACTTCCGATTTTTGTAGAATCACATTTCTGTAGGCAACCACAATAACAGTTATCTGTTATCTGAAATAAGCAAATCGGATATTTACCTTTGACTAAATTCCCTGAAAGCAAAGCCAATGAATATTTATGAAAGTTTAACTACTTTGACCAATATTCGTGTATTAGTTCGATCACACGATGCGCGCCCTCAGGCAAATGACCAAAATCAATTGCTAGTCATCATGATCTCATTTCCGTGTAAGTGAGATCAGGAGTAGCGATGCAAACTTGCATCATCATCTAACACAAAAGGTCGACCAACTGACCATATGATTAAAGGAATATAAGAAAAAAGTCAGAAGTAATGGAACAATGTTAAGACACAAGGTCAGTTTTTAATGTGCGGAAAATCCAGCTCTTCCAAAAGGAACACTCTGAACTAGGACAACATTTAAAATTGCCTCAATCTAGAAGGATTTCTTCTTCACTGACCGAGGTCAGAAAAGATGAAGTGTAGCATCTGGACAGATACTACACTTTGTTCCTGTATTATTCTTTGATAGAAAGAAATAACTGTTGATTTTTCAGTTTTTAAAAGTTAATATTAGTAATGAAAACACTCTCTAACCCTAAATGATTTTATTTTCGGCAACTATAAATTAATTATGACTTTTTCCTAACCAAAATTGAGACTTTCTTTCTGTAACTTTTTTTCTATGATTTTATTATCAGCCATGGATAAAAGACTTTATGAGCCATTTTGAATCTCTGAAAATATAAAATAGGTAGCCTGACATATCTTATATTTTATGAAAAAATATTGGGTGAAAATGATTCTTTATTTGAAAATAAAGTATCGTTTTCTCCCCCCCCCCCCCCCCAACCACCAATGTGCAAAAAAAAATGGCATCTTTTGGATCATATGATATTATTATGTAAATAATAAAAAAGGGAGTATCTTAACATAATTACAAGTGCAATATAGAATATGAATCATGACTCAGTTTAAAAGGGCTGAAGTTTGATATTCCATATATCAGGTGATTATGGCTCACTTATACAAGCAGATGTGAATTCCTTATCTCCGGATTATGTTGTTGCTTAATATATCCGTGCAATATCTTTGGCTCAGCACAAACCCATTTTTTTCTTTCCTTTTAGGTGGGGTCACATATCACCCAAAATATCTTAAGCTCTCTAGGAAATAACTGTATAAATATCTTTGTTTTTCTTTTTTTCAAACTTATTTTTTATCTAGAGTAACCAAAATAAAAGAAAGAAATTTTCTCACATTTTTTGGCGCCATTGCAAATACACCAATAACTATGGATACCGACTCTCTTCAATCATGTGTTCATTAATAAATAAAGCTATGACAATAACAAGCCGCTTATTATGGCTATGTCACATTCAAACATTGGTTCTCATTGAATTACTAAAATTAAACAATGTTGGGTATACCAGGTGCTGTAAGTTTGGGAGCGGAAATGGCAGTAAAGTCACTTTTGCTAATACCCTTGGAAGGGGTGACCTTAGGGTGCACAGGGCCTGATTCAAATTTGTAAAAAAAATTTATGAACGAGCACGAAAAAGCATGTAAAAACATAGCCCCCAGAAAATTTATAAAAAATTTCAATTTGAAACTTTATTCAATATAAATAAATATTAAATAAATATTTAACTAGTATGAAAATTGAAGAAACAAAAACTTCTGCTCGTAGTTATTTTTTCTTGGGGGGGGGGTACTCTCTTACTTGTTTGCTTGGCTGCAATATGTGGATGTCGTGTGTGTTGGAGGGCTCTGTTTTTAGTTTACAATTGGCAAATATTTACTGATAACTTTAAAAGCTTATCATAGACCATTTTGTAATTTGCAGAGAAGCAGTCCCGTGGTAACATGTTTCACAGACAGGAAGCTCTTGCAAAAAAGCTGTTTGTGGAAGTTCTGCCTAACGCTAGGCACGCAGAGGAAGAAAGGGAAATTTATTTTTTATTGTGGTAGTAAATCGAGTTCCTACTGCAAATGTCTTACAAGGAGGAACCAGAGATTGGAGCTCAGTCGAGCATCGTCGATGGAAATAACGATAGAGTAGAAGAAGACTAGCAACGTCTCTTCTGTGAGAAAGGGGGAGTAGAGGGGAGAAAATAAATCATTGCCTAAGTCGATTTTTAATTCTGTCTAGGCAACGAGAGTGCCCTAAGCGGTACCTCCATCTTGGAACATATTGTGGTAGAGGGTTGTATTTGGAATCAGGTACTTTCTGGAGTGGTAGAATGATCCAACCATTTTTTCCAGCAGCCTTAGCAGCAGATTTGATGTAAGTTTTTCATTTTATATGTGGAGTGAAGGTCAGTCTTAGGAGCTTATCAAAATTAGGGGCTTCCTCAAGGGGAGAGCCGTTCATTTCGACTGGAGTGAAGCAAGAGTTCAAGCTTTGGTTATGGAAGGAGAGAAGTGTTGGGTTTTAGAGGTGCTAAAGTAAGAATCCACCACATCCGAGGAGAGAGAATCAGAATTCTTCATATAAAAGATCAAAGTTCACATTCAATTATTCAAGGTATGGTCAAAAAGAGAGATTGTAAAAATGAGGTATCACAGCACTTTTAGAACAGACATTGCAGGTTGATCTCACTGAATCATTTTAACATTTGAAAAGGACTTAGCAACCATGGATCAGTATCTTTATAATATTTCCAAGAGAACAAACAGTTTGATCAGTTGATATACATTGGGATTTCTTTAAGTTGTTGGATCATATCAAGAATATTGGCCGATTTTATAATTATGGTTAAAATAATGAATTGCATGGAGAGTATTGGGAGCTTTTGAGTGAGATATTTAAAAGAATCTGAACTTATATTGATGCGCAAAAAAGAAAATAAATAAAAAGTAATGAAATAATTAAAAAACATAAAAAAATTTTTTTTAATAATGTTGAAATGGGATTATACATTTTTTTTCACGTATCGTTTTTACGAAAATATCTGTGGAGGCATAAATATAAGATATTTTGATGAGATTTCCATGCAAATTCTTTGCTATAAAATCCTTTTAAAATTCTTAATTATTATTTACAACTTTTTCTCTCTTCCCTTGCTGATAATTCTCAAACAGAATTATGTCAGAAAAAGAAAAAAAGTAAACTATAAAATCGGTGTTGAATAAGATGTCAATATTTAATTAAACATGTAATGATAATACATAATTATGCATGTAACATTGCATTTAGTGCTGCAGTTGCAGTGAAGGGAATAATCCTTTGTTGTGTATTTCCAATTTGAATAAGGGGTTGCATTATTTGTTGATAATCTGGCTTTCTTTTCCTTGAAGGGATTATTATTTTGTGGCCTTGAATTGCTGCATGAAAGGACAACAAAGAAGGAAGATTTTGGTTTGGGACTCAAATTGTAAATTTGAATCAGTGATGCGCACTAGTAATTGTATTTATCTTAGTTCCAAGTAATTAAACATGAAAACAAAATTATGGACAAAAAAGTTATTTTGGAAGGAAAATGTATAACTCCATTTTATTTTTCATTGGCAGGGTTACCTGGCGTTGCCCGGGTTTGGAGGAGAGTAACATCACATACAACAGTATAGTAAGAACGAAGAAGTAAATTTTATGCCTAAATTAAAAAAAAAAACTTCCCAGTATTTTAAAAATCAATGGGAACTTTTATTTTCAAAGGGAGTTATTTCCCCTTTGCACCCGTCAAAAATAAATCAAACACAACAACTCATTACACTCCCTATAATGTCTATATCTAAAATTTCATCAAAATCTGCAAAATTGTTTTTCAATCCATGGGTACATTTATTTTCAGAGAAGGGGACGTTCTGCCCCTTTGTTCCTTTCAAAAGTAAAGCAAACATAACTCATAACCCTAACCCCTATAACGTCTATTATCTATGCTTCAAATTTCAAAAGTAAAGCAAACATAACTCATAACTCTAACCCCTATAACGTCTATTATCTATGCTTCAAATTTCAAAAGTAAAGCAAACATAACTCATAACCCTAACCCCTATAACGTCTATTATCTATGCTTCAAATTTCAAAAGTAAAGCAAACATAACTCATAACCCTAACCCCTATAACGTCTATTATCTATGCTTCAAATTTCAAAAGTAAAGCAAACATAACTCATAACTCTAACCCCTATAACGTCTATTATCTATGCTTCAAATTTCAAAAGTAAAGCAAACATAACTCATAACCCTAACCCCTATAACGTCTATTATCTATGCTTCAAATTTCAAAAGTAAAGCAAACATAACTCATAACTCTAACCCCTATAACGTCTATTATCTATGCTTCAAATTTCAAAAGTAAAGCAAACATAACTCATAACCCTAACCCCTATAACGTCTATTATCTATGCTTCAAATTTCAAAAGTAAAGCAAACATAACTCATAACTCTAACCCCTATAACGTCTATTATCTATGCTTCAAATTTCAAAAGTAAAGCAAACATAACTCATAACCCTAACCCCTATAACGTCTATTATCTATGCTTCAAATTTCAAAAGTAAAGCAAACATAACTCATAACTCTAACCCCTATAACGTCTATTATCTATGCTTCAAATTTCAAAAGTAAAGCAAACATAACTCATAACCCTAACCCCTATAACGTCTATTATCTATGCTTCAAATTTCAAAAGTAAAGCAAACATAACTCATAACCCTAACCCCTATAACGTCTATTATCTATGCTTCAAATTTCAAAAGTAAAGCAAACATAACTCATAACTCTAACCCCTATAACGTCTATTATCTATGCTTCAAATTTCAAAAGTAAAGCAAACATAACTCATAACCCTAACCCCTATAACGTCTATTATCTATGCTTCAAATTTCAAAAGTAAAGCAAACATAACTCATAACCCTAACCCCTATAACGTCTATTATCTATGCTTCAAATTTCATAAAGATCTGTTGAGTATTTTGTCTTCCATTATCGATATTCAGATACACTCACAGATGTTCATCTCCATTGTATATATTAACTGGTAGAATGTCCGTTGCAGGACGTGTAAAATGAATTCCTCAAACAAAACCGTTTTGCACCACTTTTATGTCCCCTTACAAAGATTAAAATCAAGATATAATGATAATAAACTAGAATCCTTATTCTAATTTTGATCAAAATTCATTACATGATTTTAATTCAAGAAAATGTTTAAAATTTAAGGCTTAAGCTTAAGGTATCTTGAGAAGAAACTGAAATTCAGGGAATCTTGCTTCATTGGTTTCTAATTTAATGGGTAAAATTTAATGCAAATCTGAAATATTTGAATTTAGTAACTTAAAATTGAGGAATTAATTGATGTCTAATGCTTATTGTTTAATTGTTTATCCGACAAAGTGGGACCCCACCCTAGATTTGTCCCTCCACAATACACAGTCAAAGGCTTTGTCAGGATGAAGTCCGGCCGTCCTGACATCTTATTGTAGGGTATGCAACCACTTTTGTTTTGGCTCTCCTCTTGGCCTTGTCCCAATCTCTTTTCCTGCAATGGTGTTGTCATTGGTGTGCATTACATTTCTGTACCAATGCAGGAATTTTCACTCATTTTGTCCGAGATTGGCGTAACTTCAGAGTCGGTCAGACCGGAAGTCCAATGCAACATCTTTGTTTCCATGACCCATAATTTTCTTTCTGCTTCATTCATCGATAGCCAGCACTCGGAGCCATAGAAAGTAGCATTAAAAGTCTGAAACATCAATATTTTATACTAAAAGAAAATTGATATTTGTTTGTGTTTCATATATCTATTACACATTACCATTTAAGTATGACACGGGCCAAAGAATTATTAGAATTGAAAGTTTCAGAGGAGCCATATTGTGGGTCAATCTGAAGGTGGACATCAAATCGCTGCAAACTTCGGTATTCCACTTTCCACTGTTAACGAGTGTTTGTCAAATTCATAAGAGTGAGAAAATAATCAATATAACCTCGTTCAATCAGGCTCCTCTGACAACAGTTTTCATTATTGATGATGACGATGATGGTGATAATAATGATGATGATGATGATAATGATGGTGATAATAATGATGATGATGATAATGATAAGCATGTCTATTTACTTCTCTCATACATGTGTATATATTAAGTATAATGACAAGATGTGTATGTGTGTGTGCGTCCGACCACTACCAAAAATGATGTAACAGGTGATAATAGAGGGCAAATGGGACGAGAACATCCGTGAAGGAGAGGAATAGGGAGAGGGATGCATTAAATACAAAAGTCTCATAACTTAAGGGTTGTGAGTTCAATCACAGTACATTTTCATATTCTTTTCAATACCCCCCCACCCCAAATTAAATGTTGCTAAACAATATGTGAGAAGAAGAAATAGATGATATAAATAGTTGATTGTTTAGATGGAAATACATTTTATTGTGATATAAAAAGTTTACCCATTTTTTCTTTCAATTGATTTGTTTAAAAAAAATATTACATTTCTCTCAACCATTTTTGAAAGAAAGCCTACACCAATGGCATGCAGAAATCTAATGATGCCTGGGGCCAACTCCTTGATTATATGCTCCAAAGATTCAAGTCCTAGTGTTTAAAAATATTATGAGAAAGGGAGATAGTTTGCATATGATTGTATACCCCCCCCCCCCAAAAAAAAAAATATGGATGCCGTGGCCAGCACTCTCTCGCCCCCTAACTGTACACCACTGGGGTACGTTAGTCTTTATAAGTTTTACAGTAACTCTGATTTCTAATGTCAAACCATTGAATGACTAAGTATGATTGGATTTACCCAATGACTTCTTACAATCCATTAACTAAAGAGAGAATTATAATTTCCATGAATCATGATTAGAGCCATTTATTCTCAGTAAATTCTTTGGGCCAAGTTAAAGGGAAAAAGTTTAAATAAATTTGACTGGTCAGAATCAATTGCCAGATTGACCAATTACACAATTTAATCTAATCATTTCTCCCTTCACAGAAATGATTCATGTCTGCTTGCAAAGAGATTGATTTGTCTCGTTTACTGGTTGAGTCGGCACTCATTTATTTTTCAACTAAAGTACACGCATTCCGACGAAGAGAAATGTTACATGTTTCAAATAAGTGAAACACTCACAATGAAATGCATTTCTCGTTAAACAATTTACATTACAGTCATCAACATTAGTTTCATCTCAATGATTATTTATTGTGACTTTACATAAAGCGACCACAAATAAATCTCACCTTTTACATAATACTTCAAATTAGCTGCCATTGATGTTATTATATACTAAATTATATCCCTTAGTGTTATGCATTATTTTGAATTTATATACAGGGTGGGCAAAAATAAGGGTCCTATTTTTAAAAATTCATAACTTTTTTATTTATTGATTTTTTTTTTTTTTTTTTAGAATAAGTAAAGGACCCCTTCCGAAGCAAGCATGAGCCGTATTAGCCCTAAGGAACGTACCCTCATTTAGAAAACATTATTTTTGCTTAAAAAACTCAAAACAGTGTAAAAAACAATACTTTAGTTTTTGCAAGTTTTAAGAAGTGTTTTTCGGCTAAAATTTGTTTTGTTTATTTCAAAAAATCTCGGAAGGGTCAGTCTACACACACATAAAGTTTGGTGAGTTTAACTTTTATTTTGTGGAAGTTATTCAAATTCAAGTTATTCAAATTTAAAGATAGGACCCTTATTTTGGCCCACCCTGTACTAGCATTGCGAGGTAGTAAAATAAAACAAATGATTGATTTGTTAACAAAGAAACAGAAATTAATTTTCGGTGACTTTAATTTCGTACAAAAATTATTTTTTGTGAAATAAGAATTTTAAAAAGTTCGTCTTAATACTTGACGTTAATCGATTAATAGTAAAGAACCAATAATAATGTGTAATAATAAACCGCTCTGAATCGCAACAGAGCCGAATCAAGCAGATTTTACATAAAGGGATTACTATCCTTTCAAATAGACTTTTATAACAATTATAAATAATTAACAGGGATTTATCAATATTTACTGCAGTTTTATGGTAAACTTGATCCTCACAAATATATTATATGTTTTCATACAGTTTCATGCAAGTGCAAATTTGAACTAGGATTCAAATGTAAAAGGACTATGATACGCTTCTGAAGAACAGGTCTACCGTGAAACAGCAGGAAAATGTTACACTTCTTTTAATTATTTATTATATATATATATATATATACACAAATATATATTCAAACATAGAGAAGACAATACGTATTATTATGATTGATAATATGAAATGCTTTTGGTCAATAAATTAAAAAAAAACCGATACTATTAGAATTGTATAAAGTTCAAGTCATCCAAATTGAAGAATTATATATTTAAAAAATGACATTAAAAACGGCAACATTTTTAAATATTGATAAAGTAAAAAAAATCTACATTTGTGGTGTCCTGTTTGTCTTTTTTACTTTATTTTATAATATTTATAACGCGAAAATGATAGAATATAGGCTTTTGTGGTGTCCTGTTTGTCTTTTTTACTTTATTTTATAATATTTATAACGCGAAAATGATAGAATATAGGCTGTGAATTTCGGTGTGCTTAGAATACCTACACCAACAACTATATGACCTTATGCAATTGGACATGTTTTATCCTAGTCTTTTCCACTCATTCTTTTAAGCATAATTTATTTAAATTTATATTTCAAATTCTACACCTATAATAGGGTTGAGGGCATGCGTTGCATAGAGAGAAATGATATGAGAATGGATGATTAATGTGAGTCTTAAAGACAGGCTTAGATCTGATGACCTCAGAGGAAGATTAAATCTGGAGAGTATAGATAGATGTGTGCAGAAGAATAGACTTCAATGGCATGGCAACTTTGAAAGAATGGTTGAGAGTTCTTGGGTAAGTAGATGTAGAACAGTTGAGGTAGCAGGTCCAGTTCATAGGAGAAGGCCAAGGAAAATATGGGAAGAAGTGATAAAAATGGACCATAGGGAAAGAGGAATAAATATATGACATAAATGTTGGAGCAATTCATTTTAAAGGTCGTATAATATAAAGTACTAGAAAATCTTCGTTTTTGGAACATTTCTATATCAAAACTACAAGAGCTGAGCTTCTAAAAATTGGTGTGTCGATTGTGATACTGTTCCTAGATATGCATGTAAAATTTGGGTCGAAAATTTCCTAAAATGTTGAAGTTATTTAAAAAGAAAAAGAAAAGAAACGATTCTCATTGCTTTTCCATTGGTTCTTATTAAATTATGTGTAAGACTAATTGCTGAAAAAATTGGTGCAAGTCAGAAATTTAGTTTTTAGTGCCAGTACTCACCATACTAATAGCAATACTGTCTTGGACATATTTTATATTCGAAAAAAAAGATGAAAATCAACTTACCCTAGTGTGCATGCTAGTATTCTATATGAGGTCTTATCAACGTTTTATATGTTCTTACAAGAGCATAGATGTGTCAATATGATTGTCGCATTCTTTAAATATGCGGGAAAATGTGAATGTTAGCTGAACTCACAATCTTAAATCTATTTAACAACACACTTGACTAAAAGGAAATAATCCATATTTATGAAGCAGTGAAAACAAGTTTGACTTGCACGTAGGCATTCTGATTTCATGTTGAGGCAGCCAAGAGAAATAGATTATTTCAAACTTATGAATTTACGGAGTCTTCAAAGACACCATCCAACATTCTCTATTTACTTTTAAACCTGTTCCTCTTGCGCAAAATAAAACCTAATGAAGGAATTTCGGCCCCCAAACCTAACCCTAACTTCTCTTACTGACCAAATTGGCATTCTCATTCCCATCCCCTGAACTGACACTCACTTTTCAGACATTCCTATCTGCCATGTAGATGATTCAACTAACACTATAGCCCCCAATGCACCTCCGCCCTGCACAATGATCTCCGCAGACAAAGACGAGAGCAGATGCCAAAAAAGATCTATGCATGGAACTGTTGTTGACTCGCCCTTTGTTAACAGTGCGACCCGAGCAGCCGATACACTTTGTTAGCAGCCCTTCACTTTCAGCTTTAGACGTGAAAACTTTAAATATCTATTAAAAATGATGAACACTAATTTGTGCTATTCATATTATTATTTCTCATGAATAAATATACTTTGGGGGGAAAAGAATATTAATATACTAACAGGAACCTGTGGAAAGTCTACAGTTGTTTTCACATTTCGATAATTTACGTTGTTAATGTTGTCATTGTTAATAATGATGATGCTGCTGCTGCTGCTGCTGCTGATGATGATGATGATGATCTTTCTTTTGAAATAATAAATATAGATCAGTTTTAATAACGTTAAGAAAAGTATCTCCTTCTTTTTCATCCATAACAATGATTGTTATTATCAGATCAATATCATTTAAATAAATAAAACAAATATGTCTCTTCTTTATTTAGTAATTGAAAATTGTAACAGCTTAAATATTTTTAAAATGATAAATATACTTTCTTTTCACCATAAAAATTATTGTCAGCTAAATATTTTTTCAATAAATGAAATAAACTTTCTTTTCACCATAAAAATTATTGTCAGTTAAATATTTTTTCAATAAATGAAATAAACGTTTTAAACGTTTAATTTATTAATTGTAACACTTTAAATCTTTTTAAAAATGAATATTCCCTTTTTCTTCTCACCTTAAAATTATTGCCACCTAAATATTGTTTAAATAAATAGAACGAATGTCACCTTTTTAATTTGTTTATTTAAAATTGTAACAATAGGATGTTTTAAAATTACATAAAAATGCAAAAAATGCAAAGTGTATTTTTTTAAACTGGTTAAGTTGACCGGACGACAGAATTCGATTTTGCAACAATTCATTTTAAAATTGGTAAAGTCAGATGTTTTTTTTTATCTCAGTGAAAGCAGTTAATTTTCACTGACTTTTTGTCTTGCATTTCATCTTTGGCGATTGAACAATTTAATTTTGAAAAAATGGTGTGGAAGGCGATAACATATGTACAAATGTGAATTAGAATATTAATTATATCAACTAGTATTTCTCTTTTTTTTCATGTCTCGTAGTAACTAGCTGTCCCTACTCGGTGTTGCCCGTGATTAAACAATATATTAATATTAAGTAATGCCCCCGCCCCCTAAAAAGAAAAAGCAGATGTCGAGAGACGAGATCGGAAAGAGGACTTAATCTGATCTGCTATACACAGCAGGTTGCTTATGCTATAAACCTAACCCTTAATAAAAGTAACATACTGTTGCTACTGCTGCTGCTGCTGCTGCTGCTGCTGCTTCTATTGGTTTTCGAGCATTATTAAAATATGTCATCAGAGTAAAATAATTCCGAGTGGGATACAATTTTATTTGACAAAAAGTGAATAGAAATACATTTTTTTTATTGTTAAGAACATAGGCCAGGTTTCTACAAAGAAAACGGAAAAATTCAAATAAACTATTGAGTTTGCAGGCCACAAGCTGTCGATAACAATATATGCGAAATAGATAGGCTTTACTTTATTATAGAAATGAGTAAAAAAAATATATTGAATAAATTTATTTTGTTATTATTATTAAACATAACTAAATTATTTGTAAATTAATTTATTTTAAAGTAATTAAAGATTAATTACTTATTCAATTTTTAGATGCATTCTAAGATGCTCTATCTGTCGGTCTGTCATGATTAAGTTTGAAATGACATTTCGTTGGTCTGTCATGATAAAGTTTGAAATCGCATTTCGTTTGTCTGTCATGATTAAGTTTGAAATCGCATTTCGTTTGTCTGTCATGATTAAGTTTGAAATCGCATTTCGTTTGTCTGTCATGATTAAATTTGAAATCGCATTTCGTTGGTCTGTCATGATAAAGTTTGAAATGACATTTCATTGGTCTGTCATGATTAAGTTCGACAATGGCATTTTGTTGGTCTGTCATGCTTTGAAATGGCAGTTTTAGATGCGTCCACACATCTCTATCAGAAGCTCTGTCTGTTGTACTTCAAATAGCATTTTCATTGAATGGATGCCTCTTAATAATGTCTCCATCCCTTTTTATTCATCATTTAACACAATTCATAGGACGGCTATTTCACTCGTGTTGCTAAACACTCATATTCGAAGTTCAAATAGAATTACGCAACTAATTTTCTTGCTGCCAAAATTTCAAAGCTTGAATTGATCCATGATTTTGCAGGACAAACCAAAGTCAATACTAATTTCAAAGCTTGAATTGATCCATGATTTTGCAGGACAAACCAAAGTCAATACTAATTTCAAAGCTTGAATTGATCCATGATTTTGCAGGACAAACCAAAGTCAATACTAATTGAATGAACATTTCTTCTACTCCCCAACACATCATCTTCATTGATTGCAGTCAGACATTCTCTTATTGATCCAACCTTTTCTTCGTTTATGCCATTTGCTGAGATTTAATACAAATATAATCGGCCAAGAGTCAAATCACATTTAGAAATTACTAGATGTTATCATGACCCGTTGGGTCACAACCACTACCACATTTATTCATCTTTGATTTCATTTGAAATTCATAAACCAGACATTCTTCTGACATAGCTAAAATAATAAGTCATTTTAATTCTATATTATTATTATTATTATTATTATTATTATTATTATTATTATTATTATATAGAAGTATTATTATTCTTTATTATTTTTATATGGAACTAAAGAGACTTATTATTTTGTCATCTAATTTACATACCGGTTTGTGGTTTGTACAGACACATGTATGTAAATTAAATGGCCACAGTGCTAAAAATTGGCAAAAAAGAGTCACTCTTTCTCTAAATACTCACAGATACATTAAGAAATATTAGAACGTGGTTGAAGCAACATAGAGTGAGAGGGATCGAGAGAAATACATAGATAACTAAGAAAGAGATGTGTGACTTGTTCAGTTAATTATAAATTACGGTTAATTAGAACAATTAAAACAGAAATTCTTTTCACACATAACTCAATTCCAGAACTAAAGTATACTTTAGCACGTATTTTGTATTATTAAAGTATATATAAAAAAGCCTTAGGGAAACAAGCGTTGATTAACTCACATTTAGTATAATAATAGATTAATAATAGATTGCTAATGACAAAATTACAACATAAAATAAGCAGTTTAGCATAACTTTATTTACATTCAAATTACTTTGTTGCAATGTTTGAATTCGATCTCAATATTCATATTCAAGTGACAATTTCATGCAGGTTCCATTGTTTAATTGTCAGTGGAATGAAATTAGCTATTTGAGTTCTAATCGTAACTGGGGTAGTGTGCATTCACCTTATGATGAAAGGTATGAACTCACCCGTTAGGAATAGGGGTAACTAGCAGGGAATTTGGAGTGTGCTAACAGTACAATCCATTTTGAGTATTTGATAACAGGTCAGATCGGCTATTGTTTCTTGCTGTTGGTACCATATTACTCAATAAATGTATCATATATCTCTACTATAATTATTACTACTTTAATGTTCATTCAAAAAGTTGATAATGAATAAATGTTGAAATAGCAATGAAAACTAATGTTTTGTCATCATTCTTGTTCTTTAACACAGCGTTCATCTCATCATTTATTAAGTGCAAATTACATTCTGTCTTGAGATACCAGTTATTTAGGGTTTCATTCGTTCTGCTTTTTACATTACAAAACAAAAATGAAGAATCAAGTTCTAATGACCAACAAATACCACATCTTCACTTAATTGACTGCAAATCAAATCTCTACAATCATTTATTATGGAAATCAGACTTTCTTTCAGAATGTTTTTTAGACTGGGCTAGTCTTCAGGAGAATTGGAAAAACATTAAACATTATTTGCTGTATAAAGTTTGGATATTTTATATCAACTTTATCAGTTTAGCTGCACACGTGTTGGGAATATATTAATATCTGTGTACGTGGCAACCATTGTTCGTGTATATTATTGTTAGATGAATATGGCACACGTATTGGGAATATATTATTCTCTGCAAATGTGGCAACCATTGTTTCTAGATATTATTGGTAGACGAATATGACATATGTGTCGGAAAAGAAAGATAAATGGAAACAGTTTAACGTTATTTACAGTTTGGTCGGTGACTAGACATTAATGCACGAGTTGTTCGAGAGATGAAATAAAAATGTGTGAATGAACTAAATGTTAAGTTACTCAATAGTAGCAACAGGACTGAGAAAAATATGAACAAAGTCGTTTGGTTTATGGACTATTGTCTGAGAGTCGGTTGACTTGATCAGAAAAATAATCCTACAGACAAGGCCCACTAAGGTTTAACAAACATGATAAGAAGAATATTGAGTTGGTTAACCTTCAATCAATTTGAAGTTCATGCCAATAAGAAACAGAATCGTTTTTCAATTTACGACCCTGTTGGGTCATGAGATTACCAAATCACAGGACAATAGTGCCCTCTTGTACTAGAACCAATTACTTGAAAGGGAGATAACTCAGGTCCCAACAGCGTCACCCATAAATATAAAAGTTTGATTTTCATAAATAAATGCCTATCGGTTTCAGTTTTTAGATATCAACATTTATTTGTGAAAATCATAATTTATAATCTTGTTATTTCTCCAACTCTCCTGGACACCAGCCCAGTCTAATAATACTAAACCAGCGGTGACACTAGCATAGATGTATATTCTCAATGTCCTATTCTAGTTTTTTTCACTCATTTTTTTAGCATCACTTATTTTAATCTATATTTCGTATTCTGTACTTATACTAGGGTTGAAGACATGCATTGCATGAAGAGAACTGATATGAGAATGATACGATGTATGTGTAATGTTAGTCTTGCTGTTGGTACCATATTAGGCTTAGATCTGATGACCTCAGAGCAAGATTAAATCTTGACAGTATAGGAATATGTGTGCAGAACAGGAGATTTCGGTGGTATGGTCATGGTGAAAGAATGAATGAGAGTTCTTAGGTTAGTAGATGTAGAACAGTTGAGGTAGCAAGTTCAGTTCAAGGAAAACATGGGAAGAAGTGATAATGGTAGACTTGAGAGAAAGACCTGGCCAAAGATAGGTTAGTTTGGAAGTCAATTTTTAAAAGCCGTCCAATACATGCCAGCATGTAAAACGGACGTTAAACGAAATATTATTATTATTATTATTATTATTATTATTATTATTATTATTATTATTATTAATAATATTATTATTATTATTATTAATAATAATATTATTATTATGCTGCTGCTGCTGATGATGCAATTATGCACTTGTCACAATTTCTCCCCTATCTCTGGATTGTTAGCAACTTCTCTTCACCCAATCGTTTCCAATAGGTAATATGTTTCATCATTAAATAACCTTAAAAGGGTTGATGTGCCATAAAACAGACTTTTTATATTCCCATTGTCACTGCTGGTTTAGTATTATCAGACTGGGCTGGTGATTAGGAGAGATAGAGAACTATAAAAGTCTGATTTTCATAAATAAATGTTTGTAAGAATAGGTGTGCATGTGTGTGCACCTGCATGTGTGCGTGTATGTGCACGTGTGAATAGGTTTATTTGAACTTGTCTCTACTTTACTTCTATTTGATATCCATAATATCAAAACATCCGGACAAACAAATATTTTCATTACGCTGATATCAAAGTGAATATAGAGAAGTCAAAACGAAAAGTCAATGATATCTGATTTTATTATTCATGAGTTAAAGCACCTGTCTTCAGTGTTTACATTACAGCAATTCTTATTTATACATAGTTCTATGAAACTGTGGTTTTATCGTTGTTATTATTGCCACCATGCACCTGTATCTGTGTAAATTCAAACTAATTAATATATGATGATAGTGTTACACGTGATAAGTACTATGTTCCATACTTGTCCTCCAACGGGTGAAGGTGTTCTTGATGTTCGTTGAAGAAGAAGGCAGCGACTGAAACTAGCTTTTATTCACTTAAATAAAGTATTTAATTCGAAAAATTCCAGAAGGTTAGTGAGCAGCACGGAATTGGCCACCTGGACAAGGTCAAAGAGTACAAGATTCGAAATGTTGTGAACATAGAAACAACAAAGATGACGATAACTGTGGTAAACATGTGATAAAAATAGTTTTTTCAAATGTGCCGTTTTCGTCTGTAATATCAGAATTTGTTGCTAAATAAAAATGAACTAAAATTTATTTTGTCACTGTTTTTCTGAGTTCCAGTTATATTTCGATTGTTTAGTTGTGTAAATAGTTGAATGAATTACTCTGAAAAACATAAATAATATCTTTTGCAGGGATTTTTGGCAGATTTGCTTATGACAACAGTTTGTTCTTTTGCGTAGCAAACAGCAACTGATGGATTTACCAAATGTCTGAATCTCACTTTTCCGTTGTTTATTTTTGTTTTGCACCAGAACACAAAAGAGGGAAGCCGAGAATGCATGGGGAAATCATCTTTGAATCACTGTTTCACTCACAGACAGAAAAAAGAGCTGCTAAATCTAATGACAGTTATGATATCAGTCAGTTAAAAATACAATGTAATTCATAAAACACACATATACATATACGGATATATTATAATAACTGTGTTTCCGTAAGGCTGTTTCCTTATACAAGGCCTGTCTAAAAAGTATCCGACCATTATTTTTTTTGCAAATTAAAGACGATATGGCGCCGCCACTCTACACAGTGAAGGAAGACACCTTCATGCGCATGTGAAAATTTTATCATTGCCTTCCTGCGCGTTAGTCGCTGCCTGTCGGTCGCTGAGTGAGGTGCTACACAACGTGTTCGTCGGATTACCAATTCTCTCAAGATGATTGAACGTGTTGAGCAAAGGTACTGCATCAAATTTTGTCAACAGCTTGGTGATTCTCAAAACAAAACAATTCATAAAATTCAGCAGGTGTTTGGAGAAGATGCGATGGGTGTAATACAAATTAAGGAGTGGTTCAACCGATTCAAAACTAGATGCACATCAGCGGAGAGTGACCAGCGTTCTGGCAGGCCACAAACTGCTTGGGGTGCAGCTGTTGTTGAGAAGGTGCGCAATTTGGTGATGGAAGATAATCGTTCAACTGTGTGGGAGATCGCCCAACAGGTCGGAGTAAGTAAAGATTCTGCACATGCAATTTAGCGTGATGATTTGAACATGCACAGAGTGACACAGTTCGGCACAAAAGACCAGACATGTGGACGGCAAAAAACTTGCAACTGCATCACAACGATGCCCCCGCACATTCATCCCAATTGATCCAGCATTTCTTGGCCAAACATGGAATTCCAGTCGTTCGCCAACCTTCCTACTCTCCAGACATGACTCCTTGCAACTTCTGGTTGTTTTGAAAATTGAAGACGCCACTGAAAGGTTTTGAGACTAGAGAAGAGATAATGCGGAACACGACGGCCGAGGTGAACATCACTCCAAAAGAAGACTTCCAGAGGTGTTTCCGGCAGTGGATCGATTGGTGGGCTATATGTGTGCAAGCACAAGTGGCCTACTTTAAAGGGGATTAGGATTCCAACCCCGTCAGGTATTTTAAATATTTTTTCTGGTCTAAGGTCGGATACTTTTTAGACAGACCTTGCATACTTCAATAACACAGAATACATGCAAAAATATTGGTTAGTTCTGGGACTAAGGTATATTTTTAACAGATTCTGTTTTAATTGTTTTAATTAGTTGTAATTTATAATTAACTGAACAAGCCACCCATCTCTCTCTTTAACTATTTATGTATTTCTTCCGGCCTTACTCACTCTATGTTGATTCAACCGCTCTAATATTTCTTAATGTCTCTGTAAGCATTTAGAGAAAGTGTTTATCTCTTTTTCAGCATGGCTACCTAATTTATATATGTATGTCTGTACACACCACAAACACGTATGTAAATCAGATGGCAAAATCACAAGTCTCTTTACTTTTATATAATAATACAAATAAAGAAGAAAGGTGATAAAGAGACTTATTTTTAGTTGTGCAAGAAGAATGACTTTAAAATATGTCTCCGTTTATGAATTTTCGAATAAAATTAAAGTAAAATAGTGTTAGTGGTTGTGACCCAACGGGTCATTGGTACGTCTAATATATATATATATATATATATATATATATATATATATATATATATATATATATATATTATTGAATATTATATGAATATTATTATAAAAGTCCCTTTAAGAAAATTAAAGTTGAGCACTGTTGGAAGATATTAAAAGATAGACATTCACTTAAGCTACAAAGCGAGACTTCGATTAGCTTCGTAGAGTTCTATAGAATGGCTTGATGTTTATCACTCGCTGCATTTGGCATAAATATAACTTAATTTCTCCGTATCACGTGTACAATTTCCTATGGCTGAAAGGATAGAACGAAAGCGTGCGAAGACGGGAGTTGACTCTGTGACCTGGGTTCGTGCCGTGTGACTGTCTGGAATTATCACTTCCATGCACTAATGAGGGCCAAAGCTCGAAACGCGTCGTCTGTAGGTAAATATAATTTAATATTTGTTTATGAATATTATACATATATTTATATATATATATATATATATATATATATATATATATATATATATATATATATATATATTATAATATAAAATGAAGTAATAAAATAAGGTGTCAATCAAATTTTATTAGAATTCAAAGTTCAAGCAAAGTATCCTTAAGTCCTTAGCTCATGCGTTTTCAAAGATAATTCTTCTCTTCAGAGGACCATTACCGTAGTTATACTACTACAGGTAATAAAATTACGCTTTGAAAATATATAAAATTATATACACAAATACATAAAAATACATAACATCAAACATATCAACCGAAAAACATACTTTTTGTTGAATCCATACAGTCCATCCAGGTCATACAAATTGAGAAACATAATCAGGAAAGACATTACTCCAAGTTATAAACAGCAGTCCATATACGTGAAATTGAAGGGGCTGACAAAGTTGTCCAGTCGCGAAATGTGTCAATATTCAATGTTAATGATAAATAAATCAAATAATATAGAAAGTTCAATCAAAATTCCAAAATCCCGATATGTGCAACCCAAATCAAATCAAAGTTCGTTGTTTAATTAGAAAACCCGTTAAATCCGAATTGAGCAAATAAATAAGACTGAATCCCGGTCGCATCTTGCCAGCAGAGCGAAAAAAATAAGTAATCTTCTCTCCCCAGCGATTCAACCAGACATGACAAATCCCTAACGAACAGAAGGCGATATTAAATTGTCTACATCTCTGAATGACTTTAATAGATCGGAAATTATGTCTGTGTTACATCCTGTTTAAGCCCGCTTGATGGACTCAACGAAGAAAGCAACATACAACCCCGCCATCCACCCCACCCAGATTGGATGCTCCCTGTCTTTTATATTATAATATTAATGCTCTATCCAGTATATTGAGCTTCAGTTTTTATCCGGATGTTTCACTAATTATAAGATATTAGTTGAAGCTTATATCTTTTGTTGGATTGCTTCATATATATATATATATATATATATATATATATATATATATATATATATATATATATATATATAATATTCATAAATAAATATTAAATTAAATTATAATTTATAATATTAAATTATATATATATATATATATATATATATATATATATATATATACAGGATAAAACTCAAAACATATTAGATAATAAATGTAGTTCGACCTTAATTGAGCCTTTTCAAACGTGGTAACCTTCTCACATAGCAAGAAAAATGAGTACAGACTGGAGAGGGAAGAGAGAGTCATTCACACGTGTATATACAGGAGTGGGAAAGTAGAGATGGTTAATTAAAAGGAAAAATATAATGAATTAATATAGAGGAGTATTAGAAGGCTATCACAATGCAAGAAATGTGATAGTCATTGCATTGTGATAGCCTTCTAATACTCCTCTATATACGTATTACACACAATGCTTCAAGCAAACTACCTTTCCTTATTATAATGAATTAATTTTAGTTTCAAAATCCTTTTAAAAAAACAATAATCTGGCATACACCTCTGATTCTTCTTCATCATCATCCAGTTGTGTTAGTTCTTATTTATAAATTTAAGAGTTTAAAAAAATGGAAAGTCTTTATGCGATTTAAATTTAAACATTTTGTATGATGTCCGATTGACTTCATTGCAAAACCTATTTTTTTTTAAATAACCTATTTCTTCATTGAATTCTTTCCAAAAATATAAATATTTTCTTGCAAAAAATTATGAAAAAAGACAAAAGGTAAAGGAAGGAGAGCGTTCAATGAGCAAACTAAAATGAAAATAATAAGACTCCCGGGCAACGCCGGGTAGAGTACAGTGCGTGAAAATATAAAATAGGTAAAGATAGCTTAATAAAATTATAACCAGTACATGCGGGCCATTATTTAATTTACCGATTGGTTATCTGTTACCGCTCTTTTTACTTGAAGATGGGCATGAAACTCTAACATTAACCGTAAATCCGGGATGCATGGATTGGAGCACTACCCTAAATTCGGCTTCACCTCATGTACAAAAGTGACAGTCATGACCCTAAACACATTTAAGTCAAGATAGATGAATGGCTTCGTTGCAATACATGTTTTAACAGTCTACCCCTCCCGCCCCAAATTGTTGCCAGATCATCCCCAAGAAGCATAAAACCTATTTTTTTTAAATCAATTGTATAATTTCTATGAACCCAGCTCGTCAAATTAAAATTATTTGTGTAATGAGATTTGGAGTTCTATGTAGCATTTCAAGTTGAAGTTGTAATTCTTTTTATTGAAGTTAATTAATAGATCTTAGATCTGCCATAGTTTTTGTTGTTGTCCTACTCCCCATCTTTTTTAAAATAAAATTGTAAATATCTTTTGCAAATAAAATGTAATTTTGAACTATTGGGGATATTTTAAATAGGATAAATGTGGTATTGTGGCGACTGCTGAAGTGAAAGTGATGGACAAAATGGAATTAACATAACAGAATGAATTGTATTGCGTTAAGCATTTTAAAATGTTGCTACTGGTTTCATACAATAAATAACATTATGTATGAAACCAGTAACAACATTTTAAAATGCTTAACGTAAATAGAATTCATCCTGTGACGCTAATTCTGGCATCCCAGAACTTAAATTATTAACGTTTCTCCTGGAACTGCACTTGTTTGTTCTTGTGACATCTAACTGACTTCACATGCGGCGTTCTCGGCTGCTTTTTGAAGTTTGTCTTTATTTCTCCAGCTTTTTTGTTCATTTGTCTTTGTAACCTGAAGATGATTCGTCGACGGATCGAGCACATTTGTGATACATGTGCTACATACATTTTTTTGATTTTGATACAAAAAAGATTATTAGAAAAATAGAAAAAATAAAAATGGTATAATCAAGGAGAAGAATTCTGTTACGTTTAACAATGTTTTCTTATATATATATATAGTACATCTATTATATTAGTTTCTGTAGATGTTAATCCGTTGAAACTCCAGTGCTGAATAACAAGTAGAGCTGTTTTTTAGTATACATTTTTATTTATACAAACATTATTGGTTACATATGTGCATACATGTTTCGGTTGTACTCTTCACAAAGAGTCAACTTCTTCAGACCCAAAAAAAATGAGGAAGTGAAATGAGATTGGAAAACTTTCTTATTAAGTATATTTTTTGGAGATGGGACGTGTTTGTAATTTCACCGGTCAAGCTTAGTATCGAATTACATTCTGTACTCATTAACCCTTTCAATTCGTTTCCATCTTTTTTATTAGTTTTATTACTTTCATCATTCATTTTATAACTCTTGTTCCTTACTTTCTTCTTTTATTACCTACTAAACCGGATTCCTTACTTCTCAATTTAACACTCAAAGTCTTAATCTACATACATACATGTTAACACATAAGGATATGCCTGTGAGGATGGACTCCTAGACTTTAATCGAACCATACTTCATTCCGATAAAATAAGCGTATGTCAAGAGACAAAATAGTTCCTTGGTTGCCATAATGATACCAAGAATTCCCCCAGCTAGTATAAAAAAAGTGAGTTTGCAAATTCAGTTAAGTAAATAAAATAAAGATAAAAGACAAAATTAGTCTTTCTGTTTGCTATATCTCCTATTCTCTCTCTCTCTCTCTCTCTCTCTCTCTCTCTCTATCTATCTCTCTTTGTCTCTCTCTTTGTCTCTCTCTCTTTGTCTCTCTCTCTCTTTGTCTCTCTCTCTCTCTTTGTCTTTCTCTCTCTCCCTCTCTCTCTCTTTTTCTCTTCAACTCTTTTATTCTGTCTTTATTATCGACTCTTAATAAAGAGAGAGAAAGAGAGAGAGGTACAGAGAGGGATGGAGAGAGAGAGGTGGAAGACACCATACAGGGAGAAAGGGTGAAAGTGATAGATACTAAGAGTTTGGTCACTCAATGAGTTAATTATAAATTACGGTTAATTAGAACAATTAAAATGATATATTTTTCAAACATAACTCAATCCCCAAAATGAGGAATATTGCAGCATGTATTTTGTGTGATTAAAATTTATTGGAAAAACAGCTTTAGGGAAACAAACGTTGATTAGCTCAGCTTTAGTATAATAATAGGTGTGTTTGTGTGGTGTGGTGTGTGTTTGTGTGTTACATGCACACACGTGGTTGTGCACACTTGCATGAACGTTTTTTACTTCATTATTTGTACACACATGTAGATAATAATAATAATAAAGCGAGATAAGCATGCATACAGGTGTCAAAACATACAGAAACGTGTGTAGAAACCAAACAAAAAAAACATACGCATACTTTCTTATATGCACACACACACACACACACACACACACACACACATGTCAGTATTAATTCGCATTTATCTGTTTTCTTGCAAACAACCCGTGGCCACTGTTTGGGGCTGTGCAGCATAACACCAGCGTTCGTTCTGCAGAGTAGCCACTAAAATCAATATGTTTGGAGCCGGGCAGGAGGAAGGAAGCAAGCAAGTGGCAAGACAAAGGATAAAAAAGGGGCAAAGAAGGAAGATTGGTGATCGGGAGAGGGGGGGTCGGTAGATGATCGAAGAGAAAGAAAACAAAAAGGAAGGGGGGGATGAGAAAGAGAAAAAGAGAAAGAGAAAAGGGAAAATCATCTAATGAGATCAACAGCAAGTGAAGAGCGCCAAACCCGAAATCCCAAACATTTATTCTGCCAGTGTCAATAACAATTACCAATTCTTGCTTCAAGGAGGCGCCAAGTCTGGCGCACAAGCTTTTACTGCTTCTCATCATAAGATGTCAATTATTGCAGTTTCTATTTCTCTACACGTTTTCTCCTGAATACATAACACTATTTATTTGTTTCGCGCTTCTTTTTTCTTCTTTTCAAATACATGTTTGTTTCATTTGTAAATTCTTCAAGGAACAAAACCATTTCTTGAAACAAGTTTATCCTCGTCTATTTGCCATTTTAATAAGTTTGCATTAAGGCTGAACTTCGTAATATTTAATTATTATATTTATAGAAATCGAAAATAATATTTGCATCTGATGTCAGGAAGAAAATAGAAAGAAAATAAAACATGAAAACCAAATAAAAAAACAAACATGTTTTTTTTATTTATACACTGGAATTTTGCCTTTTATTTTATTTTTTTTCTTATAGCGTTAAGTATTATGAGGATTATTATTGAAAATAAACCCTTTCAAGGTTCATTTTTTGATTTACATATACATGTTCAAGCCCAGCCGCAAGTTTTCGTTTGATGCAGAAATTTCTGCAAAGTTTAATTCATTTGAATAAATTCACAACAGAAGACAACAAATATAGAAAAACTTTTATGAATCTCTAAAAAATGTATAATCTATTCTCACAAAATTATGATAGTTTTTGATTTCGAATATGGTTGGATAACATTTTTCCAAAATTTATTTTACTTGGATAAATTTTTACAATACAAAATCTAAGTAAATTTGCGAAATTGATGAACATGTTCTGACAACAATAACACAAAGAATAGCAAAACATGTTTAAAAACCGGTTAAAACGGGAAAATAATTTCGATAATTGTAAAAAAATAAAAATAAAACTGATGTTTGACCCAGTTTCTAGACTTATACATTTCTTCAAAAGTAAAAACTTGAAATGAGCATTTTCTATTGATTTAAACAAACTCAAAATGCTAATAATTGCCACAGACACTTGCATGTACACAGACATATATATATATATATATATATATATAAATATATATATATATATATATATATATGTATGCACATACAAAGGTATAATATGTATATATATATACATATACACATATATATATACATCTACAAATATATGTATATATATGTATACATATATGACGCATATATACATATATACATATATGACGCATATGTACATATATACATATATATGTACACATATACACATATATACACATATATGTATACATATATTAAACATATACACATATATACACATATGTATATATATATGTAAATATATATTACGCATATACACATATATACATGCATATATATATACATTTATATATATATATATGCATATGCACATATATACATATATATACATATATACATATATGCATATGCACATATATACATATATATATATATACATATATACATATATGCATATGCACATATATATGTATATATATGTATACATATATATATGTATATATATACGCATATATACATACGCTTATACATATATGCATATACATATATATATATACATGTTTATATATGTGTATTAATACATGTATCTGTGTATATGCGTATATACATGTATATATGCATATACACATATACATGTATTAATACACATCATATACACATATATACATGCATTTATGCACATATATATGCATATATAAATATAGGAGTTTGAATTACCTACTAGACACCATCCTCGAGTGTCTTAGGTCTGTACAAGGGTTTGTCAGGTTAACCTGACATGAAGATACTTCCCCTACCAGTAAACCCTGACCAAATATTCAAAATAACATAGTATTCAAAGCAAAATAAGATCCCCTCGACACGGCTATACACTGGCTCATAGTGCACCTTTTCCAAGTAATCTTACCTCAAGTAATATCACTTAGCTGGATACTCCACCAGACCAGATGAATTATTGTCCTGGAATCCGGTAAGACCAAAAGACCACAAAGAAAGATATACTATAATATAGTTCATGGGTCAATTGAAGAAAAAAATGAATGTTCTGAACTTCTTTACTAACTCAACGTTTGACAGGTAAAGGAGAACAATAATGGAATATTCGAATATCTATGTATCTCATATAGAGATCAAGTGTTAGCCCTAGAAAGGGGCCCCTTGATTTCTGAGAACTTCGACTGAAGTAAAATAAAATAAAATAAAATATATGTATT